>CM019151.1:132420692-132577351 GCA_009733165.1 Naja naja | reverse complement strand
TTTTTTTTTACTACTGGTTCTGTGGGCATGGCAGGAAGGATACTGTAAAATCTCCAGTCAGAGGTGGTATTTGCCAGTTCTCTGAATTACTCAAAATTCTGCTACCATTTCTCCAGAACTGGTCAGAACCTGATGAATACCACCCCAAGCAATTATTTTTACTCTTGCAAGATTCTGTTAATGTAACTATTACTTTGGTTGTGCTTCTTGTCTGAACTACCTCCACAGGGCTACCTGATAGAGCAGACCAAGATATTTCTCCCAATCACAAAAACCTGGCACATGTTTTATTGAATATGTTAAGTTCAAGATAGAGGCAGGACTTGGTGAGTGCTTCATCTCAAAGTTTATTGTGACTTCAGCTCAGAACAGACCCAATTTGGCTTAGCCGAGGCAGCTATATAGCGGCTGCCTTGGCTGACAGCCAATCAGAGTGCAGGGTTTTCCTGCACTTTAAACCAATGATTTCAAACACTTTACAACAACCAATCATATTCAAACTCTGCATACATAACACCCTCCCCACTAGGTTTGGTCCATACTCAAACCCCATCTATCTAATATATTCTTGTAGATAGGTGGGGCTCTTAGGTACGCTTGAGACCTGTGGTTCAGGTGTTTTGGAATCTCACTTTGTGAGGAAGGAAATGTATCTGGCAACATTCCTTATTAGGACTTCTTGTATTGGTAGAACCTGCTTGGTTACTACAACCTGGTCTCCCTCCCAGTCCATCTCCAACCCAATGTCACCCCCTAAATCTGGTAGTGATGTGCAATCTTCTATTTGCACAAATGGTTGTTGGTACCTGACAGGTTTTGGGATGGTTCCTGTCGTGTTAGCTCGTTACACATGGGGTTGATTCTCACTTGCTGATTACCATCATTATCTCCCCTTCCCCTAGAAGAGGCTGAGGTATGGAATCCTGAGAGGAGCAAGGGCGATGCTCCAGTCTGGACCGTAACTGGTCTATGTGCCTACTCCACAAGACACCATTCTCAGTTTGAACCCTTTAAGACCTGGGGCCTGTAATTTGGGTTATCTCAGCAGGAATCCAGTGGTTCACCCACAAGGTTCTTAGCATAAACAGAATCACCCACAGTGAATGTGCGAGTTTTGCTGGTGGAATCTAGAGGTGCATTGGGTGTAGTGGGGTGAAGGCGGTCTAGGGTAGACCTGAGTTTTCTCCCCATCAAAAGCCTGCAGGAGTTAAGTTAGTGGATGGACTAGGAGTGATGTGTTGGATACTGAGTAGTTTTTCAACTTTCTCAGTGATGTCCCCTGACCCAATTGTTGGAGTTTCTCCTTGGTAAAACGTACCATCGTTCAGCCCGGCCGTTAGACAAAGGATGCCCAGGGGCAGTAAGGGCATGCCTGATACCCTGCTGTGCTAAATATGATTCAAAAAGGTTGGAAGTAAATTGAGGACCATTGTCAGAAACATGTACATCTGGCAACCCATGAGTTACAAAGTTTCTTAAGCTGTTTGACAACAGCATCTGCTGTGGTGGATGCCATAGAACAACCTCCAACCATCTGGAGTATGCATCTACCACAATAAGGAAAGTGTGCCCTCCAGCAAAATCAATGTGAATCCTGGACCATGGGCCCCTAGGACATTCCCATTCCTGTTTGGGGGCGAGAGGTGGAGCAGGCCTGACTTCCTGACAGTTGGGACAGGATGCAACCCAGTTTTCAACCATTTTGTCAATACCTGGCCACCATACATAACTCCTGGCCAATCCTTCATTCTGACAATTCCCGGATGACCCTCATGTAACATTTCCAAAACCTCTTCTGTAGTTTTGCAGGAATAACCACCCTGTTACCCCACAAAATACATCCTCTTAATACAGATAACTCAGTTTGTCTGGACTTAAAAGTTGGGAACCTTGAGGTAGATCTTGAAGTGGCCAACCTTTCTTAATCCAGCCTATAATAGGAGCTAATAAAGTGTCTTTGGCAGTCTCTCTGGCAATTTCAGCAGCATGGACTGGAAGTTTGGCAACAGTTTCCAGAAAAAAGGTGTAAGATTCAGGAGCAGGGTTCTCAATGTGAAGGAAGTGGGCAGCGACTCAAAGCATCAGCGTGCCCAATGTCTTTTCCAGGTCTGTGGATGAGTTTGTATGAATAAGCAGCAAGAAATTCAGTCCATCTCAGCATTCTTGGTGACAGGATTGTGGGCTGGTCTGTCTCCTGCCACAATGCCTAAGAGAGGTTTGTGATCTGTCACAATGGTGAAACTTCTCCCATAAACGCATCATGGAACTTCTTGACAGCTGCCACAATTGCCAAAGCTTCCTTGTCCAGTTGGCTGTAATTTCTCTCTGCTTTAGTCAAAGTGCAGTAAAATGCAATAGGGGCTTCCTTCCACTGGGAAGCATGTGGCTCAACACCCCCCACTCCAAAAGGGATGCATCACAAGTTAGTACAACAGGTAAATTCTCAGAAAACTGTATCAGCACACAATCAGAAGTGATTTGTCTTTTGATATTGTTAAAAGCAGCTTCTTCTTTTCTGCCCCAGACCCATGCAGATTTCTTATCCAATAGTCTGTGTAAGGGTTCTGCAGTGGTTGCTTTCTGAGGTAGAAACATATGATAGAAATTAATAAGTCCCAGGAATGCTTGCAGGTCAGTTTTGCATCTAGGCCTGGGGGCTTCTTTGATTGCCTGAACTTTGGCTTCTGTGGGTGGATGCCATGTTTATCAATCATATAACCCAAGAATTCTACTTTGTCAGTTCTTAGTGTGCATTTCTCTTTTTGACTTTTAACCCTGCTTCTTTGAACCTGGTTAGAACTTCTCTGAGTTTCTGTAATTGAGTGTCATTTTCAGCAGAGATTAAAACGTCATCAAAATAAGGCACCACCCTGGCAACCCTTGTAGCATCCTTTCCATGAGGCTTTGAAAGATGCCTGGTGCCACACTTACTCCAAATTGTAACCTCTTGCATTTGAATGCACCCGATGGGTTACAATGGTTTGGGCTTCTGCAGTTAGATCATCTACTGTTAACTGCTGGTATGCTTGGGCCAGGTCCAATTTGGCAAAGACTGTGCCCCCCCAGAGAATGTAATAAATGATGAACCACTGGAACCGGATATGCTCTGCTGTAGCGATGGTTCAATGTCCCCTTGTAATCCCCAGAGATTCTCACGGAACCATCAGCCTTGACTGGCGTGACTATGGGTGTTTCCCACCTGGAGTGGTCTGTGGGCTCCAGCACCCTTGGGCTATAAGTTTATCTAATTGTTCATCAATTTTTCCTTCAATGCAAAGGGTACCCTTCTGGGTTTTAATCTGATTGGTTGTACCTTGGGATCTAGGTTAAATGTGATAGGGGTCCCCAAGTACTTGCCTAATCCGTCGCTGAAGACCTCTGGAAACTCAGACTTCAAGGACTCTTCCCACTCAGTGTTGCTCACGTGATTGATGCCAGTCACTCGATGCCCAGCGGTTGAACCATTCTAGCCCCAGCAAACTTGGGCGATCTTTATCCACGATGGTCAGGGGTAGGCGTTTGATGTGACCTTTGAACTTCACGTTGAATTCTCTTGTTCCAACTACTGGAATCTTGTTCCCTTGGTAGTCTTTAAGAGTTAATGCCTGCTTCTTGAAGTGAATCTTCTGAATGTCTGGTATCAGTCTCTTAATAGTGTCCCATGACACCATGGATAAATATGAACCTGAGTCCACTTCCATTTGGCAAGGCCTTCCTTCAATGAATACCTTGATATGCACTTTCCTGTTATTTAAAGGGAAGAATGACCAATAGTTACTGTTTGATGAGTTTCATTCCTTCCATTTGCCTGTGTTGCCCCATTTTCTCACTGGTGTTGTTTGGCTTGACTTCTCTGTCTTTATTGTTTGTAGCAAACTTTCTTCTGTTTGGTGGAGTTCTGGATGATTTGCAGACTCTTGCAAGGTGCCCTTTTTTCACATCGGAGGCAAATGGTGTCCAGGAACTTGCATTCAGTGTGGGGTGGTTTCCCCACAACCTATGCAGTGGAAATCACGCCTCTTCCTTCTCAGGTCGTTTCTTTTCCGCTCCATTCTGAGTCTGTTGATTTCTTCTTCTTCTCCACTCTATTCTGACTCAGATTCAAGTTCATCAAAATGAGTTGTAGTGGTCTTTTCCCCATCTGAATGGCCCGTAGTCTTGTTCATCTTTCTCATGGCTGCTGCTGAGGATTTGGTGGCTTCTGCTGAAGATGCTTCCTCTATGGCTTCTTTCAGCTGATCTTGGGTTTCATCAGTAATTTGCTCTGCAAAACCTTGTCTTTAAGGCCCAAAACAAAACAGCATGGCCTCCTCTAAGCTGCTGAATTCGACGCACCCCCAATGTCTCTTAAACTTGCCATGAAATCATTTATGCTTTCGTCTTCCCCCTGATCGCGGTGATAAAACTCGTGTCTCTTAATGAGGCACGATACTTGGGGTGCATAGTGTGCCCTTAAAAGCCTCTCTAAATCAGGCCATGCCATTACCTTCATGTCTGCTGCACCCGCTAATGCCTTCGCCATCTTGAAAACTGCCGGAGCACAATACGTGAGAAAAACCGCCCTCTTCCGCTGCTCAGAAATGGCGGCAAGATCGCTTCCTTCCAAAACATCTGAAACCGATCTGCATACGACTCCCAGTCTTCATTCTTTGGGTCGAATGGGGCTGGGGGGGTGTTCAGCGCAGCCATCTCGCTCTTCTCTGTTCCGCGTTGCCTTCTCTTCAGGGAAATCCCACCTTCGTCGCCAGTATTAAGTTCGCATAGAGAGGCAGGACGCAGAGTGCTTCAACTCAAAGTTTATTGTGACTTCAGCTCAGAACAGACCCAATTTGGCTTAGCCGAGGCAGCTATATATAGCCGGCTGCCTCAGATGACAGCCAATCAGAGTGCAGGGTTTTCCCGCACTTTTAAACCAATGATTTCAAACACTTTACAAGAACAACGAATCATATTCAAACTCTGCATACATAACAGAATATATTTCTACTTTATATTTTTCTGTGAGATTATACATTGCAGCCCACATTGGTTCTCTTCCATTGCTGCTCCTAGTTGTTTTTTCAGAAATTCCACTCTTGATTGCAATTTTTGGAGGGTAAGCTAAGATGTCTCTAAATGAGTGGAGATTCTCACTGTACTGTAGCTATGACTGAATGCCTGGCAAGTAGTCTAGACCCATAGAACTTGTCTGGATAAGAAAAGAATAATAGATCACCCACTTGTTCTTCAGGGGGCTGCTCCTTGAAAGAAGACCACAGAATAGAAGTTTCCCAAGGGTTTGAGCACCAGAAAACAAATGCTCTCAACCAAGATGGTATCTTTTGAAGGACATTGAGTTCACTATCTCATTTTCTAATAACTTTTTTAAATGATTGATTTAACTACCTTAAAGCGATTAAAGATACTTAAAAATTTATAAAGCCAGCTGGTGAGTGTACCTTCATTTTTGAATAAAAGAAAAATTAACTATATGCTTAAGAACATAAAAAATTAAGACATATACAGCAAATAAGAATCTGATTTAAGAAAGTTATGAAAGAATTAAAGGATCAGACAAACCTGGAATAAGGGAACACTGGGACTTTTGTTACAAAATATTGGAAATAATTATATAAATGAACAGCAAATTCATGGGAACCAACTTCTTTAGTCTATCTTAAGTAAAAATAGCAACTTGAGACATTATGTGATTTTAGAAACTGAACTTTAGAGAGGGCTAGAAATTACAATGTCAGAATTCTAGCAATCGCTCTAATTAAATCATGATTCTCAAGCCAAATTTCAAAAAACATCAAAGGATTCATTAGAGGTGACATACTGGTACTGCCCTGTATGAAGCCAATTCTGGCATATGTAATTTACAATCACCTGTGACCCTGTTTCCCCCTCCCCCACCATATGTCATAAACCAGATTCTTCAACTGAGCACATTCACAGGCTGGGTGTCATCATTCACGTTCTCCACTTAAATATATTCCCAGGCACAAACTCTGGTATTTTAGTTACAATCTTTTAAAGATAAAAGTTGGAATGCACATTTGCTTTCAACTGCTCTTCCAGATTTCCTTCCTCCCTCCCCCCCTTTTTATGGCAACTAATAAAACAGGCATATGAATGTTTTATGAGTTGACATTATGGCAGAAAGGGAAATGTGGAAAAAAGTGTCTTTGGTCATCTTGGAACTTGCAAAATGACAGTAAATGTTTTGACATTTGAAATACTTCAGGACATTTTTGAAAGATGGGGTTTAAAATAGCTTTGATCTCAGCAATGATACATACTTCTATGAATAGACTATGTCCTAAAGATATTAAAGATGAAATTACTCATGCAAGGAGAATATATTGGAAGATTTACAATCTAAAGAAATTAAACAAACATTTCTTCATGCAAAAATATCAGGTCATTTAAAGAATTTGCAAAAGTACTAGTTATTTTATAAAAATGGAGTAAAACAACTAAAATTAAAGTACAAGCCAAGAAACTGACTGGACTTACAAACAGGGTTGGTTAAAGTCTTGAAGAAATCTTTGAAATGGGAAAAAGTAAAATAGAAAATAAATCAAATCCCACACAGCATCTGAAGGAACTAAAGATTTAAAATTGTTAAAAGCAAAAGAAGGAGTACAAGATTAGTTTGTTTGACTAGGATTACAATAAAACATTTTGTATAAATCTGGGATCCCTATATGGATTTTGCTCATACTAGGACTAAAATGTTAATGATTTTGGATTTGTGTATTGATAAGGGATGGGTCATGGGAAGAAGAGATACTTGCATGTAATGTTATTGAGGATGATAAATTATTAAGTTTGTATTTGTGATGAAGATTGAAAACTACTTCTTTCTATTTCTTTTTCTTTTCTTTCTTTTCTTTTTTCTGTACGCCTATTATTCTCTTTTCCCTTTCCTTCTGCTTTCTGAATTTGGTTTTCATTTTCTGTTACTACTGTTATTAAATGGAAAATATAAAAGAAAAGAAATTCAGTCTCTGTTGAAATGGATTGAAGTCAGACTGGTACTCAATCTTGATTATGGCCATTGCAGGACCTTAGTGGTTGTTCCCTTGCTTTTTCTATATAAACAATAGAATCGTTCCTTCCTTGCTAGTCCCTCTACCTTTTCTTTTCTTTTCCACACAATTGCACAATGGATGCCTTCACACCCCCTCCCACATTATCTCCTTTGACAATAAATTTGAATCCTTCTTTCTTTCTCCCCTCCCCTTCTGTACAAAAGCATTGTTGCTCTGATGCTATAGTAATCAAAGCAAATAGAATGATAACAAGGCTATTCTTTGGTGGTTTGTTGTTCTGCAGGTCAATGGAAATAGGGAAGAATTCTTAGATCAGTTTCATAGAAACAAGGTAGCAATGGCCAAATTGTAACTTAAAGTGGATTTTGTTTTTAAAAAAAAAACAAAGAAAGGGAAGCTGTGTACTACTGTGGCTGTGTGGTAGGAAAGCAAGGAAAGCTTTCTTCATCCACTGGGTAGAAGCCAAAAGTGTGCACATTTTGCAGCCAATCAGAGCTGGGGCTACAATTAGAACAGTATGATGCACTGGAGATCATCTTCTTTGAAAAGCCTAAGATGGCTGATGATGGAAATCAGTGTCTTGAACCAAAGCTGGGAAACATGGTCATGGGATGCATATGCAGCGTGGGTATCATTGGAGGAGGATATCATTCATTTCTGTCCTCTGATATGGTGACTGGCCTTAGCTGGTCATCTGCAGGAAGTTCAGGTTTTTCCCCAAGATAAAGTGCTTCAAACGCAAGATAGCATCAGTAAAAAAAGTTCTGAAAACATTCAAGATATTTCAGAGTCACGCATTTTATAATAACTAGAATTTAGAAAAATCGGTCAGGTATAATTTTTTGACTCATTTTCTAAATGTTGCTTTGTCACATTGTTTTTCTCCAGCAGATCTGTTTTGAAAGCTGAACCTTTCCCATTTATTCTTTTCCACAAAAATGACAATACATTTCTATTTGTTAGTTTCTTTAGTTCAGTATTATGTGATATTATTTATATGTTGTGACAGAGCAGATCAAAATGTAGAATATGTTCCTGTATTGCTTTCCCCATTGTTCTGAGAGGAAATTGTTTTAATTGTAGATATAGAGTTCTACTGCGATAATCTGCAATTATTTCCTTTCAGGCTATGACTGATTCTACCTTAGAAGAAGTGGAATAATAAAAATCACACTTCAAAAATTCACATTAAAAGTTGCGGATGAAAACAACCAAGGAGCAGAAGGCTGATTCATGAAGCGTCGTAGCAGACTTGAGACATTCCCAATGTGCTAACTTCAACACTTATCCATCCAGGCAGACAAGCCTCAGGACTGATGGATGATGATGGGCTTTGTAACTCATCTGAAGTTCCACAGTGACTTGGAACAATCTTCTGCCTCATCTTTTCTTTTATTGGCCCAAATGCAAACAAAAATTAAACACATACACAACTTTTTGAGCTAGTTGTTTTATGACCTTCTTAAATGAAATGTCCTTTTAATAGCAAATATAGTTCTTCTGATTCATGTAAAAAGGGAACCAGAGGTAAAGTACTTTGACAGATGAGTTATACATTGCTGGGCAATAGACCTCACATCCCATTAGATTCTGGAATATTGACTTAAAGGTCTTCTGAGCTGCATATTCTGGACATAATAGTTTTATTAGATAGAAGTTTAAGAAAACATAAACATTAGATTTTTAAAAAATCATGTTAATGAGTGATGCTGCATCCAAGGCAGGAAATTGTAGGAAATTTTAATGGCAGTTTTCAGCCAGCCATTTGTGAACAAAATGCTATTGAACATAATTTAAACACTGGGTCTTTTCCGACAAAATGTAGCTCAATGGTGAGGAATGTAGGGTTCTGCCATTAGGTATGAAAAAGTCAGGTGCACAAGACAAATAGCACCTAGCTCTGGGGTTCCTGATAGACCATATATTATGCAGGAGTGCTACTACAGTGTGCTATAATTTCCAAAACAATGCAATCTTGATCTGCATTAATAGAGATAGATCACGAGAAGTGATAATTCTAAGCTTTTATGCAGACAATCTGTGGAATACTGTGTCTAGTTTTAGAATTCCAAGGAACTGGGAAAAGTGCAGATGTTGACAGGTTTTGAGGCTTCAGCTGGTGCAAAATGCAGCAGCACGGGTGGTGATGGGAGCGGCCTGATTCTCCCATGTGACACCCCTTCTGCGCGGTCTGCATTGGTTGCTGGTTGCCCTCCGTATAAGATTCAAGGTGCTGGTACTAAAGCCCTTCATGGCTTGGGTCCGGAGTACCTGCAGGAGCACCTCCTACCAGCATCGAGGTCCAATTGGCCAGTACGCTCCCACAGGCAGGCCCTCCTGGGGGTGCTGTCAGCCAGACAATGTCAGTTGGTGGTCCCCTGGGGGAGGGCCTTCTCTGTGGGGGTGCCCACCCTGTGGAACCAGCTGCCCCTGGGGCTGCGATTGGCTCCTGACCTTCATTCCTTCCTCCGCGATCTAAAGACCTGGCTGTTTTTACAGGCCGGCCTGGATTGAGAGGGAGTGGGGGTTTTAATGGGGTATTTTAGCACATATTTGGATTAGATTAATATTTTTATCTATTTTTGTATGTATATTCTTTTGTGAGCCACCCCGAGTCCCCCTGGAGATGGGGTGGCATATAAATCCAAATAAATAAATAAATAAATCTTGTGATGTACAGATAAAATAATTGGACTTGTTTACCTAAAGAAGACTAAGGGGAGACCTGATAGCAGTCTTCCAATACTTGAAATGAAATCATAGAGAAGTGGATGTTAAGTTAATTTAGTCTCAATATTACCTAATGGTAAGAGCAGAACAATGGCTAGAAAATAAGAAATAAGGAGTGACCATGAAAGCTATTAAGTAACTGAAGTAGCTCCTTATGTTGAATACTTCAACACTGGAGACTTTCAAACAACAATTGGTTGTTATTTGTATGGGATGTCCTGAGGAGTTCAGCCCAGAGCAGAAAGTTGGACTAGAAGTCTTACATGGTTCCTTTCAATCCTATGTTCTTTGAGTCTATCTCTTACCAAACCTCTTATCAAATCAAGTCCCAAAACTGAATTTGTAAGGAATGCTTAATCTCATATATTTATGAATGATGTAATCATTGATAGGAAAGGGGTAGTAATTGCCTAGAATTTAACTTTCCTATTCCAGGTCTTCTCCTGATATTTTGAATTCCTTTGCCAAGAAGTGTGACATAAAATAAGTATAAACTATATATTGTGCAGATGTTCTTAACTTTTAATAGCTCAGATGTTCAAAGCAGTGGACTAAATATTCAGCAAACATTCATTAAAAAATCGGTAATTATAAGATGAAGTCTATTTTTAGTAACATAAAGGCAACAAAAAGAATAATCCTGTGCTTCTTCATTGTGCTATTCCCCATGTCTTTGTTTCTCATCTGTTAACACCAAACAAAAGTTTCTTTGTTATGAAAATCAGCCATGAAATTCCCCAACTGTCAGTTAGTAAAACAATTGAGTTGAGAACCAGATGTGTCACTTTCTTAAAAAAGGAAGGAAGGAAGGAAAGAAGGAAGAAAGGAAAAGAAAAAGAGAGAGGACAGAAGAGAAAGCAGAAAAATATTGCTGCTAATAATGTCCTGTCTGAATTAGAAAAATAACTATATTCTAGCAATTTATCAAATAACTTATCAAAATAACAAATAATATATCTGAGAGCAATCTCAAACAGATTCATACAGAATTATTTTTGAATAGATATTACACAGAGGATCATGCTGCTTGACTTAGAGATTTTTATCCCTTTATTTTTAATCAACTCTAGCAGTATTAATTCTAAATAATAATTCTAAAGCAATTAGCATAAGATTTTTTTTAAAGATAACATTTTCCTTTGTCCAGCTGATCAGCTGGGTCTTCTTTTGTTTCCCTGCACAGGAGAATGGAGCTGGAAAGTAGGTAGTGGGGTGGGCAGAGAATGGGATTTTGCAGTAACCTTCCCCTGCCATGCCCACCAAGTCACACCATGCCTCCCCAAGCCACACCCACAGAATCGGTAGTAAAAATGTTTGAATCCCACCACTGCATGCATTCCTTCTTTCTATTTTGACTTTTCAGCTATTTGTGATTAAATTAAAATAACTGCACAGATAATGTAACATCTAATTTTCTAAGTTATTATTTTTAATTAATATGTACTTTCTTTGACATGAAGCATGATGTTTCAAACCTGACAGTTATAGTAGACTTTCTCCTGTGAAGCGTTCTTCCCATTTGAGAGGCTGGATACGGTGACCAGTGGTAGAGTTTTAGAATAAGAAAAGGATTGATATCTTCTTAATATGTTTCATGGATAAATATATGAGAAATGATTGTGGAGTCAGTACAGGTACATTGATTGGGGATATGAATGTGCATGTACTTGTATAGGCAAATAATGTGTTGTTGGCAGAGAATGTAAATGAATTGTAGCAAATATCATATTATAGAAAAACAGCAAGGACTATGGAACTGAAAATTAATATGCTGTATTTCAGAGCAAATATTTATGCTTGGAAAGAAAAATACAGCAAACAATTGAAAATTTAGATATAAATAATGAAAAATTAGAGGACATAAATGAGATGATATCTCACTGTAGACAAGTTACTAAAATGAAAAATGGATGGAAATTGGAGGGACTCAGAACACATAACTTCTGCATTTTCGTGTCTCAGTGAGCACCCATATCTCCCTCTATAAACAAAATACAATACAAAATTATATTCAGATTAATTTCAATAGGCAAGTAAGTAGATGGAGAGAGAGGGAAAAGTGGGGGGGGGAGAGAAGGAAAGAGACGGGGGGAGAGAAGAGTTACAAATATGTTGGCTTTAGAAGGTATTTCACATAAGTTAATATGTCAAGCGCTGTTCGCCAAACGCCAAAAGTAAGAGAACTACGATCCTCCGAAGCTTAACAAAGATCCGTTTATTTCTCTACTACAGGGTGGGGGTAATGACCATATACATACACTCAAAGTCAGCTCTGGCTGGCCCTGCAGCTCAGAGCTGTATTTATACAATCATCTACATGCTCGGTTAGGTTAATTAAGCGCTCATTACATAACCGACTTCCGGACATTCTCACTGGCCACCATCCAGAAAAGTTATGGCTAACAGACTTTTGCATCCCCTCTATGTTGCTACTATATGTACTGTTTGGGGATTATATATGAGTGGATTACGTGTTCATCCTTGACCCGGCTTCCAGGTGTCATGGCTCCATGTCTGTCAGCCCTGGAGTCATGACATAATAATTACAAAACATTATATTGATCCCTCCAAATCCTTTACAAAATAATGGATCCCTGTCATATCTAGGAAACATATTTTCAGCAGTGTAGCAGAGTACAGAATTTGAGGGATGGGGGAAGTAGGGAAAGAAGGTATAAATAATAAAAGGATTGTTGAAAAGTTGCTATCAGCATCTTCCTCAAGAGGAAATGTACAGATGTATGGCCTGTGAAAGGGAAGATAAATTTTATATTTCAGCTTCTTCTACTGTAAGATTAAAGGTAAGCTTGGCTATTTCTAAACTTCTGGAGAGATTCAGTAGACCTAGGCCTGCCAAAGTCATTTTGAACTGGCCTGTCTATAAATGTGTAAGCAGCATTTTTATTACCAGGTTTTAGAATAACAAAGGTATTTCAGGTTTATGGGAGAAGAATCTAAAAATAGAGCTCATATATTTGTGATTTATATTTTAAAATATATTGATTTTCATACACTCTCTTTCATGTCAGTTATCTCTGAAAGCATAATTAACAAATAACAATCAATTTAATTGCTTTTATTTTCCTTTGAAAAACTGAAGGTCATAAGTGTCAGCCCTGTTGGTCCTTCTAGCACAGGGCTGCCATTCTGGGCGGGATACTTACCTACCTTGCTGAGGGAGCCACAGCGGTGGACTAGTGCCAAACAGCTGATCAGCACTGCTGGGCAGAAGAATGAAGACACTGCATGCACGATTGTCAGGAAAGCGCTATTTTTGAATCTGCTGTGACTGGCGTGTTCCTTCTTTGGCAGCAAATCATTGGGTATGGTGACAGTAGTGTTTCATGCAGGTGTGTTATGTGGGGAGCACAGCATTTCCCTTAAGTGGATAAAATTACTGGGTGTGGTGGAGGCAGAGCTGCAGAGCGGCTTTATTGGTGTCAGACAATGCTGAGCGAGCAGATCTGACTTCTTGTCAGGTTCTGCTATTCCGCTGAGAATAAACGTAAGTCTGCAGATGAATATAAGGTTTAAGCAGATAAGAAGAGATGCCCACAGTCCCCCTTTTCCATTGGGCAGCCTGTATATCTATCTACTAAATACCTAAACCTATGAACTTAGGTCCCAGTTTCCTATTTAGTATTCTGAGACCTAAATCTCAGAATACTAAATAGGAAACTGGGACCTAAGTTCATAGGTACATTCATTATTGAACAAATTGTTAATCTAGTGTCTGTGCATGTGAAATTGCCTTGCCTGTTAGGGAAAGTTCACCCAGTTCTTCACTGCAATCTATTACGACCTGTCCAAATGGCAGCTATTAGGGGTCCTCCTCCTCCTATGCCTCTTCCAGTTATGGTTGGGGGAGAGACACTTCAAGGTACAGAAGGTTCTAGACTTGAGAATACATAGGAACAGCTACAATATTTAGTATTATGAAAAGGATATCCATTATTGGACGCATCATGGGTGCATGAAGCAAATATGAATGCACCCTGCCTTCTGGCTAAATTCCACTGTTTGAATTCCATGAAACCGGGTGGGACCGTATGCCATGACATAACCTATGTTATTTGTTTTCCAGCCACCAACCCTGTGGTAGGGGGCCACATATCAGCTGTGTTAGCCCTTCTAGCACAGGGCTGCCATTCCCTTATGTGGATAAAATTACTGGGTGTGGTGGAGGCCGAGCTGTAGAATGGCTTTATTGGTGGCAGGCAACACTGAGCCAGCAGATCTGACTTTTTTGCACTTTGTTGCTGGTCAGTTCATACCGCATTTCCACAGAAGAGATAAAGCATTGGCAAGAACAAAGTGTGTTGTCGTTTATTCTCGGCGGAATAGCAGAACCTGACAATAAGGATGCATCTCTCGTAATGAATATTAAAATAGCCTTATAGTTCCATGGCCATTTCCCCACTATTGATTTAAAGTGTTGTTCACTCCTTGTGTTCAGCATAAAATAATACTGAATATCCACATCACTAATCCCTGTTCTGCTTCTGTTGTGTCTATTGTAATTCTATGCCCAACTGCACTGTTTCATACAGTGGTGGCACTAGTTATTATAAGCACACCAAATGGTTTTCATCTCTGTTTCTATGCCTCATCCATTTAACACATCCACATCAATGAAAAAAGTCATAAATCAAGGCACTGAAGTATATATGGGATCACCATGATGACCTTGTGCAATAAGAGGAATCTTTGATTTCTGTGGATTAGGTTGTACTTATCCTATCCTCTCTGTAGATATTGTGTAAGAGAAAACCATGTGACAAGAACAAATGCATTAGAAGATTGCTATCAATTATACATGAATTTATAAAGTTTTCTTAGGACCAAACAGATTTAGTTTGAGCAGCTGTTATTAGACATATATAAAGGACACACCAGGACAGAAATCATTTCAGAGAGGAAGAGACAGACCACACTGTGTCTGGGTGGCAAATTAGAACACTTCTTATTTTAATAGGGAAAGCAGGGCTGCTATATCTACTGTATTGCATATTTCAGTGTTGCTTAAATATGCCTTCCCTTCTTTCATAAATAAAATTGTATCCGGCAATAGGTTTCCTTTTCTTCTTTGTTGTTGGAAGGCAGATTGCCTGGAAACTTAATTTTAAAATAGGGAAAAAGAATTGATGACTTTGAAAGAAACTCAGAAAATACAGCACTAATTGAGAAGGTAAAGAGAAATGGTGGGTGAACAGGCTGACCAGTGACCAAAGCAATGGAGGGGAATGCCTGAAGCAAGGTAACTCACTTTTCAGGTCCTACTTGCAAAAGGTAAAACTACTTAAATCCTATTTAAAATTGCACTTGGGAAAAGTACCTTTGACTGGACCTACTCATCTCTTACCTAAGTTCTTCTGATTGCAAAATTAATACATGATATCAACTTCAAAAAGGGATCTAGTATGGATGCCTAGGAACATATTTTAGGAAAATGGGAATAACCAGGATTCTGAGATATTAAAAACAAAGAAGAAAATCCTGAAGTAATTTATGAGGTATCTATAACCTGAAGAGTTACATTAATAGAAACATCACTTGAAGGTTCTTTCATGTAATGTTACTTACTTTGATAATCTTGCTCAATAAAGGACTGATTTCTCAGTAGAAATGTTGCAGTTGGTAGAGCAATGTTCAACTATAAAGGTTTGGATGAGTATCAAATACTCAACAAAGTATTTACTCTGATCCATTACTGGAAACACACCCTGTCTGGAAAAGCCCTATGAAGGAACTTGTAGACCCCCAACAAAAAGTTTTGAAAATAACTATTTTTATAAGTCATATGGGGACATTTTAATATTTTTAGTCTAAACAGCACAGAATATATTTAAGGTAGTGTTCCAATCCTGTGTAAAATGTTGCATTGCTAACTTCAGCATTTATTTCCCAGATGTTTTGTGGGTTTGTTTGCCTTCCATCCATAAGTAAATATCTGATTCCACTATTAAATTCCTCTTACCCCTAGGAAATTTTCCTTATATGAGCAAAATCTTCCTTGCTATAACACAAGGGTGTTATATTTTCTCCTATCTACTGAGACCATAGAGAACAGGTCTTTGTTTTCTTATGTTTTAAACCCCTTTCATGTATTTGAAAAGTGCTATAATACCTCCTGCTATCATCTTTTTTCTAAAAATGCTGATTTTCCTTCATTTATCTTCTTAAGACTTATCTCCAGTCCCCCATTGAACTGGATTATGATTCTTTACACCTGTTCCAGTATCTCTTAATCTTGCCATACTCAGAACAGGAGAGCATTCAAGATGGGATCTGAGAATGTAATGGAAGCAGTCCTTCATATGATTTCAATTTGAAATGCAAAAAAACTCTATTGCATAATAAAACAGCAACACATTTTCAAGATGAAACAGAAAAAAATGAGAGGTGGGGAAACACTGCAAAAAGGAGAAATATCTAATTGTATTTGGATTTCCAGAAAGGTCATACTGGAAATTACAGTAGAGAAACATTTCCCACTAAGTATCTCCAAATAAAACAAGAAAAAGTAACATGTAACATTTAGAAACTAAATGGACTGCTACTTTATTTCTGATCCTGATCTTAACTAAACAAATGTTTAAACAGTTTCTGGATCTGATAATTTCTTGATACAGAATTCAAAGAAAGACAACAAACAGTACAACATCTGGTAAAAACCTGCTCTTTTCATCTTTCCACTTCAGAGACCATGTTTGTCTTGACAGTAATAAAATGCTATTTTGAACAGTACTTTTGAGAAATCAATCCAGAAATGGACTGGGTCTGTATAGTGAATGAAAATAAAATTCTAAAAGGTACAATGCCCCTATTTGGAATTGGTACTCAGGTTTTAATGAAAACAAAACCACACATTTTCCCCCAGAAATTGATCTGATTCAGCATTATAGGGAATATTCATCAAAAATTATTGCTGGGTAAGAAACTCCATGGACAAGTCTATTAATCCTGCCTATTTTTATTCCCTTTTCAGAGTTCAAAATCTTTGACATGTTGCCTATCAGCAGATTCAGAGTAATTTAACCTGTTCTCACCAGAAGTTAATTACTGTTATTTTAGGCATTCTTGTTAAGAGACAAACGTTTTTAGTGTCTACAGAAATTTGTAATTGCTTCAACTAACGAGCAAGGGCTTTAAAACCACATGGGTTTCAATGGTTGTTTTTGGGTCTCTCCCTCTTCATTGAATTCCAGTGTCCAAATAGTCTTTGAAATTAGAGACTGGAGCTTGCAGCTGAAAGATAGAAAAAGCTGCTACCTTGTTTTTCTATATCACTTAAAAGATACTGACAAGTGTGGGTGAAGTCTTCCTTTTTGGTGCAATTGCACAACACCTTTTCCACAATATTTCTGAAGCACTGCCAAGCCTTACCAAATATCCCCAATCCTGTAACTATGGATGTAATTTCATTTTACTTAGTGAAATATTTTGTAATTCCCTCTATTAAATTGCATTTTTATGTAAGTTTGCCTCTGGTTGAATAAGTTTTTTAAATTTTGGTTTTATCTTCTTAAGCATTTGCTAGAAAATCAAAAGTCTTTCAGTTTGAAGTCATGGGCATATCTGATTAGAATTCTGGCTATTCACCTTATCAATGAAACTATTCCTGAAAATGTTAAGAGTAGTAGAGTCAGAACCAAAGCCTGTGGGGATATACTTGACAATCTGATTTAGTTTAAGGAACATTGATGAGAAATCATTTATATGACTTATAAATCAGTTGTAAATCCACCTTCACTAGTTTGCTAATCAGAATGTGATGTCATATTTTGTCAAATGATATGGTTAAGTGACGTTATAGTATCTCTACAGCATTTCCCAAAACTATTAAGCAAGCTGGCTACTTAAAAATTTTAAAATCTCATTTTGATTAGTATTCATGTACCTAAGGTTGAGTATTGGATTCCAAAAACATCTGGAGACCTGCAGTTTCCCTATCCCTGGGCTATCCATATGTGTGTGTGTGTGTGTGTGCATACACGCATACATGCCTTTTAGACCGTTTTGACTCCTGGTGACTGCAGTTTCCTGGACAAGGTTTTTCCAAAATGGTTTACCATTACCTGCTTCCTTAAGCTGAGTGAGAGTGACTGGCACAAAGTCACTCAATTGGCTTTGTGCCTAAGGTAAGACTTGAACTCATAGTATCCTATATTCTAGCTTGATGCCTTAATGACTACACTAAACTGGTTCTTTCCCTGCTGTAGGACATTTTATTCATTTATTTATTATTATTTATTAGTGGGACTTATATGCCGCCCCATCTCTCGGGGCAGCTTACAATAAAACAACAACAATAAATACTTTAAAAAGAATTAAACTAACAGTCCCAATTACAATTACCAAATACAAAACTTAAAATCAATCAAAAATCTAAAACCACCCCTCCCAAGTGTCACAGCCTGGATTGGTCAAATAACCAGGTCTTCAGGTCATGGCGGAAGGTGCGGAGGTCAGGGGCCAGGCGGAGCCCCAAGGGAAGTTGATTCCAGAGGTCGGGGACCGCAACAGAGTAGGCACATCGTTGGGGAACCGCCAGCCGGCATTGCCCGGCCGATGGGACCCCAAGGAGTCCCTGTCTATGACTTCGCACAGGGCGGTTAGTATTCGATGTCGGCAGCAGTCGCTCCCTTAAGTAATGAGGACCCATGTCATGTAGGACTTTGTATGTTAAAGTTAAGACCTTGAATCTCACCCGGAGGGCAACCGGCAACCAATGCAGGCAGCGCAGGAGGTGGCTAACATAGGAGAACTGGGAAACTCCCAGCACCGCCCGCGCGCGCATTTTGCACCAGCTGCAATCTCGGATGGTATGCAAGGGCAGTCCTAAATAGAGAGCATTGCAGTAGTCGAGTCGTGAAGTAACAAGGGCATGAGTGACCGTATGCAGGGCATCCCGGTCCAGGAACGGGAGAAGCTGGCGAACCAGCCGGACCTGGGCAAAGGCCCCCTGGCGCGGCTCCCACCTGCTCCTCCAACGGAGCCGTGCATCCAGGAGGACCCCAGGTTCCTCGCCCTATCCACAGGGGGCAACACCACTCCCCCTATGGTCAATGATGGACATTCCAAACTGGCCCAGGATGCCGGTATGTACAACCACTCAGTCTTGGCCGGGTTGAGTCGAAGCATGTTTCCGTCCATCCAGATTTGGACCGCATCCAGACAGCGAGTCATCATGGAGAGGGCATCACTGATCTGGTTTGGGGTGGAGATATACAATTGTGTATCATCCGCATATTGATGATACCTCACCCCAAAACCACGAATGATCTCACCCAGCGGTTTCATGTAGATGTTAAATAAGAGGGGAGAGAGGACCGACCCCTGAGGGACCCCACAAGTGAGCGCCCTTGGGGCCGACCTCTGCCCCCCTGCCAACACTGATTGCACGCCCGTGAGGTAGGAGGAAAGCTACTGAAGAACAGTGCCCCCCACCCCCAACCCCACGAGGCATCGCAA
Source organism: Naja naja (assembly GCA_009733165.1). Classification (NCBI taxonomy): domain Eukaryota; kingdom Metazoa; phylum Chordata; class Lepidosauria; order Squamata; family Elapidae; genus Naja; species Naja naja. The sequence goes on along the minus strand of CM019151.1, from coordinate 132,558,110 downwards.
AAGGATACCATGGTCGATGGTATCGAAAGCCGCTGAGAGGTCTAATAGGACCAGGATAGAGGAAAAGCCCCTGTCCCGTGCCCTCCAGAGATCATCCAAGAGTGCAACCAATGCCGTCTCCGTGCTGAAACCAGGCCGGAAGCCCGATTGGTATGGATCCAGGTAGTCCGTTTCCTCCAGGAAGAGCGGAAATTGCCGAGCCACCACACTTTCAACAACCTTCGCTAGAAAGCGAAGGTTGGAAACTGGACGGAAGTTGTCTAACACGGTCGGATCCAGGGCAGGCTTCTTCAGGAGGGGCCTCACCACCGCCTCCTTCAAGGTGGAAGGAAAGACACCCTCCCTTAAAGAAGCGTTGACAACTGCCCGGATCCAGCCGCAGGTGACCTCCCTGGCGGCATAAGCCAACCAGGAGGGGCACAGGTCCAACAAACATGTGGTGGAACTCAGGCGCCGCATAATTCCGTCCACTTCATCCTCGGAGACAGGATTGAACTCATCCCAAAATGTAATGGCCAGACTGCCTGTATCCCATTCCTCCAACCACTGCAAATCAATATTTCTTCCTAGAAAAATAGTTATTCTTCTAGCATTCAGTTCCTAAATCATGATATTACGAAAGCATGAATTAGAAACAATGTTTGAATTGACTAAAAATCCATGATTGACACTTTTCTATTTTGTTTTTACAGGTGTAGGTGATGAGTCTTTGTCCCCTATGTTGCTTCTAGAACTGGAAAAACAAGTTATAGCCTCAAAGTTTCTCTTCCTCTTTTCTTTTCTTTTTTTGAGTCACTGGAACTTCCTCAATGGGGAATGGACATTCCAAGCATGATATAGATTATCTTTTTCACTTCTGTTTTTCCTTCACCTGAGGCTAAGGATCAAAGGGCAGCATATAATCATTGGATCCCTGAAGAAAATAACACCCCGTGCTCATCAGTTGTCAGACTGAAAAAAATAAAATGAGACAGAAAAAAATGACGGATATTAAATATCTCTCTGGAGTCTGGCATTCAGAAGGAGAACTGATGAACAAATAAAAATAGCAAATAAAATAGAATAGTAAAACAAAATAATAAATGTTGATTATAAAATCTGTTTTATATGATTAAATAAATGAATCAAACCTTTAAAAGTACTTATTCAGAAATATGTGCTGTTATTTTAAATAAATTTATGAAGCAGGAATGCAGTACTTAAGGTCTCAGTGCCACTTGGAGTTTCCATAAAAGCAGTACTTTGAAAAGTTTGAACAATCCAAGCATAATTTTCATTATAGGTAGTCCTCAGTGATTGCCTCATACAGCAAATTTTCACAGTTACAGTTGTACTCATAAGTTTACATACCCTGGCAGAATTTATGATTTCTTGGCCATTTGCAATTTTCTCTGCCAGCTTTCTCAGAAAGTCAATATGGAAAGCCAGAAGGGAAAGTTGCAAGTAAATGGGATAGTGAATTTGAGGTCCATTTCTCCAGCACATCAAGAGATGTCCCCTCCCTTCCATGCAGGGAGGGCCAAATCCTTCCACATCCTGAAGGAGACCTTAAATCTGGCAAAAATACTAACAGCAGGGTTCTTGTGATCATTCTCCCCAGTAGGGTGGGGAGAGGGCCCAGGCCCTCTCTCTGTTAGCCTGCTGAATGACTGCAATTGGAACAGCCAGGATTGCAACTCTTGAGCAAAGCGGTCACATGGCATCTCATTTAACTTGCTGCTTCAACTCAACAATCAAGACTGTGGTTGTTTCAGTCCAACTGTGGTTGTAAGTGGAGGAACTACCTATAGTACAATGGTGATGAAAAGTAACTTTTGTGAACAAAGCCCTTATTTAGGAACTTTGTAGATCTGTAAAACAAAGGAAAACTGAAGTTCATGAGGACAATTCTGGTTTCACTTAGTGATTTGCTTAATAACCAAATTGCTGCTCCCAACTGTGATAACTAAGACGAACTACAAATAGTAGGTTTAAAGTGAATAGCAACAGCCATAATAAACATTCAGGAAGATAAATTCTTCATTTTAGGTTAAGATTAAGATTATGCATTATTCCATGTTTAATGTATCCATTGAGTATCAACAAATCATTATTCAATTTGGAATAAAATCTCTGGCATAGGTAATAATTTAATTTAATTTTCTAATTTATTTGAACTTATATGCCGCCCCATCTCCGAAGACTCGGGGCGGCTTACAACTAAAACAAGAAACAATAAATACATTAAAAAACGATTAAATTAAATTATAAGTCCAAACATTTATAAAACCTTAAAACCATCCCTCCCCCAGAGGGTCACAGCCCGGGTTGGTCAAATAACCAGGTCTTTAACTCACGGTGAAAGGTGCGGAGGTCAGGGGCCAGGCGGAGCTCCAAAGGCAGTTGATTCCAAAGGTCAGGGGCGACAGAAAAGGCTCATCGTCGGGGACCGCCAGCCGGCATTGGCCAGCCGACGGGACCCGAGAGTCCTTGCCTATGGGCTCACACAGGGCGACGGTATTCGACATTGGAAGAAGATGCTCCCTTAAATATTGAGGACCCATGTCGTGAAGGACTTTGTATGTTAACACCAAAACCTTGAATCTCACCGAGTGCAACTGGCAACCAATGCAGGCAGCGCAGGAGGGGGGGTCGTATGGGAGAACCGGGCAACTCCCATCACCACCCGCGCCGCTGCATTCTGCACCAGCTGCAATCTCCGGATGGTATGCAAGGGCAGTCCCAAATAGAGAGCGTTGCAGTAGTCGAGCCTAGAGGTAACAAGGGCATGAGTGACCGTGCGCAGGGCGTCCCGGTCCAGAAAAGGGCGAAGTTGTCGAACAAGGCGGAGCTGGGCAAAGGCCCCCCTGGCAACGGCCCCCACCTGTTCCTCCAACGAGCCGCACATCCAGGAGGACCCCCAGATTCAGCGCCTATCCACAGGGGGCAACACCTCTCCCCCTATGGCCAAAGATGGATAGTCTTGACTGGGCCGGGACGCCGATATGCACAGCCACTCAGTCTTGGCGGGTTGAGTCGAAGCATGTTCCGCTCATCCAGTTCCGTACTGCATCCAAACACCGAGTCATCAGGGAGAGGGCATCACTGATCTGGTCTGGGGTGGAAATGTACAGCTGAGTATCATCAGCGTACTGATGGAATTTCACCCCAAAACCACGGATGATCTCACCCAGCGGCTTCATGTAGATGTTAAATAAAAGGGGGAAAAGGACCGACCCCTGAGGGACCCCACAAGAGAGCACCCTAGGGGATGACCTAACCCCCCCCCTGCCAACACTGATTGCGACGCCCGAGAGGTAGGAGGAGAACCACCGAACGGTGCCCCCACTCCCAGCCCCTCAAGGCGCGCAAAGGATACCATGGTCGATGGTATCGAAAGCCGATGAGAGGTCTAATAGGACCAGGACAGAGGAAAAACCCTATCCCGAGCCCTCCAGAGATCATCCATCAGCGACCAATGCCGTCTCCATGCTGTAACGGGTCGGAAGCCCGATTGATCGGATCTAGGTAGTCCGCTTCATCCAGGAAAAGCGGAACCTGCTGAGCCACCACACTCTCAACAACCTTAGCCAAAAACGAAGGTTGGAGACTGGATGAAAGTTGTCTAACACAGTCGGGTCCAGGGCAGGCTTCTTCAGGAGGGGCCTCACCACCGCCTCTTTCAAGGCGGCGGGAAAGACACCCTCCCTTAAGGAAGCGTTGATAACTGCCAGGAGCCAACCGCAGGTGGCCTCCCTGGCGGCATAAGCCAGCCAGGAGGGACACGGGTCCAACAAACATGTGGTGGAACTCATTCGCCGCATAATCCTGTCCGCTTCATCCTCGGAAACTGGATCGAACTCATCCCAGATAACAATAGCCAGACTCCCTGCACCCCCTTCCTCAGACCACTGCAAATCGGAGGGTAACCCGTCCCGAATCTGAGCAATCTTATCCGACAGATATTGAACAAATTCCTCAGCCTTACCCGCGGGTCCGATCCCCCTCTAAGCGAAGGAGGCGGCGAGTAACCCGAAACAGGGCGGCGGCGATTATCTGCGGACGCTATGAGAGTGGAGAGATAAAATCTTCTCGCCTCTCTCATAGCTACCAGGTAAGTCCTAATAAAGGCTCTTAGCTGGGCTCGGTCGGACTGGGAACGGGTAGACCTCCACCTGCTCTCTAAACCCCTTCGACGGCGCTTCATCCCCCGGAGATCCTCAGTATACCAAGGAGCAAACCGGGATCCACGGCGCGTAAGGGGATGCATGGGAACAACCCTGTCGAGGGCCTCCGACGCAGCCCGTTGCCAGGCTATTGCCAGATCCTCGGCAGAGCTGTGGGCAAGGGAAGAAGGAAAAGACCCCAGTTCTGCCTGGAACCTCTCAGGGTCCATCAGGCGCCTGGGGAGGAACCATCTAAGTGGCTCCTCATCCCAGCAGTGGGGGACGGCCTGTTGGAAGACCAGCCGTAGGAGATAGTGATCAGACCATGGAACAGGCAAAGTCGTAATAGTGACTTGCCCTCTGTCACTCCGCCACTGTTCAGAGACAAAAACTAGGTCAAGAGTATTTCCCCCTCCATGAGTAGGGCCTTGGATCAATTGGGTCAGGCCCATGGCCTCCATAGAAGCCATGAATTCCTGGGCCAAACCCGACCCCCAGGAAGGCAAGTTGAAGTCCCCTAAGACCATAAGGTCCGGGAGCTCCACCGCCACCCCGGAGAGGAGATCGAGAAGCCCAGGCAGGGCAGCTGCCACACAGCTGGGGAAAGGTATGCTAGCAGCAAGCCCACCCGCCCATTAGGCCCCATCTCAGGAGGAGGATCTCACTCCCGCCTATCTCTGCAACAGAGACCTCCCTGGAAACAAGGTCTCCCAAATAACCACGGCCACCCCACCACCCCTACCCTGGGCTCGTGGCGGTGCAAAACCAAAACCTGGTGGGCATAAATCAACCAGAGGGACACCCCTCTGGGCCCAACCAGGTCTCAGTGATGCAGGCCAGGTCCAGCCTCCTCCTCAATGGTCTCCCGGAGGAGGGAGGACTTATTAGCCACAGACCTGGCATTAAAATACACCAACCTAAGCCCAGGGATCCTAGTTCCATTGCCCCCTCAGGAGGAGGCCATAGGGTCGGAGCGCGCCGGCCTTAAATGTGGTGGCGCTCCCTTAACCTGATATGGCCCTATGCCTCATCATCCTCTTCCAATCCCGACCACCCTGGGAATCGCAGCCCCCACCCCAGGGCCGGAGCCCGCCGCCCCCAACCCCACACTCCCGCCGCGGCTGCAAAATGACCCTCCCCCTCCCCTCCTAACCCTTTAAAACAACATTAAAAATTTTAAGATTGACCCTTAACTCTTAATTTAGAATTTGGCCCATTGATTGCAGCATGCCACCTCTCGGGATCCCAGGATCCGTCATCAAGGTAAGCTGTTGACAGTCCACTGGGCCAACTCAAGGACAAGGGCGCAGTCCTGAGTGCCCACAGTTCGGCAGTAAGGTCCCATAAAATAGTTGACAAAATTCATAAGGGGTCAGAGTAAAGTGTGGCATTGCATAACTGGGTGAAGATGTTAAAATATCCGAATGGAGAAAAGAAGGGTACAGGCAACAGTAATCAAGAATTTCAGTCTCATAAACGGTCTCTCACACCGTTCGAGGCGAAGATGGTAATAAATGGCAACCGCTCTCTCACTGCGGTAAACCAAAACAATCTCAAAAACTGCAGGGTCTGATGTTGAATCCCTCTACTCTCCCACAGTAGAGGGATAGTCCTCCCATCGTCCTCCCACAACAATGGGGCCTGTCCAATCAAAGTCCTGGTAAAGGGAGAGGTCCAGATGATAATTAAGGACCGTGGCCATTGGATAGGGATGATGGATACCTCCACAAAAATCCGTAGAAATAGAGGGGGGAGGGGCCAGGCGGTCGAGTTTGCATTAAAAACGGCAGAGTGAACCAGCATAACACCATCCAATTCGATAGGCGGGAAAGTCCAGAGGAGCCCAAACATCGGGCTCCTCATCGAAGGCAGGGTCCAGGGCCACAGAAAATTGCCAACCGCAGGGGAATATCTGTTCCATCCCCCGCTAGGCAAGTCACAGCCCACCCGACCCGGCCAGCACCCGATGAGACCAGGAACCTGATGAAACCCTACAGGGCCAGGATTCCTGGTTGAGTTCAGTCCAGCCACTGGAAGAGGAGCAACGTTCAAGGGCCTGGACCTGGACCACCAAAGACGCCCCCCAAACAATCCAGGGGCTCGCCGGTTGGCCCAGGAATCCACAGTGGTAGCCTCCAGACTTGCCACCACTTGTGCCATGGTTCCGGCCGGTGCAGCCTTTGCGGCCCCACAGACAGTCAGGCCACCAAGGCCACAGGGCTCACCATCACGGCCAGAATCCTTCCTCAAACGGCCGCTGCCTCTCTCTTCTCCGCAGCCTCCGCCATCGCTACAGCCACTCCAGCCGACGAAATCCACAGCCGGAGCCTCCACCAAGGCAGCCAACATCGCTGCCTCCGCTGCTCCAGCTGCCGCTGCCAGCGAAGAGGCTGGGGTCCACATCCCCGCCGCTCGACTTGCCCCTCCGACAACACCGCAGGCACATCCCTGCAGCCGCCGTAGCTGCCAACAAAGCCGTCGCAGCCGCCGCAGCTGCCAGGAAAGCCGCCAGAGAAGCCGCCGGAGAAGTCGCCAGGCCGCTGAAGCCTCCAACCCAAAACCACCGGCAGCCGCCATCTCCGGCCAGGGACGAAGTCGGCGAGCACAAGAACCCGAACAGCGACTCACCGACCACCCAGCTGACTCGTAATCTGCCCAGCTCCGCACCCGGACTCTCCCACAAAATCCAGGTGGGGAAAGGGGCATCCAGGGAATCCCCATCGGCACCCCTTGCCAAACTAAAACTAATCCCCCCGGAGCCGTCTCAGCGTCCGTCCTCCATCTTGGACATGCACAATCAATAGTTATGAATAGCCTTTTGTTCCCATTCCCTTGGAATTCTCCTATTGTGGCCATATGCAAGGGGAAAAAGCATTACTTCATGGAGATTATAGTTATAATGGAGGTTATAGTTTTCTTCAAATTCTTTTTTACCACTTACATTAAATTTGAAGAGAGAGAGCTTCTAAACTTCACATATTATTGCCCTCTGCCTTTATAATTAAGTAGTGTGATAAAAATTAACCATTCACTATATATCATATCCTCACCAAAGAAAAATTACACCTTGATGAATCAATAAATATAGTTTAATTTAATGATCTAGAAAAGGATTATGTCTGGAGACATTGGATCCCCTTGATTCACTGCAACAGTTATCTTTTATTTTCAATATACTTCTAAATGATATAATGTGTGAAATAAGCTCAAAAGTTGAGACAAGCTACTGGAGCTAATAAATGAAATTAAGGCCTAATTAAGGTATAATTACATCCAAAAGTTTTGGCACCTTGATTGATTGTATCTTTTGATGATTTCTGAAGTAAACAGAAGATTTTTTGGTAAATAACTGTACATAAACAGCAGGTATTCAAACAAATTTGCAAAAAGATGTGTTTAACTTTGTATCACATAAGCATTGTGTCAGGTTCTGCTCAGTTATTTATTTATTATTTATTTATTATTTGGTCTTATATGCCGCCCTCTCTCCTGAGGGACTCAGGGCGGCTCACATAAAAACAACCATACAAATTACAAAAGTTAAAAAGGAATTAAACCAAATTCAACCAAATAATCATTAAAACCCACTTACAAATGTTTAAAATATTAAAACAACCCCCCTCAGTCCAGGCCGGCCTGTTCAAATAACCAAGTCTTTAGGCTGTGGCGGAAGGAGCGGAGGTCGGGGGCCAACTGAGAGAATGACTGAAATATATCAAGTGACCAGGGATACCTTAATTTTTATATACAACCAGATTTAAAGCTAAAGCTGCAGAATGCGATAAAGATACATTTAAAACAGAAATAGTGAATCTGGGACCTCGAAATGTTACTAAATTATAATTTTCAGCCTTCTTCCACATTGACTATGTGAACTGGAATTGTTCAGAACTGTTGTTCAGCAATATCTGGAGGCTGATAGAATCTTGTTCTGACTTTTGTTTTCTATCACCCAAAAATATTTGTACCCCAATCTTATCATTCTGTCTTTAAAGAATTTCATAAATTGTATGGTTTATGGAGTATCAAATATAAAACATTCATACATTTGAAAGGAAGATGCTGACACATTTAACCATACATCAAATGTGGAAACCGAATAAATCAAGCCATAATTTTACTAGGTATTTTTTTTTAAATTACATTTATATGCCGCCCTTCTCCGAAGACTCAGGGCGGCTTACAATTTCCTAGCATTTTTGGTAATTAACAGGAAATATGCCACTGCTAATGAAACTCAAGGAGTTTTATTTGCTGATATATAATTGATGTGTAAAATTAAACTATAAAGCAAAGACATCATTGTTCATTTTTTAGAAATGGTCTTAATTCATTTTCAATAACTAAAACACAGAAACTGCTTGCCATATAGCCCTTAATCTGTTTTTCCTAGGGCAAACCTCTTCCCTCAGGTAACTCTTGCTATTTTTCCTGCATTTTTCTTTGGCCTTCCTGGCTCTTCCTCTTCCTTCTCTTCACTAATCAGAATCAGTTTCACTATTGTCAGAAAATAGGGAGGTGGGATCCAATAATTGGTTATAAAATACAAAGTAAAAATAAGCTACAAATGATGCTCATGACTCATTGCTTCCTGTCCATCGTTCTCTGAGTAGATTATTTAGGCCACAAAAGTGCTAGTTTATCCCCACCACCACCAGTATTGTTTGTCTGGCTGAATAAAACAAATGAAAAGAATAAAAAATACATTAGAGCATTAAAGCAAAACATTCAATACCAAATGCTTCCTTTTCCTTGTTTTCAAATTCAGCATTTTAAATTTGTCTGACAGATTTTTAAAATATTTAAATTCTAAGCTCGTAATGAATGTTTATTTGCTGATATGGAGATAGCAGAAATCCTTGCTTCTTTCTTTTGCATTGTCTATCAGTCTGTGGAATTTTCCGGATACATGAAGCCCAATAGTATTATAGTACAGTAATTATGATGTCAATATATTTCCTACTAATTAGTTCGCAGATTATATATGTCAACTTCCTTCTCATTGTTTCCTGCAATTTAGAAATTGGGTCAGACTGCAATATAGGTTAAGATGACAATTTTATTTTTAATACTTATCTCAAGCTTTCTCTGTTTGAAATATTCAATGCAAATGTAAGGACACAATGCTTTTAGAAAGTAAACAGACCAGGAAACACTGACATAATGATAAGAATTATTAGATCATTTCCCTTCTAGCAACTTAAAGCATTTCATAAAGTTGTTCAGACATTGCTGTGCCAAAATAAAAGTCATGCTTCATGTTGCCTTAGAGATAGCTACGTAATTTTATGAAGAAGCCTGAAATCACTAACAGGAAGATTATCTTAGTGTGTGGCTCTATTTTATTTCCATAGGAATTCTTTTGCTTTTAAAACTCTAATGCAATATTCTCAACCTCAGCAACTTTAAGCTATTCCCCTAGGTGCCTAGGGAATTCTGTGAGCTGAAGTCCACATAGCTTAAAGTTGTTGAGGTCTAGAAATGCTGGTTCTAACACCTGTTGCCATACTGCATTTTTGTTTTGGAAAACTCCTTTTTTTGTGACCCTTATGGTAGGTAGATAATAAAGATGCAGGTGCCCAGTGAAGAAAAAAGTGAAGAAAAATGAAGGCAGTGCCTTCAGGACAGGGTAAATAATAGGGTTGCCTTATCTTGGTGCAAAAGCCCCAATGATCACTACAAAGAAAGAAAGAGATACAGAACACAGACAGTCATTTACTAATATTTGTGGTCATCAGATTTTTTGAACTCTATGTATTTAATCCATATGTCAGTCTACATGTTACCCAGAATAAATAATAAAATCTTAATTCAACTAAACCTTTGAGATCTTTTTTTAAATATAAACCTCCAGCATGGAAAGCAAAAGCTGTATCTACTGATTTTCTCTCTCTTCTCTCTCATCTATTTATATCTATCTATCTATCTATCTATCTATCTATCTATCTATCTATCTATCTATCTCATCCTCATCCTCATCCTCATCCTTATCATCTATAATCCTTCTCCAAAATTATTAGGATAATAATGGCACATGTTTCCCAAGTAAGTTAGCCCTATATGTATTTTATTAGCTGAAAAAGTAGGATTATGCTTAAACTAGATGCCTACCTATGGATTGAATTGGACTTTCTGAATATGCACAGTACATTGGATCAGGCACCTTTCCTCTTGCTTATTAATTTGTAGTAACTCAGTATTGAAAAATTCTGAGCTATACTGGATCAACCTTACTTTCAAGGCTCTGAAAATGATTTTATATGTTTGTAATTAATTCCATTTTCCCCTAAAGCTAAAAACAATTGCATAGCAATTAAAGTTTTACTATAATACAGTTCAAAGTCTGAGATGGCTTCTGGGTGTCCCAGGCAAGCCTTCCTGTCTGGCATCAATTTTTGATTCCTAAATTTATTTTGATGACATAACATTAGGTTAGCCTAGTTCCTAAACTCAAGTCATCGTCATAACTGGAGAGAAGACTCCAGCAATGTCTGTGAATCACAGCAAAGCATTCTTCAGAAGCAACTCCTTTTTAGTTATTGCTCCTGAAAAAACAAGAAGGATGTATTCCAGTTATGACTATATGATAGTTGCAATAAATGAAGTCTTCTGATTTATTTCCCATGCATGTGCTTCCCTTTATGTTATCTTGTGGTGGGAGAAACATATGGAAACATCTTCAGCTGCTAATGAGTCTTCAGGGAGATGTTTATTACAGTCTTAACAAAAGACTGGTGAGTGTGGGTGTGTGAATGGAGATTACAGCACATACCCACTGATTTCTCAGACAGTGGGTGGTGGCTTTTGACCAAAAAGATTTGGTATAGGAAAATGACATAACCTGTTCATATTATGTCTTTGAAAGTTTAGAAGTATGTGGACTGGACACAACTATGAGAAATCACAGCTATCCTTAGTTATAAGTTTATAAATTGGTCTGCAGCCTTCTCTCAGCCTTGTTCAGATAAATGGCAACCTCTAGCAGACCTTGACTGATTTCAAAAAGTTAAACAGGGTCAGACTTCATTCCTGATCTCCGCTCCTTCCGCTGCGATCTGAAGACCTGGCTGTTTGAACAGGCCGGGCTGGACTGACCTCCTGGGGTTTTTAAAGTATTTTAATGGGTTTTACTGATTGGGCTTATTGATCTAATTTTGTTTTAAATATTTATTGATTGTTGTACTGTGTTTTAATTGTGAGCCGCCCCGAGTCCTTGCAGAGAGGGGGCAGCATATAAGTCCAATTAAATAAATAAATAAAATAAATAAATTAGAATATGGAGACCACCAGGAAATATCAGAGCCATAGGATAAACTTGGTTTTGGGAAATGAAAACATAGGTAGGAAAAGACAATTGCAAACAATTTCCACATTATTACCAACAAACTTACATGGATGCCCATGAAATCGCCAGATGTTAAATATGACTAAAGGGAATTTTTATCCTTATTTCTTCTCCTAGTTCAGTTTCATTTCTATGTGCTTAGAAAGGAAGCGGTCTTTAAGCTGATGATTTGTGAAAAGGAACAGAATACCACAGAGGATCATTTGCAATCCCATTTTGGCTTATCTGCTGTCTGAAATATGCTTTAGTACTACTGGTTGAGGACTATAGGACTTATAGGACCAACATCTCTGGAGGAGACAGATTGACCTATAGTGGCCAACTCTCTGCCTCTAATCCTATTCTGCATCTTTGTTTTTGTTAATACTCATTGCCACACTACATCTGAAATTAGCCCACTTTGTGACAAGACACATGATTAAAAACATTTGGCGAAGCAATATATTGTCCTAAATCTATTATCAATTTCCATGGATGAGCACCATGTGATAATTATGAAAGGTGAGAAAAATTATTCTCTCTAAATATCAGACAAAAATAAATCTTTGTTGATCCTTAATTATACCCTTTCTTAATTATTCATGTTTTACAAAAGAATGAAACCCCAAACTTTAATAGTCTGTTTTCAAATCCTTTGACTTTTTCCATCTCTATAATACACTGGAGACAGAATGGATTGAAATTAATAGGGATCAGGCAGTTTAAATTTATGAAGGTTAAATTCTGACATTTCTGTCATGTATCTGAAGTTGTTTAATTCCTCTGGAAATTAATGTGATAAAATGCTCCTATTTCCTCACATTTATTCAGGCAAACTCTTTGTTAGAAATTCCAATTAAATAGTTCCTTTCAGGATAATAACAAAAGACGGCATCATTAGATGCCTACTTTGGTAGTCTGTGTGAAGTAGGAAAGATCAAAAAGGTTTTAACCAAGTGTCAAAAGATTCATATTCCCACAATCCTGAGAAAAGAGAATGGGTGTTAATGCTAGGAGGACAGCAGAACAATACATAGAGAGAACGAATATCTCCACTCAAATGCAGATTCAAATCTTTACTACAAAGATCAATATATCACCCAATTTCTCAATAAACACAGTAAAAAGAGTTTTGTGTTTGCAGGTTTATGTTTCAATATATGTGTATGTACTTTTCTATTTATGTGTAGAATTTTAATATGGATATATGGATATGTACACACATACACACACACAGGAAGGGGGAGAGTAAAATCTGTTAGATAATTAGGGAACACCACAGAAGAAATTAGTGTGTAGGCCTCCCTTGGATCAATCAATATTTTCCAACCCAATTTGGAAAAGATCTTCATTCAAAATAGCAATACAATCTTTCTCATAGGGAGATAAAATGACAATCCTATTTCCATGCATATCTGTACCAATTATCAACTTCCATGAGTAGGAGGACAACAAAGGGTAATGTGGTAACTGTGGCTAATTATCATGGAGAAACATTGGGACAACCAAAGTAGGGGAAGTAATGTCAATATATTTGTTCTTGCTTCTCTCCACCTAATAATAATTATCTGGAGATAAGAAATGCCTGGACAGACCCTTGTTTTTAGGGTGAGTTCAGGACATTTGCTGCCTGCACTGGACAGAAAAATCATTCCATCTCAAGATATGACTGGCTGACAGATATAACTTATTTTTTTAACTACTGATTATAGAATAGCATCCTCTAAAATCCATAGGCACATGTGCACCCTAATTTTTGAGGCTGATCCAGACTTCTAGCATCTATGGCCTATTGATGATGCCATGTACATTTGTTTTAAATTATGAAACTATCAACAAGTTTTATTATTTTAAAAAAGCTCTAATTGTTCTTGTGCAATAATGGGAGTAAAAGTAAATCAGGAGTAATATACTAAAGTGGGATTATGAGACATTGGCTGTGAAAGTAGTAAGCAGTTTCACCTTCCTTTTTTCTTCTTCTGAATGCTCAGGAAGAAGAAAGGAGAGTCATTTCCTTTAAAACATAAAGCAAAGAAAGAGAAAAAGGAAGCCCAAAGCCACTCTAGAAAAAAGGACTCTACACACACAGCATGTAGTGTGTGCATTTGGATTTCCTAGGGCTGTTGGAGAATTGTTTTGAAGCAGAGAAGAGGAGACAAAGGTCTTGGCAGAGAGGAGATTCCAGAGGAATGTGGCTGCAGAAAGTCCCTCTCAAAGCTTGGAAAGGGAGAAATAGTAGCTTCCAAAACAAAACTAAATAAGATGAGTTCTGTGATTGCCAAAGAGCAGCCAAACATAGCAGTGAAGGCTGTATCCCTAGAAAAGGGATCAAGAAAGAAGAAGAAAGGGAAGAGAAAGTGATTACTGTCCTCCACTTTAGAGTACCAGGGTGCTAGGATGAAGAAAGCTATGGAGTCTTAGTTGAAGAGCCCAAAAGCTGGGCTGATAGTTCTGTAACCACAATCTTTCAGAGGCAACAACAGCCATACCATCAGAAACCAGCCTCTCTGGCAACTATACCAAATAAAAAGAGAAAGAGGCAACACAGGTCAACAGATTTAACAGCAGGGTCAAGAATAATGGTGAGAAACGCCTTGTAAGAAGTTCAGTGGCAACTTAAGACAGAAGGAAGTGGGCCAAAGAAGGGTCAAACCAGAGTGATTCAGATGTACCAAGGGTCCAAGAGACCAACACTGAAAGGACTGTCATTACAGAGTCAGAGAAGACTCTAAGAATTTCATGAAGCAAGCATCAGATTTAGACAATACTGGTGGCAAGATCAATCAAACATAGCAGCAGTTCCAATCTCATATTAGTCTTCTCTGGATAAGTCAGATGACAGCAGAGACCAATTCATTAGTAAAGGCATTAGGAACAGTTGGTAGTAATGTCTAAGATGAGTTAGATAAGAGCTAAAGCCGATATAGGAATCAATAGGTTAAGAGTATTACAGAGTTATAGTTAAAAAGTACAATATAAACGTCAGGTAGTTAGAACTTTGAAAGCTACAGAAAAATAGGAAAATAGAAGTCAGAATAGGGATAACTAAATGGATCTACAAAATAAAACAGCCTATAGAAACTGTAGAGTCAGGATAGAGACATTGCAAGTTAGAAAGTGATTTTCTTTTGATATACAATACAATAATAAATTTAATAAAAAAAATTGATATGTGTGCATCCTACTTCAGATCTGTGTCATCTCTGAACTTGTGAGAGGGATGCATTGTAACAGCACAACTAATTTAGAATGGCAGGTGTTTCTTCCCAAATTTGTCTATGAAAATTTGTCTTACTGGCACAGAGAGATGCCAGTAAGTCTAAACTATAGAAAAGATTGGGTTGGTAACCATTGCCACCCAACAGATTGCAGAATTCCTGTGGTTATTCATGCCCTTGATTATTCACATTCTTACCCTAGCCATCAGAAGCAATAGTTCATCCTCAAATGTTTTCAGCACTTAGAGCTGTAGTCCTCAGAGCTTCTCAAGACAGTGTAGTTCCATCATTGGAATCTTATGATTCCACAATGATGTTATTAGAGGTTTAGGAAAGTGGCTTATTCTTGTATCTGGTTGATGCTTGAATAGGGAAATGTCATTTCATGTAGTGAATGCCAATTCAAAATGACAACTGTTGTCAATGTATCCGCCATGCTGCAGACTGATTGTCATAATCCATACACCCACAATGAATGATTGTTCTGCCATGAACATAAGATCCAGGATTAAATTTTTATTGTGCCTCCCTCTAATAGAAAAATCAATATGTTTCTTTGGAGAAAAAAAATGAGGATGGAAATCCAAATAGAGAAGTTGGGTTTCCCTCAACCCCAGAAGTCTTTGATTAATGGTGGGAATCTCCAAGAAGTTGGGGAAGTCCTGGAAATTGAGAAAGAGAACAATTTAAGAAATCTTTTATTTCAGTAGAAATATATCTATATCTATCTAAGGCCTGGCTTCAGTTTGGAGTTAACCTCATGCTTGGCTGCATTGGGGTAAACTGTAGCCTCCCTCAGCTCCTCCACTAAAAGAGTAAGTGAAATCAACTTCCTTCACCAGCAATGAAAAAATTCATTCAAATCTGAAATTTGATATTCATATGGACCACTCACTCCAACCAGAATGGAAGGAGTTGATATTTGTTCTTTTGCCTAACTATGCCTATGTCACTTGGCTCTTTTCATGAACATGGTCAATTCTCGATATATAAGCATTATTTATCTAAAGAAAGAACACAGAAACTCAGCCATCCATTCCTGTACTACTGCAATGACTGTTAGATGTTTTGTCATTGGCAGGTGACGTCCAAGGAGGCAGAGGCAGAAAAATCAAAGGCTTAGACAATTGTTTAGCCTAACATGATTTGGACAGTACCATTGGACATTGAACCACAGCAGATTCTTTAAATTAGGAGACTTTTCTAACTAATACTAAATTAATAAAATTTGCATAGATAGAAAAAATGCTGCTGCCAACTGACTGAGTTTTAGCTACCATAGATTAACATGGCTCTTCTATAGTGTTAACAGATGCAATAAAGGGAGATAGACAGGGAGGTTAGCAGATTTCATGCCCGATCAAAGATGTTTAAATAGGAAAGGCCCCTAAGTGCTTATAGCTGTGAACACAGCTGCAAATATTCAATACAGCCCACATCAAGTTTTAGTGCATTTTGAACTGGTTTGCCTAAAGTTCATTTTTATATTGTTCCAACTTAAGAATCAGAAAAATAAGCTAATGTGATGTGGAAAAACACAGGGAAATAAATGGAGAGGCAGGGACATCTGAATGTATAAAATAATTGAGTGGAGCATGTCAATTGTGAATAAAACAGGAAGTGGAGAAGCAAAAGAATGAGGTGACTCATTCAGGTGAGCTGTGCAGTGTGTGCGTGTGTAACAGAGAGGTAGGGGGGCAGAAACTGCTTAAAGAACAACCTGTGGTGGTGAATAGCAATGACTTAATTTCACCCATGATGATATGGCTCAACTTCACAGCTGGCATATACTTTTGCTCTGTTCAGCTCCACTGTTTTGCAATTGGCAAAGAGATATAGCAAGACAGAAAAAGTCTACATTTTACAGGAAAGCAGTGAAATAACCAAGGGGGGTGGGAATCTAAAAAACTATTATTTCCTTTATTACATTGGTAAGAAAATCTCTGGTCAGAAATGGAGAACCTGTGAGAATCCAAATATTTTACTTTATTTGGTTTATATGCCGCCCATCTCATCTAGAGGCAACTAGGCAAGATGGGCAGCAGATATGGCAGAGCCCCAGTTCCCAGCAGCTCTATACAATATCCCAATAACCTTACAAAATAACCTTAGACTGTCTACTATTGACCTCATCCCTTTCCTAAGAGGTCTGTAGGGGGCGTGCATAACTGCACTAACGTGCCTACCGTCCCTGTCCTATTGTTTCTTTTATTTTTCTTATATGTATTCATTTCATGTATGCACAACTATGTTTATCCTTATACTTATCTTGTAAGTGATTGACAAAATTAATTAATTAATTAAAAAATAAATGGTGAAGGATACTGGGAATTGCAGGTCAATAATATCTGAAATGCTAATCCAATTCCTATGGTTATAAAAAGCATTCTTGCTTTTTTAAATAAAAAAATGAATGTGACCAACCTCTGAACAATATGTTTTGTTAATTAATACACACAGCATCAGTATAGATTCCAAGATGGAGGCTTCAATGATTTATCAACCAAGCGGGTCAGATGTTTTCCACCCTGAAATATTTATGATGCAAGGGGGGAAAAAGTGGTGGTAATTCTGTGGGAAAGGGGAAATAATCCCAACATTAATGATGGCACTTGGGAAAGGAATATTTGCTATATATCCTTCCCTGCCCTAATGACCTGTCACCATATGGTAGTGTATTGTTCAGTAAAGGTAAATTTTGGTAACAGTATAGTATCTAAGCTACAAAAAAGAAGATGAATAATTGAAGGCTGGAATTTTAGTGGTTGCTCAGATTTTTGTAGCCCAGATATCAATTCCACCAATGGGGGCTACTGTTATTAGCTGTCTTACTTTAATAGGGCTGTAAATGATTAAATACATTTGACTTTCATGTATATGCTCCATTTGCCTAGGACTTAATCTGCATGTATACACACAGAATACAAAACCATTTCTGCCTTCTCTCCCTGTCATGTAGTAGGCTTGCTGATCTATCATGATTCACATTCTCTATAGACTTGATGAGAAATGTATTGATGTTAATATAAAATGAAAGAAAACTAATTATGGATACATGCATTCTGTCTTTGGATTAAGTTTGTACTGATTTATCAGAGAAGTAAAAGAGTAGATAGGCCATGATGATTCTTCAATTTGGCTATTTGTTTATTTAATACCTTTGTGTGTATGTTTGTATATATACATATACTAACATTTTATACATACACTGTACATATACACATACACAAACATGTACATACTGTATATTTAATTAAATGTATATACTGCCCATCTCCTTATCTAGTGACTCTATACTGGCCATCTTGCTGTTTGGAGTGATTCTATTCAGCTATAAAATAACACAGCAATAAATAAATAGTATATACTGTTGCTAGGATTGTCACTGAATATCAATGTGGTAATTCTGTGCATTACTTCTTGGGTGTCATGCTGAGTGAAAAATCTTGGTATTATCCTCATACAGTAGTACTGTTGGAAGATCTAAAGAGTTGGATTAATGCTTAAGTCAATACTATATTTTTTGAAGGGATGAGTCACAACTAAGAAGGGAGGAGAACAGAACTGAAAGATCTGACACTTTTTTTTAGTTCCACCCTAAACTTCACTCTTTTATAACTAGGGTAGCTGAAAATCCCAGTAATGAGTTTTCTAAACTTGTTGGAATCATTAAACCATTTGGGGCTTTTTGCTATTTTCTGAAGAATATAGTATAAGAAAGCATTGCAAGAAAATATTGAGAATTTGCTCTCACCAAGCCCTGCCTCGTCAACATAAAAAAGTAGATTTCCAAGTAGTTTACATGGCTTCTGACAGCCCTCCGGAAATAACACAACCATAGTCTAAAAAGACAAATCACCAATTCATCTGAACATGCAATCACATGGGGCTGTTCTATTTGGAGAATCATTCATGCACAGCCATAGGCAACTTGTTGTGAGGAGTTCAATGGCACAGCAAAAATCAGAGATTCCACATGATAAATGAATGCACATGAATGGTTCACCACATTAAAAAAAGACTACAAAGTGGAACCTTCTAATTTTCAGCATAGTGAAGGCTAACTTTATCTCATGATCCTGTTGTAAAGGTTCAGCACATGAATGGAGCCAAGGATATAAAAATTTTCCATACAGTCAGAACTAGCTCATACTAAGAATCGACACAATTTGCACTGCTCTCTTTTAATTATGTTTCTAATAGAAGGAGACATGTAGCAAAATACCTCCTAAATCACTCCTATCCTGCATAGAATTAAATTCAGGAGAGTGGTGTTTTAGTCATGCAGATACTCAAAAGACAGATAGAAGCAAGATAAAGAACTTGGACCAAACAGAAAAAAAATTATTGGGTTAAATTAATGTACACTTAATTCATGTGTAGCCATATATTTATAATATAGTATTTCCATACTCTATACATAGGTTAATCTGAAAAATTTGGGGTCCAATATAATGAGATATCAATAAAATCTCGACTTATAGTGTAAATAATAAAATGAATGTTTTTAAAAATCCTCACAAAAACCTTTTCAAATATTCTCAAGATTGAGGCCAACTGGTTGCCAGGTTTCTTTTCACACAAGTGTTTGCTTATTCGGTGTCCTCAAGAAACCAAGAAACAATATTTGTTTTACAGATTGGCAAAGTGTACCATCCACCACCAGTGGATATATAATGCATCTTAACTTTAAATTTTGGTAATACAAAACAGTCTTGATTAAAAATGATATATTGTCTAAATAATCCTCAGATTCAGCAATTGATACAAATCAATCTGAGCAGTTCATGTTAATTGGTCCTCACTACTTCAGAATTTTGCCATTCTAAAGAATGTAATTCCATCAAATCATGATCTGATAAAATAGTAAAAGTACATTCCTCTACCTTCAGATCATTCTCTAAAATAAACAGCAAATACCAGATCCAGTATATGTCCTGGCATGTAGGTATTAGCTAAGGAAGGACCATAATTGATATGGAGGCCATGATCCTGGGCCATACTAGAGACAGCAACATTAGCATGCATAAGGAAATATCCTCTGGCAATCTCAGCTACCTGGAGAACCTAAATCCCATAGCAGCAGCCATCTGCAAATAACCAGATATAAAATCAATGGTACAGCAAAATGATGCACATCATCATCACCAAATCCCATCATATTTATCCACTGTAAGCATAAAAAGTTCCATTGTGGACAATTTAGGAATTTTCTATTTAACATAAAGATGAACTTAACATAGCTCCACACCCCCACCCTTGCCAATGATGCTGTCAGAAAAATCCTAAAAACTAGAAGACAAATCGATAATAGAAACATACCTTCAAATTATTCTCAGTAGTCATCCAAGACTATTGCTTGCCCACCTTTCAATAAAGAGCAGGATATTTACTTCAAGGGATTGACAATAGTACTTTTCAAATTCTGCAGAAGGAACTGCCATAAAAAAGATGTTCCTTGGTAATCTTAGACCATCATAAGAATCAGATAAAATAAAAAAATTAATCATTATTAGAAGACAAAAACTGAAGGATTAAAGATGATCTTCAGGGACTCGATAACTGTGCCAAACTAGTCTAAAAATATTTAGCAGAAATAAATATAAAGTTCTCACTTTTAGGTAAGAAAATCTGGATATGTGGGTCCTTGATTTGGCAGCAATGCCATGAAGACAGTATAATAATTAACCACTAACTAAGCATGTCAATTATACAATATTAAAAAGGCTAATGAAATTCTAGACTGAACCAGAATTTTAGAGATTAGCTCATCAGACATAATGGTACCATTCTATTCTGTTTTGGTCAGACCATCTGGAATGACGTGGTTAATTCTGTACACCTCCATTTAACAAGAATATAACAAACTGAAGCATGCCTAAAACAGAGTGACAATGGCAATGAAGGGTTTAGAAAACAATTACTACAGGGAAACCAATATTAGAGTTGAATGTTATTTCTTAAAAGGCAATAATAGTTGAGGTTTCATGCATAGATAATAAACCAGTTGTCTATAGGTTTGGACTGAATTATCAAATTCAAATTACAAGAAAGGAAATTTAGATTAAATATCAAAGAAGAACTTCACGAGGATGCAAGCAAATTGTTTTTTTAAAAATATTTTTACTTATTACTTTACTTTTTACTTATTTTACTTATTACTTATTGTTTTTACTTATTAAGGAAGTTGTTAGTGGGTCAAGAGATGATCTGATTATTTTTCAAGTCTTTTCTTTATTCTGTGATTTGCCTGACAAAGAATTTGGGCAGAATAGTATGTCTATCAGAAGTCAAACTAGATCACTTCAGACTAAGCCACCTAACCATAAACATCATTTGACTTTCCACACTTTTCCTATGTTAGCACTATCTGGACAAATTGTCCTGCAAAAATCTACAAAATATGAAATATTAATATTTCTAAATATTATTTTAAAATGTAAGTATACTGTTTTACATTTTAATAGAAACACCAAAGAAGAATATAGCTCATGCATTTCTAGTATGGTTGGTATCTTCCATATTTCTACTGCAGTTCTGTCACTGAAACAGACATATTTATGCATGCAGGTATGCATACTTATACATGGGGAAGATTGATTTTATTTTATGAATACATTAATTTTCAGTCAGGATTCTTTCTAGGGTTGCTTTTTTTAAAGAATATATTGAATATATTACGGGCAGAGGATTTTTACATGGGCAAAAATAAATATACTGGTACTTTGAGAAAGAGCAGAGCTTATTAGTATGCCACTGCTCCTCTCACTCCTCAAAACATCAGGAACAGTTTGAGACTGAACTCATTGCTGCTGAGCTGAATACAGAATGAGCCACATGGGGAGACCTGTGTATTCTCCAGCTGACCAAATAAGACAGAGCAAACAATGGTATCCAGCTAGTGCCCTTTAATCTACAGCTCATTTTGTTTGGCCTTTAAACCATTTGCAAACAGGATTCAGTGCTAAATCCCCAATCCCCAATCCTCTGCTCAGTTTATTAAAACAGCAGAGAAACAATAGCACAAAGCTGTGTCATACAAGGAAGAAAAATCTAGGAGTTGAGAGAGGCAATGAGGCAAGAATTTTTACTACAGAGAACAGTCCAAGTTCTGCAATATTTCTAGAACAGAGTTGTTTTTGGTGAGATGGGCATCTATGTAAATTTGATAAATAGATAAATAAACTAGCTATGTTGCTAAATATATGGAGTGTTGTGGGATCACATGAATGCAGAACCAATGTGGGAGTAATGCAAACACTGCAGGATGTAATGCTTTGCAGCTTCCAGGATTCCCAGATTTTAACCAGCAATCTGGAAGGAACCAAGTGGTTGCAGAATGACCTAAAATGTCAGGAAGCACTGATAGAAAAGTCTCTGTTCCCAAGCTTCAAAGAGGTGGCCTTACATCTTTGGCAATAACTCTTTGTTATTAAATCATTTGCCACCTCAATTTGATAATTGCAAAGGAAATGGGGTTCTTAGTTAATTTTCATTAATTGTTCATTCATATGCTGTGAAGCTATAGAGTCTTGCAAAGGACAAAGACAGCCATGATTTTAGAACTCATTTTTATAGGAAAAATATTAATTCCACTTGGACTTGCTGATTCACTTTTCATTCTGCCTCAAGCCATGCACAGAGTGAAATCAAGAGATAGATGAAAAAGCTATTCCTAGTTTGTGCTTGGTCATAATATGAAAACATATCATTAGTTATGGGGATGTATTAGAAAGGCCATTCAAAACATAAATGTATTATTTTTCTACTTTTCCCCTCTTCAGCCGTGCAATTGCTTGTATTGATATAATATGTACAATTTTACTGCATTTATCAAGCATATAGCAAATGTTGCCATAGCAATAGAATTAACACATGATGCATGCTGTTTGCTACTTAAAATGTTAAATCTTGTATCATGCACATCCTAGCTGATGAGAATTGCAGCTATTGATTCAAAAGTAAGCATGAAGGTCTTATATGCAGCCTCCTTTTTCAGGCTTAATGCTTGCTCAAAATGTAACTATAATTATGGGTGCCGAATTTTCCCCCCTCTGTACGCAATTCAATACAATGCTTTACTTTCTAATGAAAAGTAATTCCTTTTGGAAGCAGTAAAGCACATGGCACTTGTATTTAGATAAAATCTGGTTTGAGGCTCAGATTATATCTTACAGTTCAGCTTTGCCCTGAATTCTTGGATAGCCTTAGGCAAAATAATATTTCTCACCTATGATCTTCTTCTGTGAAGGAGAATACCTCATAGAACTGTTAAAAGGAAAATAGGTGGGTTACTCTGAACAGCAGAGTGAGCTGAGTTCTGGCAATACAATATCTCAAGCTGAGTTGGCTCCTAGTGGTTTTTCCAAAGTAGCAACAAATACATGCAACCAATGGCTTGGTTCAGATGGCACTTTGATTTTTTGCTCATTATGAAATGTGACCCTAACTATTGTGGTTCATTGTTTATGGCTTAACATTATTAACCAGTTCCTGTAGCTTGTTCAACAAGCCAGAATTAAAATGAAATATATTAAACCATACTGAGCTAGCAAGAGTGAAAATTAAAATCAATACATGTCCCAAGGTTCAAGGTTTTAGTATTAATATTCAAAGTCCTACAAGACATGGGTCCGGGATATTTACGGGAGCATCTCCTGCCGATATCGAGTGCCAACCGCCCTGTGTGAGCACATAGACAGGGGCTTCTCGGGATGCCGCCGGAGAGTCAATGCTGGTTAGCGGTGCCCCGGGGACGAGCCTATTCTATGGAGGTTCCCACCCTGTGGAATCAACTACCCCTGGGGCTCCATCTGGCCCCTGACCTCCGCACTTTCCGTCACGACCTGAAGACCTGGTTATTCGAACAGGCCGGGCTGTGCTGACCTCCGGGGGGGGAGTTTAAATTTTAACTTTTTAATGTTATAATATAATGGGCTTGAGATTGTTTAATTTTCTTTTAAGTAATTTATTGTTGATTGTCTGATTTTAGCTGTGAGCTGCCCCGAGTCTTCGAAGATGGGGCGGCATACAAGTCCAATAAATAAATAAATAAACTCAAGTTGAAAAGCTGACCCATGTAACCTTTGTATATAATAGCCAGTCCTTTGTACAGCTCAGGCTAACCATTTTGATAACTAGGTTCTGTTTAATCAGTTGGCATCATAATGCTAATGCTCGTAATATAATTCATGGTTTATATGTTACAACCATATCAAACTAAACAGAATCCACATTATTGCTTAATGCAACCTTTGACTGGAGTCAGTTTCTCCTATCTGTGACATTTATTTCACCTGGGTTTTGTTAAGGTGAGCACTTTGAATTTATGTTAGAAATTATTGTATCATATCTTGTACATCTCTTGAAGTAATCTTGTTCTTGTAGATAATACAAAAGCTGACAAGTGTAGTGTGTTGTTTAATTTAAAAAATTCAATCTAAAAATGGATGATGAAATGTATAAAACATTTGACCTTTTCACATATTTTAGTGAATGCCCAAAGACTAAGATGAATATGAGGTTGTGATCCCCTGTTTCTTTTGTTTTAAGGACACATTTTCTCCTTTGAAGGATGTTATGCAGATTTCCATTTAGGAGAGATATAAAAATACGCAGGTGGGACTAGCATGGATGGTTGAGCTCCTAACCAGTTTAACCATCACACATTGACTAGGAAGGTATCTATGAGATTATATCCAGGTTTAATCATGGTTGGAGTAGACTAAACTGAAATCATGTGTAATATAAATCTTGAAAGGTTTTTTACAGGACTTTTAATCACTTCTATGCTTGACTAGAATTGGGGAACTTGAGTTCAAATCTCTGCTTAGCTAGTAAGCTTACTGATTGACACTGGATCTTTTGCTAAAATCGTACATTTCTTTCTTCAAGATAAGAAAAAGGTTACATAGTTTGCTATTCTTAGTTGCTTGATAGAAGAGTGGAATAAAGATTAAATTATAATAATGTATCACCTGGTTGTGTAAGGTGATTCTTTTTGTCTATTTAGATATTGATAATGTCATTTCTGACAACATAGCAACTACCATCCCCCTTCATTGTCTCCTTGGTTTTCTTTGTTATTTTCTCTTGCTTTAATTCCTTTTAACCCTATTCCTGAAAATTAACAAATTTAGCCTCCAGATGGGAATTACTATTCAGAAAGACAACTCAGAGAATGACAAGGTTCTGCACTATTTGGAACATTTTGATTATCATATATGAAGAACTGATAATAGACATGGCTAAATAGGATGTAATTAAAATGCTACATTTTGTGTCTTGAATTAATGTGGCAGTTCTCCCTTTGGAAATGGGGAAATAATTAGTCTTTTCGAAGCTGCATGTTAATTATGTGCTACAAGCACATTTTATCCTATATAATGAAGAAGAAGCATCAATTTGGCTACCTTATAACAGCTGACTGATGCAAGAGAAACTTTCATGTTTTTGACCCTTTTGCTTCTGATTGTTTTCTTTAGGCAAACATGTGAAAGGATTAGACTGCTTACTTGCATAGAGTCAAGAATTCTCACTCTCTTTTATACCTGAGTTACTGTATACTGAATTTACCATTCATAACAGGTGCTCATCTGGTGGCAAGGACATTTGAAAGCCGTAAACTCATAAATAGGATTTGAGCTACTTCTATATTCAGACTTGTTTCCATTCTTTTCAGATATACCAGGTTCTAGTTAAAATTCAGAGTTTTCAACATCAGTTAAAATCTAAAAAATGGAAATAGTTTTTCTGAAAGTGTTTAGTTATTTTTCAATGTCCTGTTGAAATCTTATCATTTTATTTTGAGAACCACTCTTGATTTTGATCATATATAACTTTATAATTATTATTTTTTAATTTATGGAAGGCAGGAAGTGATTTCCCCTAAGTCAGCAAAATGGATATTAGTTACCTGATCAAATCATCTTCTGTCATAAATTGCCATAGAAAGTGGATGACCCAGTCAGTTGTATTGTACAGATGGAGTTAATATCTAAACTGAGGTTTCAAATTCCTCTATGGTGTGGGATCCCATTGATCAGTCTAACATTTAACTTATTTATACCTGGTATCAAAAGAATCAAAATTCATTCACCCAATGTGATGAATAACCTATTAGGACTAATAAATGTATGCCTGTTTTATCTCCAGCATATTTTTATTCCTATCTAACATATAAAATGAATTGAGAATAGCTAAGTTTGTCCTATCCTGATCTGAATAATTATCAATGAACACAAATACACAGAATGCCAGACAAGAATTTTTGAATACACAGAACTGAAGAAATTTAATGTCAGACCACTTCTTGAACTACAGGTGAAACTCAAAAAATTAGAATATTGTGCAAAAGTTCATTTATTTCCGTAATGCAACTTAAAAGGTGAAACTAATATATGAGATAGACTCATCACATGCAAAACAAGATAGTTCAAGCCATGATTTGTCATAACTGTGATCATTATGGCTTACAGCTCATGAAAACCTCAAATCCACAGTCTCAGAAAATTAGAATATTACATGCAATCAATAAAACAAGGATTGTATATAGAACAATATCGGACCTCTGAAAAGTATAAGCATGCATATGTACTCAGTACTTGGTTTGGGCCCCTTTTGCAGCAATTACTGCCTCAATGCGGCGTGGCATGGAAGCTATTAGCCTGTGGCACTGCTGAGTTGTTGTGGAAGACCAGAATGCTTCAATAGCGGCCTTCAGCTCTTCTGCATTGTTTGGTTTCATGTCTCTCATCTTTCTCTTGGCAATGCCCCATAGATTCTCTATGGGGTTCTGTTAAGTTTGCATGAAGAGTCAGACGCGAAGAGCTTCAGTGAAGAGTTTATTAGTGACTACAGCTCGAATGGACCCAACTTGGCTGGGCTATGGCTGCTACTTATAGCCAGCAGTCGTAGTTGCCAGCCAATCAGAGTGCAGGGTTTTCCCGCACTTTTTAAACCAATCCTATTTGACATTTTACAAGAACAATTCAAACTAAACCAATGACATTCAAACCTACATACATAACCCCCCTCCCCACTAGGTTCAGTCCATACCAAACCCCAACCTATCTAATGTATTCTTTTAAATAGGCGGGGCTCTTGCGTGTACATTGAGACCTTCGTGGTTCAGAAGTGAGAGAGGAAATGTGTCTGCTGACATTTCCCCACTGGGACTTCCTGTGAAAGAAGACCCTGTTTGATTGTTAGAATATAGTCTCTCCTCCCAACCCATCTCCAGCCCAATGTCAGCATCCAAGTCAGGTAGTGATGTACAATCTTCCACTTCTAAGGATGGATTTTGGCATTGTGACAGGTTTTGGAGTGGTTCCTGTCATAATGGCTCGTTACACATGGGGTGGATTCTTGCTTGCTGATTTTCCTCCTGTTCCTCCCCTTCCCCCCTAGAATTGACATCAGGTGAGGGAACTAGAGAGGAACAAGTGCGATGTTCCTGAGAGAACCTGGATATAAGTTGATCAATGTGCCTGCTCCAGAGGAGTCCATCCTCTGTTTGCACCCTGTAAGAACAAGGGCCTGTGATTTGAGTTATCTCAGCAGGAATCCACAAAGGTTCACCCATGAGGTTCTTAGCATAAACAGAATCATCCACACTGAATGTGCGAACTTTGGAAGTGGAATCTAGTGGTGCATTGGGTGCGTAAGTGGGATGAAGGTGGTCAAGGGAAGACCTAAGTTTCCTACCCATCAACAACTCTGCTGGGAATAAGTTATTAGATGGGTTAGGAGTGATGTGCTGAACACTAAGAAGTTTTTCAACTTTCTCAGTGATGTCCCCAGGACCCAGTTGCTGAAGCTTCTCCTTGGTAAAACGTACCATGTGTTCAGCCCGACCGTTAGCTGAAGGGTGCTCAGGGGCAGTAAGGGCATGTCTGATACCCTGTTGTGCTAAATAGGATTCAAAAGGTTGGATGTAAATTGAGAGCCATTGTCAGAGACAAGAACATCAGGTAACCCGTGGGTTACAAAAGTTTTGAGCTGCTTGATGACAGCATCAGTTGTGGTGGATGCCATGGGAATTACCTCTAGCCATTTGGAATATGCATCTACTATAATAAGAAAGGTGTGCCCTCTGGTAGGGCCAGCAAAATCAATGTGAATCCTGGACCATGGGCCCCTAGGACATTCCCATTCCTGTGTGGGGGCGAGAGGTGGGGCAGGCCTGACTACCTGACAGTTGGGACAAAATGCAACCCAGTTTTCAACCATTTTGTCAATACCTGGCCACCATACATAACTCCTGGCCAATCCCTTCATCCTTACAATACCAGGATGACTCTCATGTAACATTTCCAAACCTCTTTTTGTAGTTTTGCAGGAATAACCACCCTGTTACCCCACAAAATACATCCTCTTAATACAGATAATTCAGTTTGCCTGGACTTAAAAGGTTGGGCCAGGTGAGGTAGATCTTGAAGAGGCCAACCTTTCTTAATCCAGCCTATAACAGGAGCCAATAAAGTGTCTTTGGCAGTCTCTCTGGCAATTTCAGCAGCATGCACTGGAAGCTTGGCAACAGTTTCTAGGAAAAAGGTGTGTGTTTCAGGTTCAAAGTCCTCCTTGTGGCAAGGAAGTGGGCATCAGCATGTCCAATGTCCTTGCCAGGCTTGTGGATAAGTTTGTATGAATAAGCAGCAAGAAATTCAGTCCACCTCAGCATTCTTGGTGACAGGATAGTAGGTGTAGGTTTGTCTCCTGCCACAATGCCTAACAAAGGTTTGTGATCTGTAACAATGGTAAATGTTCTCCCATACAGATATTCATGAAATTTCTTAACAGCTGCAACAATTGCCAATGCTTCCTTGTCCAATTGGCTGTAATTCCTCTCTGCTTTGGTCAAGCGACAGTAAAATGCAATAGGGCTTCTCTCCCACTGGGAAGCCTGTGGCTCAACCCCCACTCCAAAGGGGATGCATCACAAGTCAGTACAACAGGCAAATTCTCAGAGAACTGTATCAGTACAGCATCAGACGTGATTAGTCTTTTAATACTGTTAAATGCTGATTGTTCCTTCCTCCCCAGACCCAAACAGACTTTTTGTCAAGTAATCTGTGCAATGGTTCTGCAATGGTTGCCTTCTGAGGTAGGAACATGTGATAAAAGTTAATGAGTCCAAGGAAGGCTTGCAAATCTGTTTTGCATTTAGGTCTAGGGGCTTCTTTGATTGCTTCAACCTTGGCATCTGTAGGGTGGATGCCATGCTTGTCAATCATGTAGCCCAGGAACTCAACCTTGTCAGTTTTAAGAGTGCATTTTTCTTCCTTGACTTTTAACCCCGCTTTCCTGAATCTGGTAAGGACTTCTCTGAGTCTTTCTTGTACCTGAGTGTCATTTTCAGCAGAGATTAACACATCATCAAAGTAAGGCACTACCCCGGCAGTCCTTGGAGCATTCCTTCCATAAGGCTTTGAAAGATGCCTGGTGCCACGCTTACTCCAAATTGTAACCTTTTACATTTGAAGGCACCTCTATGAGTCACAATGGTTTGGGCCTCTGCAGTGGCATCATCAACTGTTAGTTGTTGATATGCCTGGGCCAGATACAATTTGGCAAAGACTGTACCCCTGCCAAGTGAATGTAACAGATGATGCACCACTGGAACTGGGTATGCGCTCTGCTGCAGCATGGTTCAGTGTCCCCTTATAGTCTCCACAGATTCTTACTGACCCATCAGTCTTGACTGGTGTGACTATGGGTGTCTCCCATCTGGAGTGGTCAGTGGGCTCTAAAACCCCTTGAGCTATTAATTTGTCTAATTGTGCATCAATTTTTTCCTTTAAAGCAAATGGGACCCTTCTGGGCTTTAAACGAATTGGGGGCACCCTGGGATCTAGGTTGAAAGTGATAGGGGTCCCCATATACTTGCCCAATCCTTCGCTGAAGACCTCTGGAAACTCAGACTTCAAGGCCTCCTCCCATTCAGAGTTGCTCACGTGATTGATGCCAGCCACCTCGATGCCTAGTGGATTGAACCACTCAAGTCCCAGCAAGCTTGGGTGATCCTTGTCCACGATGGTCAGGGGCAAACGTTTAAACTTCACGTTGAATTCTCTTGTTCCAACTACTGGAATCTTGTTCCCTTGGTAGTCTTTAAGAGTCAGTGCTTGCTTCTGGAAATGTTTCTTCTGAATGTTGGGAAGTAGCCTGTGAATAGTGTCCCATGACACCATAGATAAATAGGAGCCTGAGTCCACTTCCATTTGGCAAGGCCTTCCTTCAATGAGTACCTTCACATGTACTTTTCTGCTTCTCAAGGTTGAAGAATGACCAATGGTGATTGTTTGATGAGTTTCATTCTTCCCATTTGCTTCTGAGTTGCACCCATTTTCTCACTGAAGTTGTTGGGCTTGAAATCTTTGTCAGAAAACTTTCTTCTGTTGGGTGGAGTTCTGGATGATTTGCAGACTCTTGCTAAATGACCTCTTTTTTCACAACGAAGGCAGATGGTATCAAGAAACTTGCATTCAGTGCGGGGTGCCCCCCACAACCTCTGCAATGAAAGTCTTGCCTTTTTCTTCCCAGGTCTTTCTTTTTCTTTTCCATTCTGAGTCTATAAATTCCTTCCTCCACCTTACTACAGTCTGATTCAGAATCTATCTGCTCAATGAGCTGTTGTGGACTTTTCCACATCAGGATGGCTTGAGGCCTTGTTAATTTTCTTCATGGCTGCTGCTGAGGACTTAGTGGCTTCTGCTGAGGAGGCCTCTTCTATGGCCTCCTTTAACATGATCTTAGGTTTTAATAATAATTTGCTCTGAAGCACTTGTCTTTGAGGCCTAGAACAAACCGATCGTGCATGGCCTCCTCCAAGCTGATAAACTCGCATGCACCCCCAATGTCTCTTAAGCTTGCCACGAAGTCGTTAACGTTTCGCTTTCCCCTTGATCCCGATGGTAAAACTCGTGTCTCTTAATGAGGCACGATACTTGTGGGCGTAATGGGCTCTTAAAAGCTTTTCTAAATCAGGCCATTCCATTACCTTCATGTCTGCAGCTCCCGCCAATGCCTTCACCATCTTGAAGACTGCCGGACCGCAGTGCGTAAGGAAGACCGCCCTCTTCCGCTTCTCGGAGATGTCGGCGAGGTCGTTTCCTTCCAAATACATTTGGAAGCGATCCGCATACGATTCCCAGTCTTCTGCTGCCAGATCAAACGGGGCTGGGGGGGTGTTCAGCGCAGCCATCTCGCTCTTCTGCTTGTCTTCCGTGTCGTTCTTCTCTTCAGGGGAATCCCACCTTCGTCGCCAGTGTTAAGTTTGCATGAAGAGTCAGATGCGAAGAGCTTCAGTGAAGAGTTTATTAGTGACTACAGCTCGAATGGACCCAACTTGGCTGGGCTATGGCTGCTACTTATAGCCAGCAGTCGTAGTTGCCAGCCAATCAGAGTGCAGGGTTTTCCCGCACTTTTTAAACCAATCCTATTTGACATTTTACAAGAACAATTCAAACTAAACCAATGACATTCAAACCTACATACATAACAGGTTCAGGTCAAGCGAGTTTGCTGGCCAATCAAGCACAATAATCCCACGGTCATTGAACCAGGTTTTGGTGCTTTTGGCAGTGTCGGCAGGTGCCAAGTCCTGCTGGAAAATGAAGTCAGCATCCCCATAAAGCTCGTCTGCGGAAGGAAGCATGAAGTGCTCCAAAATCTCCTGGTAGACGGCTGCGTTGACCCTGGACTTAGTGAATCACAGTGGACCAACACCAGCAGATGACATGGCTCCCCAAATCAACACAGACTGTAGAAACTTCACACTGGACCTCAAGCATCTTGCAGTCTGTGCCTCTCCATTCTTCCTCCAGACTCTGGGTCCTTGGTTTCCAAATGAGATGCAAAAGTTGCTCTCATCAGAAAAGAAGACTTTGGACCACTGAGCAACAGACTAGGTCTGTTTTTCTTTAGCCCAGGTAAGACGCTTCTGATAACATTTGAAGCCCATGTCCAGGATCCGTCTGTGTGTGGTGGCTCTTGATGCACTGATTCCAGCCTCAGTCCACTCCTTGTGAAAGTCCTCAACACTTTTGAATGGCCTTTTCCTGACAATCCTCTCCAGGTTGCGGTCATCCCTGTTGGCTGTGCACCTTTTTCTTCCACATTTTTCCCTTCCACATAACTTTCTGTTAATGTGCTTTGATACAGCACTATGGGAACATCCAACTTCTTTTGCAATTACCTTTTGAGGCTTTCCCTCGTTATAGACTCTCAATAATGGTTTTCTGCACAACCATCAGGTCAGCAGTCTTTCCCATGATTGTGATTCCTACTGAACCAGACTGAGAGACCATTTAAAGGCTCAGGAACCCTTTGCAGGTGTTATGGCTTAATTAGCTGATTAGAGTGGGACACTTTGAGCCTAGAATATTGCACCTTTTCACAATATTCTAATTTTCTGAGATTGTGGATTTGGGGTTTTCATGAGCAGTAAGCCATAATCATCACAATTATGACAAAACATGGCTTGACATATCTTGTTTTGCATGTAATGAGTCTATCTCATATATTAGTTTCACCTTTTAAGTTGCATTAGAGAAATAAATGAACTTTTGCACGATATTCTAATTTTTCAAGTTTCACCTGTAGAATGTTTACCTGAATAGAACAAAGGCACAACTCTTGATAAGAGAGTTTTTGGTTTTGCAAAACTAATCCCATGAAAATGAATCGCTGTTTAAGAAGTGGCAGACCTGTTACATTTGCACCGCCATGTTTGTTAAATCTGGAGACCTAGTACACATACAAAGTTATGTCTCAAAAATACCTTGAGGCCAATCATTGAATCTTTGTGAGAGATTAAATATGCAACAGGGCTCCAAACCTGCTGCACTGTATTCAATGATTATAATACCAGTTCAGTTATATTTATAACATCAATTAAAGCAGTGGCTTAATTCAAAACAATTACAGATAGTATCCCTGCAGAAAATCAGGGTGAAATTAGTCTATCAGTTGGGAGATTGGGAAACCAACACTGAAGAATAGGCAGCAAGGGCAAAATTGATAGCATATATCCATAACAGAAAGCTAACTAACTTCAAGAAGAATGACTTCTCTCTTGCCCATTTTGATATTGAGATGAGCGGCATATAAATTTAATAAATAAATGTATATATACATAAATATACAATACCTTATATTCATAAATTTGAAATATGATTTTTATGAAAATAGCAAAGATATCTAAAAAAAACAATAGATGAAATGAGTTAAACAGATAACTAACAATAACTTCCAGTGTTTAACTTTCAATGTAAAGTACAAATATTTAGATAGTGTTTAATGGTGAGGAAAATAATGGAATGGAAGAGGAAAATGTATTACCAAAAGGTTTTTTTTTTTCTTCTCCACAATGCTTTTACGTCTTCTACTGGTAGTTGGTTATCTTCTACTTTGCTTTTTGCATCTTTATTCTTGTGTGATTTTTGTTTAAATAATCTATCAAAACGTTTGCAATACAATTTTTAAAAAAATGTCAAGCAGCTGTTATGTTTGGCTCACATATAAAAACTTCCTGTGACTTTTGCTTTATTTTTTAGCCTGCAATTTCTCTGTTCAATTATATGACCAAAGCAGCCAGTAAGACTAGCCACAGCAATTATATACTGTCTCCTTGCAGGAAACACCCTGAAGTGCCTAATTTAGTTGCAATTTCAATATATCCTGCCTCAGTCTAATATGTAGGTTACTGGATGAGTTTAGATCACAATTTAAGACAATCCAGTATGATAAGCTTGCCTCTTAAACAAATTAAATAATCATGAGCATTGCTTGCAGAGAGGTTAAGCTTAGTTGTAGTCCTTCTTAACCTGGGCCTCTCTAGAAGCATGGGGCTATTAGGAGTAGCAATACAAGACATCTGGAAAGCAGTAGATTGAGGATGGCTACTCACTTCTGAACCCAAGGATGGTTAAAATGACACAAAAGTAAAAGAATAAATAATTAAGAAGGTACCTATTACATTCTATAGACTGTTATTCATTTGTAAAGACATCAAATACAAACATAACCTGAAAGTTTTTTAAAAAGCAGCATATTAATTTTAACGCATCAAATGTAATATAAATTCCATAACAAACACTTGAGGAACCATGGTTAACATTGGACCTGGTTCCTAATCAGAAAGCCTTATAGGAAAAAAAGTGAAGGGGGGGGGAATGACAAAAAATAATAAAGTGTTACTTGTAATTAGATAAAAAATTATTCTAGGAAAAAATACCACTAAAATTCAGAGGGTAATTTTAACTGTAAATTAGGTTCTAAAAGTGAAATCTGTTCAATTCCTGAGACTTCTGTAACTTCATCCTATTATTTTCAATAAATCTTGTTAAAAGAAACTCAGGGATGTAGATATATCCTTCTAACTTTATTCATGGTCCAATGGCACCAGAGGATCACAGTTTGTATAGTAGCATACTAACAAACTGATTAGATCTAAACTTGAAACCTGAGTTCATAAACCACTGAACTGAATTTACCATATTGAGAGCATGGCTCAGGCCTAAAGTAGGTTATATGAGTTGGGCTGTCCCTGGCACAGATGGATTGTCATAAGCGGTAAAAAAATAAATTTCAGGCAAATGAAGTGACATTTACTTTCAGTTCTGCTGAAATGTATGTATTTAGTTAAAGAACTTATATGGCCACCTATCTCACACAATGCTCCTAGGCCATTCCTAATAGCAACAACAAAAAATAAAATATAAACACAACTACTTTTTCCAAGCAGTGCCAGAACAACTAAGTTACTAATCTCCTGATTCAATTCTATTCTAGCCCAATGCTGGGGGTGGCGGGGGGAGAGCCAAGTCTTTATGGCCTTTCACTAGACTAAAAGTTGGGAGCCCTCTAATCTCAGGTGAGAAGCTATTCCAAAGGGCTGGGGCGCTACAGAGAAGGTGCACCTCCAAGGTCTCATCAGATGGCAACATTCAGGGAAAGGGACTTTGAGTATATTCATCCTATTTGACCTAATGGGATGGGTAGGTGACCTTGTAGAGAGGCAGTCTTGCAAATAACCTGATCCTATGCATGTAAGGCTTTACAAATGAAAACCTGAACTTTTGAATTGCATTTGGAAAACAACCAGTGAAGCCTAGTAACCCAGCACTGTGAGCTCCACTACTGATTCTAGATATAGTCATTTCTGGCTTTCTTACAAGACAGTGTGAAGAATCAGAAGCAAGTGAGTAGTTAAGTATCTCATCCAAGCAGGCCAAACAGTGGTTTCTTATTTCTAGAATTAATTGAGCCTCTACCTGAAAACATTCAACAGAGTTGTAATCATGAGACAGACACCCAGCCCAGTTATTACTGAAATGCCCATTCAGCATTAGTATAACCTAATCTCCCTATTTCCTCTGCAACCTCCTCATTTATGTGGTTTCCTACTCTTAATTACTGCTTGCTTGCCTGTTGCTGAGATTTTTTCCCCCTCAGCTCTCAATTCATGCTAATATCTTAGCAGCACAAGATAAACTGCAAACCCATGAAATATATTCTCTGCAAACATTGGAGGAATAGAGTATACCTGAGTCAGAGGAAATGATTCTTTGTCAGAGGATTTTTATAAATCTTGAAAATTTAAAAAAAAAAAAAAACATTCTGCTTTCCCCAACATTTTTCTCTCCACTTCCCACCAATTTTCAATGTTTATAACTCAATACTTTTCCAAGTAGTGTCAAGCATTACAAGCCAGGCAGCAGCCTTCTAAATGTGCCTTATCTCCAGTTTTTTTTAATGCAAAGACCTGTTATTGTTTGGAACACGAGAGCAAATGTTAGCTACGGGAGAATCCTGTGCTGTGGTAGCATGCCTGGAAAGACGTCAGCAACCTGGCACCTAATGCAAATCTTCAAATCTTGCCTGCTTGACGTATCCTTGCATCTGTCACTGCTTAGGCAATGAGGCGGAAACTCTTTCCTGAGTCTTGGCTCAGATCTTTGTCGCCTGCTTCAGTCATGTGTTTCATTTAAAAAGTCAAACCTCTACCCACCCACCCCCCACACATTCAGAACTATACAGAGAGGTTTTTATATTATACTTACTGAATAGAATTATGTTGTATTGCTCACATCCTATAACAAAACTCTAACTGAAGGTAAAGTCTACACCATGGCCTTTGTCCAGTGGTGAGATTCAATTTTTTTTACTACTGGTTCTGTAGGCGTGGCTTGGTGGGCGTGGCAGGGGAAGGATACAGTAAAATCTCCAGTGAGAGGTGGTATTTGCTGGTTCTTCGAACTACTCAAAATTTCTGCTACCGGTTCTCCAGAACTGGTCAGAACCTGCTGAATACCACCTCTGCCTTTGTCCCTTGGTATATCTAATGGGGTTCATGATCCCAGAATTATTGCCATTGAATCACTTGGTGGCAGATGCAAGTAAATTATGTTCATCCTATGTGCAAAAAAAAATATTACCCAAATGTTGAGCTGCACTGATATAAACTTATCTAGGAATATAATTCATTTGTTTTGGTGCTGGACTTCCATTATATTTCAGATAACATTTCTGTGAATACCAAAATGAAGTTTTCTTTCCTTTTCTCTTTTCTTTTCTAATGTTACAATTAGTACACATCTTCTGTACAGTCACGATTGTAATCGTGATATCATTATTCAATAAACTAATTACAGATTGTTCCTTTCTCCAGTTGATGATAACTACTGCTGATACATCAGCTATTTGCATTTACTAAGTTTCCATAAATCATGGTTCACAAACTAAAATATAATTCATGATCATTTATTGCCTATTAAAACAAAGCCAGGTACAAAACATTCTACAAGTTAAACAGATTTCTTTCTTTCTATACTTGAGATCTGCGTTGCAATCTGAAAACTGCTGTAAATTTATGACTAACGAACGGGAGAGGTGAGGTCAAGAATGAAATGTAATTGAATTATATATATCTAATTAAATACAATGCATTGTTCATAGGGCCTGTGGAGTTGAAAGAAGAAGAATGTCTGTCTAGCTGGATCAGTATATAAAAAAGTACAAGAATTACATCTTCTTGAAGCATTTTTGGGCCTTGTGAACAAGGATGAGGCTGAAAGATTATATCAGACGCTGGTTTAGCAATATGGTGCCATTTGAGGCACTGCAATGCAGGAATTATTAGATGTACAATGTACAATTACTGAACAACAGATGGCTGGGGAAGAGGAAAAGCAAAAAAAGGAATGAAGATAAAATGGTCCTGAATGATGAACAGTAGTTATGATCCACCCACTTGAGAAATTTTTTCCTGAGAATGATGGAGAATTCTAGTCATGGGATGCACAGTGATCTGATATTAATTTATGAAATTAATATTATTGGTAGAAGGTGAAACACCATCTACTGTAAAGCAAATAAAGGAAGAAAAGGCATTGCTAATGCAATACACTCCACCTTTTCCTTCCTAGCCCAGCCATCTTTTTTTTTTAATTACATTTATATGCCGCCCTTCTCCAAAGACTCAGGGCGGCTTACAATTTTTTGGGATACAACCCAGTGTGCTCAGCAATAGCCTTCATTCCATTGTATATGCCTGCTTATTACTAAACGGCATTTTTACAAAGTCAACATATTGCCCCCAACAATCTTGGGTCCTCAATTTACCTACCCCCGAGAGGATGGAAGGCTGAGTCAACCTTGAGCCTGGTGGGATTCGAGCCTACAGTAATTGTAGAAAGCTGGATCTTAAGTGCAGGCATTTAACAGCCTGAGCCATCAAGGCCCTTACAGAAGAAGATATAATTTAAACTGACAATCAATTCAGGTCGCAGGTGAAGGCTCATGGGGTGAAATTCCCTTTGAGAGCAAGACATAAGTCCTGAAAAAATTGGTATGGCAAGAAATTGGTAAGGCCTGAAAAAATTGGTATGGCAAGAAATGGACTAATTCAGGACCTTTCACTTATACCTTGTTTTCTGCATTCATTTTTTCGCTAGTATATAAAAGAATGTTCATTTAGCATGCAAGCTATTACCAAATGGAATAACTTACGATTTTATCTTCTTACTTAAAGATAAATGATTCAGTTCATTGGCCTCTATGAAATTTTAGAATTCTGGTTTTGTGTGCGTGCATAAAAAGAAAGATTTGAAACAGAAGCTTGGCATTGGAAAGAGATCTCTTAACTTTCCTTTCAAGCCATTTTGCTGCAAGAATGACAGACATATTTCCAGCATATTTTTACTCCTGGGCAATATGGGTACACATACATACAATCACTTCTTTTCTTGGCTGTGAGTGTGATCAAACCAGCCTGCACTGTAGGTGGAAGGATACACTTTTCTGGAGAAATAATGCACGAGATTAAATACTTTCTCATCTTGATTCCAGTGCTGGTCTTTTATACCTTTAAGGTCTTCACTCTTTATAGATCCTAAAAAAAATCCTACTCATAAAATGTCATTTTAGCACGCAGAACTAGGCCAAACTTTTCAACAGAGGATATATTGATAGAGGATGGTCTTTGCACTTAAGGTTTTGAGGAAACTGCTGTGCTAATTGTTGTGACGCACATAAAACCATATTACTTCCTGTGTCATTGTACTTTGCAATTGCCTTTAATAAACTGCAAAAAATACAGTATTAGTGTCTTTTCCAGTATCTCCTGCACCTTGTGCCTTCACATTTTAAGTTCAAATAAAATACAGCCTTGCTGTAGAATCTATAGAATATAGCTTGCTTAGAATCTAGGAACCAATAGATGATTAATCTACCTGCTCTTACTTAATATTGTCTTTTCCTAGTAAGCTGATTATGACATGCCAGATTTGAGGAGGCAGCTGAAATTAGATTAGCCAAGTGAAGAAGGCCAAACATGCGTTTAAAACAATAGTAACAAAGCATTTAGAAGTAGTTGCTGGGTTGGCTTTGTTGAGAAATCTTAATGGGATTTTAAGAAGATCCACTCATGGAAGGGACAGGATGTGAGGAAAGTTCACTCTCTGATGTTACTTCTGTTGGATGAAAGCAAACAATAGGGGCATTGTATTTGGGCTGCAAAAATTGCAATAACCATTACAAGGCAGCAACATGTTAGGGCTTTGTGTAGTTTTTGGGTGCCATGTAATGTTTACCCAGCTTTTTGCATTCCAAATACAATATGTACTCCCTAACAATAGGACAATGGCGTTTTCCTGCTATGCCAGACAGCAATAGTGGGAAAAAAACTATCACTTTCTTGCTGATCTTTCTGAGTAGAATTATTAGATTGACTTCTGTGTATCCTGCAATGCTGGATTAGATGGACCATTGATCCAATCCAAGAGTGTTTCTGCATATAGTCATTGCATCTACTTATTTATTTTTTAAAACTTCATTTTTGAACTGCTTTTCTGGTCTATACTTTCAATTGGCTTCAAATCCAGAATCCAAATTAACATGTAACTGATTGATTTTATTAGCAATGTCTGTATATTTGTCAGAATAGAGCGCTAAGAATATCTTCTTTCATCACTAAGTTAGAATTTATAGTGATAACAGAAAAGATTAAGTATCACAGTTAAGGAATAGGTGTTAAATGCTTTAGAATGCTTACTCCCATCTTGCTGCTATTTACCTAGGGGCTTCTGTGCTTTTTGCTCCTCATATTTATACGGTAGCTAAAACAGGGTCAAAGGAGCCATAGGTCAATAATTTTCAGGAATCGAATTAATGTAAATAATTTATACAAAGTCCAAGATCAAACCTGTGAGGAAGGTGTTAGTCGATTCCCATAGACCAGGGCTGTCAAACTCACATCATCATGGTGGCATCATGTGACATATCACATCTTTTTCTCCCTTTGCTAAATTGGTTGTGGGCATGGCCAGCGCGTGACGCATCTGGCTTGCGGGCCACAGGTTTGATAGCCCTGCCAGACTAAATGTACATATAAAATTTGCTACCACCTTTGAGGCTTCCTAAAATTTGGTCACTTAGAAAGAAAACAGTGATCTGTTCATTGTGAGAGGAATTAAAATTTCTAATAACTGGAGTTATAACATCTGGTCACCATTGCACATATAGTGAATACTAAGAGAACATATGGGATACAGATTCAACCTCTGACTTTGAACATATATAAATATGATTTCCATATTTTAAAAAATAACTTCCACTGTTGTCCTGATGGGTTGTGCATCAGTCTGGGGAAATCTTGAAGGACTGGGCAATTCTCCTATAACAGAGATGGGAGATTTGGGGACTATGTGGTTGAAGAACTAAGTCCCAGATACTTTCCTTGAATTTGTTTTGAAATCTGGCTCACTGATCTAATCTCCCAATTTCCTGGCTCAGCTTAAGTTATCAGGATTCACATCCTGCACACTGTTAGCAATCAGCTTGGACCAATCTTTTTAAATTGGGCTAATAGAGGAGTTAATGGGAGATAATAATGAAATACTGTATTACAGAGTTTATATAAGAGGAAATGGCT
The DNA here is from genome assembly GCA_009733165.1 of Naja naja. Classification (NCBI taxonomy): domain Eukaryota; kingdom Metazoa; phylum Chordata; class Lepidosauria; order Squamata; family Elapidae; genus Naja; species Naja naja. Next base: position 132,517,988 of record CM019151.1, on the reverse strand, counting down.
TACTGAAGAAGAATCTATGTTCTGCCGTATTAATTTATATTCTGCACTACTTTCACTTGACCAGAAACCTTCTTTCTTTGCTATATTAATTCACAATTGGTCTTTTTCACTCTCAGCATCATAAATCGGCTAAGCTTGACCCTGGCTAAGGAATCTTCAAAAATATTTGTTTGTTACATATACATGCTTCAATTACACAAATGTTTCTTTTGTTTTTGTTAAGTTTGCATGAAGAGTCAGACGCGGAGTGCTTCAGTGAAGAGTTTATTAGTGACTACAGCTCATAACGGACCCTATTTGGCTGGGCTGCGGCTGCTACTTATAGCCAGCAGCCGCAGTTGCCAGCCAATCAGAGTGCAGGATTTTCCTGCACTTTTTAAACCAATCATTTCTGACATTTTACAAGAACAGTTCAAACTAAACCAATGACATTCAAACCTGCATACATAACAGTTTTGATGATACTAATATACTGTATACAGCTCAATATGTTCCTCCCAATCGGGTTTTTTTTTTTTTGGTCAGGGAATCTGGTTTTTCTGTTGTAAATCTCTTTATTCCTGGTGTTTTTCAAATCACTGGTTGTTTGTCTTTTCAATTTTTTTCACACTATTTCCTGAGTCCATGAGGTGACATTTTCTAGGGAAGAATATTCTTCTACCTCTCCAGTTTTTTTCTTGTCTGCATATCTCATTATATCATTCCCTTTGTGTACAGCTTTAGACAGGGAGGGTGCCCCCAGAAGGATTATGTTTATTGTTCAAGTCCGATACATACATTTCCCTATCCTTTTCTGCTTTCCCTTCTTCTACTAAATCCAGGTATGGTTTTATAGCATGACTGGCTTCTCAATAGTTGCTTCTCAAGAGCTTGTGATTAGAGTACAGAAAAATGGTCTTCCTACAGGATAAGGAATTTGGAGAAATAGGAAAAGGAAATAAACTACTAATATACTCCTTCCTTTCATGGCTTGTGCATGCTCAGACGCCTTGAGAAAAATAATATTCCTAAGGATGGCCATTGTCACTGATTTATTGGGCTGTCACCCTGTATGCAAATAACTGATGGTCTTTCCTCTTTATAACCAGAAAACATTTCTTTCTTAGTAAAATAGACATTATTTAACACTACAGGTGAAACTCGAAAAATTAGAATATTGTGCAAAAGTTCATGTATTTCCGTAATGCAACTTAAAAGGTGAAACTAATATATGAGATAGACTCATTACATGCATAGCAAGATAGTTGAAACCGTGATTTGTCATAATTGTGATGATTATGGCTTACAGCTCATGAAAACCCCAAATCCACAATATCAGAAAATTAGAATATTACATGCAATCAATAAAAAAGGATTGTACATAGAACAATATCAGACCTCTGAAAAGTATAAGCATGCATGTGTACTCAGTACTTGGTTTGGGTCCCTTTTGCAGCAATTACTGCCTCAATGCGGCATGGCATGGAAGCTATCAGTCTGTGGCACTGCTGAAGTGTTGTGGAAGAACAAGATGCTTCAATAGCGGCCTTCAGCTCTTCTGCATTGTTTGGCCTCATGTCTCTCATCTTTCTCTTGACAATGCCCCATAGATAATCTGCCCCATAGATAATCTATGGGGTTCAGGTCAGGTGAGTTTGCTGGCCAATCAAGCACAGTAATCCCACGATCATTGAACCAGATTTTGCTGCTCTGGGCAGTGTGGGTAGGTGCCAAGTCCTGCTGGAAAATGAAGTCAGCATCCCCATAAAGCTCGTCTGCGGAAGGAAGCATGAAGTGCTCCAAAATCTCCTGGTAGACGGCTGCGTTGACCCTGGACTTAGTGAATCACAGTGGACCAACACCAGCAGATGACATGGCTCCCCAAATCAACACAGACTGTGGAAACTTCACACTGGACTTCAAGCATCTTGCAGTCTGTGCCTCTCCATTCTTCCTCCAGACTCTGGGTCCTTGGTTTTCAAATGAGATGAGAAAGTTGCTCTCATCAGAAAAGAAGACTTTGGACCACTGAGCAACAGACTAGGTCTGTTTTTCTTTAGCCCAGGTAAGACGCTTCTGATGACATTTGAAGCCCATGTCCAGGATCCGTCTGTGTGTGGTGGCCCTTGACGCACTGATTCCAGCCTCAGTCCACTCCTTGTGAAACACTTTTGAATGGCCTTTTCCTGACAATCCTCTCCAGGCTGCGGTCATCCCTGCTGCTTGTGCACCTTTTTCTTCCACCTTTTCCCCTTTCACATAACTTTCTATTAATGTGCTTTGATACAGCACTTTGGGAACATCCAACTTCTTTTGCAATTACCTTTTGAGGCTTTTCCTCCTTATGGAGGGTGTCAATGATGGTTTTCTGCACAACTGTCAGGTCAGCAGTCTTTCCCATGATTGTGATTCCTACTGAACCAGACTGAGAGACCATTTAAAGGCTCAGGAACCCTTTGCAGGTATTATGGCTTAATTAGCTGATTAGAGTGGGACACTTTGAGCCTAGAATATTGCACCTTTTCACAATATTCTAATTTTCTGAGATTGTGGATTTGGGGTTTTCATGAGCTGTAAGTCATAATCATCACAATTATGACAAATCATGGCTGGACCTATCTTGTTTTGCATGTAATGAGTCTATCTCATATATTAGTTTCACCTTTTAAGTTACATTAGAGAAATAAATGAACTTTTGCACGATATTCTAATTTTTCGAGTTTCACCTGTACATGTTATGAAGAAGAGAAGGTGTATTAATGGAATAGTGTCTTTCTCTAGGCCTGGATAATGCCACAATCTATTTTCTGGAACATACCAAATCCTTTGGTAAAGGTTCTATGGTTGCTAACATGTTTTTAATAAATCTTATTTATTGATTCCATTATTAACTCTATAAGTTTCAGAGCTCTGCACATTATAAAAAGGACAAAAATAGGAAAAAATACAAATTTCTGCTTTTCTTTTACAAAAACATTTAACAACATCTACATTCCTACTTTTAATATGATCAAGGAGCTGTTGAATAAAAGGCATGCCCCCTTTTCTGAACTTTTCTATGCCTTATGAAGTTACCCTTTAGAAACAGCCTTAACCCAATATAGCAAAGAAATTCCAGGTGTAAATTCCAGGTGTAAAGGTGTAACTATGTAAATGGTGCTTCCATCAAGTGTATGTCTACACCAGGGGTCTTCAAACTTGACAGCTTTAAGACTTGTGGACTTCAACTCCCAGAATTCCTCCTCCAATCATGTTAGCTCAGGAATTCTGGGAGTTGAAGTCCACAAGTCTTAAACTTGCCAAGTTTGAAGACCCTTGGTCTACTCAATAAATCTGCTTTTCTAATTAGGTTTCCTTACAATATTTTTATGCCATATAATTATTGGTTTGACAAATTTGGCCATAATCAAATATTATTTGGTATCATGCTGGCTAATTGGGTATACGGGGACTGCACTTGAATAATGTTTAGAAGCTTTATTAGATTGCAAATATAGTTTTCAATATAACTTGTAATATGGAGTGTAAGCTAGGATTCCTATATATTCTTAATTAACTTCCAATATTGATTATAGGTTCAACTTAAAATGCTTGGAGGTTGTCTTCAGGATCTCCTTTTCATTTCTCAAGTCTTTCTTATTGCTTTTCTCTGAGCCACTTATTATAATTTTGCAGGTTTTTATTATTAATGGGATCCTAACTCCACAACTCTTTTCTGTAGGAAACTCATTTCATTTTTCACCTTTAATTCACATTGCTGTTTTACAAGTGTTTTGTGAGCCCAGTAAATTAGTGTGCAGCATTGTTTGCTTAAAAATTGATTTCTTTGCTGCGTTTTCTGAGGTTAAGTATTTTACTTTAGGTTTGTTATATAATAGATTCAGAATTTTGTTCTTCTTTGGGTTGTCACCAGCTAGTTTGAATACGGAAGTGTGACAGGCAAGTTATAAATGATTTAGAATGAATGAATGATTCACAACAAATTAAAACAAACACTGAAAAGTGAAGCAAAATAAAAACATTTGACGAAAATAAATCAGGCAGCTTTTTAACATTTTACAGTATTGAAACAATTTGCATGAATATAATCAATTAGCTTTAGGAAGCAGCAAGCCTTTAGTTAGATTCAATGAGGTAACAAAGCTGTGAAGAACAGAATACTAAATGAAGACAAGATACAAGAGAATCCGTTCAGTGATAAAGTTTCCTGTTGACCAAAGGCAAAACCAATCAACTGATTTCCTTCCTCCATGCCTTTGATGCAGAATGGCAAACATTAGAAACATCTGTTTGTTCCCTAGCACTTTGGAGTATCTCTGAGCCAAATCAGTAAACATTCTGCAAAGCTTCCTTCTACACTTCTGATGTCACAGAGATTATTTATTTTTATTTTATTTATTTTTTATTTATTTGATTAGTCAATTGCTTACAAGATAATAGGTATAAGTATAAACATAGTTATAAATACATGGATACATATAAAAAAATAAAAAAAACAATAGGACAGGGACGGTAGGTACTTTGGTGCGCTTATGCATGCCCCCTACAGACCTCGTAGGAAAGGGGTGAGGTCAATAGTAGACAGTCTAACGTTAAAGTTTTTGGGGTTTGGGGAAGAAACCACAGAGTCAGGTAGAGTATTCCAGACATTGACCACTCTGTTGCTGAAGTCGTATTTCCTGCAATCAAGTTTGGTGCGGTTAACCATGAGTTTGTATCTATTGTGTGCTCTTGTATTGTTATGGTTGAAGCTGAAGTATTCATTGACAGGTAGGACATTGCAATGTATGATTTTATATACTATACTTAGATCAGACCAAAGATGGTGTAGTTCTAGGTTTTCTAAGTCTAGAACCTCAAGTCTGGTGGCATAAGGTATTCTGCAGTGAGTAGAGGAGTAGAGAACTCTTCTTGTGAAATATTTCTAGACTTTCTCTACTGTGTTAATATCAGATATGTAATGTGGGTTCCAGACTGGTGAGCTGTATTCAAGTATTGGTCTAGCAAATGTTTTGTATGCTCTAGTTAGTAGTGTGATATTACCGGAGGAAAAGCTACGTAGAATTAGGTTAACAATGCCTTTTTGGCTATGTAGTTACAGTGGGCTCTAGCACTTAGATCATTTGAGATGAGTACTCCAAGGTCCTTGACAGAGTTTGGATCATCAACAAGTCTTGACTATTCATTATACTAAGCACATAAGTCTATCACCCCCCCCCCATTTGCTTACTGTAACTTCTGAAGAGGGCAGATTGGTGGCAAAATGCTCATCTGGGCAGAAGAAATAGCATGTTCAAATAATAAATGTGTTATGCTGCTGCATGAATTTCCATGTCAAGGCCTGTACTCTCAGTACAGGTAGTCCTTGACATATGACCACAATAGAGCTCAACATTTCCGTTGCTAAGTGAAACATTTGTTCAGTGAGTTTGCCCCATTTTACGACTTTTCTTCCCATAGTTGTTAAGTGAATCACTTTAGTTGTTAAATTAGTCAACTGTTGTTAAGGGAATCTGACTTCCCCATTGACTTTGCTTGTCAGAAGGTCGCAAAAGGGAATCCCATGACCCAGGGACACTGCAACCATCATAAATATGGGTCAACTGCCAACTATCTGAATTTTGATCACATGACCATGGGGATGCTACAAGGGTTATAGGTGTGAAAATTAGTCATGTCACTTTTTTCAGTGCCGTTGTAACTTTGAATGGTCACTAAACGAATTGTTGTAAGTCGAGGACTACCTGTAATGGAAGCTAAAATATGGATGACAAGTTATGGCAATACAGAAAAATAAAAACTGCATACTGTTTCCAGAGACACATGTATATTGCTTACTTTAGCTTAGTTTTACTCTTGTTAAGCAAAAACATAGCAATTCAGATTACTGTAATGCTAACTTCAACTAATGCATAGACAGCATAGATAGACAGATTCTATAGACAATATCTCAAGAACAGAAATATCCAAACTCTTTCAGCCTAGTTGCCATTGCTGCAATTTTCACTTCTTTGCTAGATTTGAACTGCAGACTGGAATCCACTTAAATCTATGAAAAGATTTTTACAGATGGATTATCTGAATGTAGAGGCTATTGTTGCAGGCTAGAACAACACAGACACCTGTAAAAGAAAACAAGTCTGCTCTGCTAATATTTGTGTAGAAGACATTTACAAGGTAGAGGTTGATACACAACCATAATCTGACATGTTGCGTTTTAAACTCTCCCTTCTGCAAAACTATTATCACCGTGGCAGCTGGTCTTTTAACCATAATCCTGGTTATGTTATAATTCCAGTGTTTTACCATAATAACAGGCATGAATGTAAATCAGCTGATTATTACTAATACTAGAATACTAATGCAAATATATTATTACATCTCCAAACTCTACTACAGTTATATCTAACTGTTTTTGAATTGGGGGTTGAGTTTGGCCACAAATGGTATGCTAGCCTGGGAACAATATTAAAAATTTGAAGAGAGGAATAGAATATGACAACTACATTTACTTTTATTTAATATAAAGTTATACAAACAAAATTAAATACAACAAACACAACTTTCCTCCTGTTTTTAATCATTTTAGGTTATGAATTCTTGCTTTATTTTATCCCAATAAATACACCAAGATGCAGTTTCTAGATTCAATAAATGATTAAAAATGCAAAGAGAGAAAAACACTTAGACTCTGTAGGTGAGAACTGCAACATAAGCTAACACATGGACTGAGTTTGCACAACAAAGTAGTAAAGTGTTCTGGGAAAACATAGCCAGTATATTGTGAAAATACAGACAACTGGTTTGAATCAAGAAACCATAGTAAAATAAAATATGGATTAGTGTATCGATCAAAAAATGAATTTATATTGCACATTTTTCAGATATTCAAATATTTTATTAATTTATATCTATCTATCTGTCTATGTACACACACACACATACACATCAAAATAGTTTATCAAAATATAAAATACGAAGAAAAATAAAAAATGAATTACTTTTATATAATAACATATATTAGCCATTTCTAGAACTGGCTAGTGTAATGCACATTTTTTCAAGGAAATTGAATGAACTTTATTTATCCTGTAACTCCACAAACACCCATGATGGAGATGTTTGTAGAACCTTGTATATAAGATTGGTTGTGTGTGTTCATGATTCTCTCTGTATGCGTAAATGATTATTCCATTACCTTGATATCCGGGTGCATCATTAATTTTAGAAGTGTGTGCTGTCAGTCCCTGGCCTTAAGCTGAGCTATCTGTGCTTCTGCTGACTAATTTCCTTTTCCTACATCTCCAGCTGCTTGCCTAAACCATAGCAAAGGCAAATTTAATACAGCACACATCACCACTTGTTTTGAAAGACTGTACTCTTCAATGAGGAATGGAAACCCAAAACATGAAGATTTTCAGAAAATCCCACAGCTGTTTGTGATATAGCTTGACTGGGCTTCCTGTAAGAGATCTAAATAATCTAAACAATCTTACTACAGAATTTGTTAAAAAAAAAGAAAAAAAAGCTCCAAATTGTGCATGCCCATAGAAAGCAACCACTGATTTACAAAGGGGACTTTGACAGAATTTCCTGTCCTCGATTTACGATCACAGTGGAGCCCAAAATTTTTGTTGCTAAGCAAGACATTTGTTAAATGAATGACAATGTGACCGTCATAAATATGAGTCAGTTGCCAAGTGTCCAAATTCTGATCACAGGACCATGGAGATGTTGCAATGGTTGTAAGTGTCAAAAACCCTCATAAGTCACTTTTTTCAGTGTCGTTGTAACTTTGAATGATCATGAAATGAACCATTATAAGTCGAGCACTACCTGTAAACTGATAATATATATCTCAATCCTGTTTCAGATGCCTGTTAAATTATGTTTGCACTAGACTAATTCAGTGACTGCACCATGTATCTACACAATATGCTTATTCCACTGTCTACTTTTTGTGGCTCTCATGTCCTGAAGGAATAAAGAGAATAGCCAAATGATCCTACTTCATTAGCTTGAAGTTAAAGATGAAACCTTAATTGATTTACTCAATTAAGCTCATTTTCTGGATTCACACACCACTAACGCATAAGACTAGATCATAAATGCAGGCTGGGCTTGCTCCATATGCCAGGTTAAAAGGTCTTTGACTCATTTGTGGTTCAGTGTGTTGTGCAAACACAGACAGAGGATGCTGAACTCACCAGTGTGCTGATTAATATGTTAAAAGTAATTATTGTATTATATTAAGAGAAGTTGTTATTGTACAAAATATTAACCGAATATCAAAATTTCTTGATGTTTCCTATAAGGGCCAAAAATTGGGGGGGGGGGATTTTGCAATGTTCACTAGCTACCCTATTTCATATTTTCAACAGAATTAATGTTAAGATATAATTAATAGCAATTATACATTTGGTCTTTAATTTTTCTTTGTGTACATTAAAAATTGCACAGTTGTCCCTTTTTAAAATGAAAATATACTTTATATCTGGGATAATCAGATGATATCCAGGATGTCTCAAAGCTATGGCATTTTGATAATAGTTACCTCCTGTACAAATTTGGACTCTCCAAATATATAATGAACAGGAAGGAAGGCAAGAAGGAGGGAAGGAAGGTTTTCTGCTGCTCCCTGCCAGCTTCCCACAAGGAAACTTAGACTGGGGAAACCAGGAAGTTGGAAGTTGCTCTGGCTAACACTGTTTTTTTGGCCACTCATTGTCATTGTATTGCTCTGTTCAGATAAGGAAATATATTTGAAATGATGACCCAACATGAAATGGGTAGTCTAGTATAAAGCTATATTTCAAAGCAATCAGTGATACAAATAAACTCAACACAGCTCCATGCTAGCATTTGTACTGCTTTTGGATCAGCTGAACTGATTTATTTCTGGAATACTTGTAGTACAGATTTAAACTCAGAAATGCTAAAGCCTGCCTGCCTCCCTGGTTTGTGCTACCCCTCCTCATACAGGTACCTTTACATTTTGTTTTTACTGCAAATATCTTAATTTGCAAAGTAAAAAGGGTAGAGCAGGAGTATTTTGGCAAGACTGTTCTAGTCCAACTGATTAGAATTGTCATTTTTAAGAAAAGTACCCAAACAGACATACTTGCATGTACAATGAGGTACATGACTTGGATCATCTTATGTAATGATTTTGAGATTTTGAGATCAACAACAGTGAGGACAAATCAGGTCAATTTCAAGGTACATATCTGAACATTCAGGGAGCGACTGTGGTGACAACAGTATGGAAATGCAAATCATTTTGCAAAGTGGAGCACATCACTTTTTCCACCTTTTTTTCCACCTATAATCATAATCATATCTCTGAAAGCTGCAGACTGATGAGAGAGGCATTATAAGTGATATATTTTAGGGGGAAAGTTCTATATTATGAACATCAGAAACCCTAACCTGTTTCCCCTGCCTACAGCTATTCATGGTTGCCATGGCAACCATTGCACATTCCAGGTAATGTCTGGCTCATGTGTTCAGCTATATACAACCTGGGCCTGTTTTCCTTCACACACTGAAGCTTAATATAGTTTTCTGGTCAAGTACAGATTACTACTGGATCAGGCTTATGCTAATAGGCAAACCTAGTAGGATTTTAAACTGCCTTCGGCTAGCAGGCTAATGTATACAATTTGTAATTGCATGTGGGAATGACCTTGGTGACTGGGCAAAGATACACTGCCAAGGGAACAATCAGGTAAGAGACAGCACAGCCCATAGCTGCATAATGAGTGGGGCAAGAGGTTCAGAAGAGATTCTCCTTAGTTTTTCAGTCAGTAAAAGAAATATGGGTTGGGGGGTTAAGATAGTCCTTGACTTGCAACAGTTCATTTAGTGACCATTCAAAGTTACAATGGCACAGAAAAAAGTGACTTATGACCAGTTTTCAAAGGACAATTGTAGCATCCCCATGATCATGTGATCAAAATTCAGATCCTTAGCAACTGATTCTTATGAACTATGACTGCAGGGTCTCAGGGTCACGTGATCATCTTTTGCAACCTTCTGACAAGCAAAGTCAGTGGGGAAGCCAGATTCACTAAACAATAGTTTGACTGATTTACTAATTTAGTTAAGTGAATTCACTTAACAACTGTGGCTAGAAAGATCATAAAATGGGACAAATTCACTTAACAAATGTTTCACTTATCAATATGAATTTTAAGCTCAATTGTGGTCATAAGTCAAGGACTACTTTCAGACTTGCAAGATTGATATATATCTTGGGGGGCAAATCAGATTTTAAATTTTTAAAGCCACCAGGGCATTTTCATAGACTTCTTACCATAAAATACAGCTGAGTAATCTGGTCAGGAGATCCAGTCTAAATAATTTCTGCATGCTTTCTGTTAAGTTTGCATGAAGAGTCAAACGCGAAGAGCTTCAGTAAAGAGTTTATTCAATGACTACAACTCGAATGGACCCGAGTTGGCTGGGCTACGGCTGCTTCTTATAGCCAGCAGCCATAGTTGCCAGCCAATGGGAGTGCAGGGTTTCTTCCCGCACTATTTAAACCAATACCATTTAACATTTTACAAGAACAGTTCAAATAAACCAATAACATTCAAACCTACATACATAACACCCCTCCCCACTAGTTTCAGTCCACACCAAACCCCAACCTATCTAATGTATTCTTTTAAATAGGTGGGGCTCTTAGGTGTACGTTGAGACCTTCGTGGTTCAGAAGTTTTAACGTTCTCACCCAGTGAGAGAGGAAATGTGTCTGCTGACATTTCCCTGCTGGGACTTCCTGTGAAAGGAGACCCTGTTAGACTGTTAGAATTTGGTCTCTCCTCCCAACCCATCTCCATTCCAATGTCAGCACCCAAGTCAGGTAGTGATGTGCAATCTTCCACTTCTAAGGATGGATTTTGGCATTGTGACAGGTTTTGGGATGGTTCCTGTCGTAATGGCTCGTTACACATGGGGTTGATTCTTGCTTGCTGATTTTCCTCCTGTTCCTCCCCTTCCCCTAGAAGTGACATCAGGTGAGGGAACCAAAGAGAGACAGGGCGATGTTCCTGAGGGAACCTGGATCTGAGTTGATCAATGTGCCTGCTCCAGAGGAGTCCATCCTCTGTTTGTACCCTGTAAGAACGAGGGCCAGTGATTTGAGTTATTGCAGCAGGAATCCACAAAGGCTCACCTATAAGGTTCTTAGCATACACAGAATCACCCACACTAAATGTACGAACTTTGGAAGTGGAATCCAGTGGTGCGTTGGGTGCGTAAGTGGGATGAAGGTGGTCAAGGGAAGACCTAAGTTTCCTACCCATCAACAACTCTGCTGGGGATAAGTTAGTAGATGGGCTAGGAGTGATGTGCTGGACACTAAGAAGTTTTTCAAGCTTCTCAGTGATGTCCCCAGGACCCAGTTGCTGGAGCTTCTCTTTGATAAAACGTACCATGCGTTCAGCCCGGCCATTAGCTGAAGGGTGCCCAGGGGCAGTAAGGGCATGTCTGATACCCTGTTGTGCTAGAAAGGATTCAAAAATGTTAGATGTAAATTGAGGGCTATTTTCAGAGACAAGAACATCAGGTAACCCATGAGTTACAAACAGTTTTCTGAGCTGCTTGATGACAGCATCAGTTGTGGTGGATGTCATGGGAAATACCTCGAGCCATTTGGAATATGCATCTGCTATAACAAGAAAAGTGTGCCCTCTAGTAGGACCTGCGAAATCAATGTGGATCCTACCATGTTTCCCCGAAAATAAGACCTACCCCGAAAATAAGACCTACCCTGAAAATAAGACCTAGTGTGTTTTTGGGAGCAAAAAAAAATATAAGACAGTGTCTTATGTTAGGGGAAACACGGTATGCGATTTGTTCGTGGTTTCGTACATGAATAAATGTACATTGTTCTACGTGAATATGGTAAGTGTTTTTTTCATTAAAATAAATATATCACTCATGGCCTCTTCTAAGTTGGTAAAGTCACAAGCACCCCCAATGTCCCTTAAACTTGCCACGAAGTCATTAACATTCTCGCTTTCCCCTTGATCCTGACGGTAAAACTCGTGTCTCTTAATGAGGCACGATACTTGTGGGGCGTAATGGGCTCTTAAAAGCTTTTCCAAATCAGGCATTACCTTCAGCTCTGCAGCTCCCGCCAATGCCTTCGCCATCTTGAAGACTGCCGGACCGCAGTGTGTGAGAAATACCGCCCTCTTCCGTCTCTCGGGAATATCGGCGGGTTTTCCTTCCAGGTACATCTGGAAGCGATCCGCATACGATTCCCAGTCTTCCGCCGCCGGATCGAACAGGGCTGGGGGGGGTGTTCAGCGCAGCCATCTCGCTCTTCTGTTCGCCTTTCGCGTTGTCTCTTCTTCAGGGCAATCCCACCTTCGTCGCCAGTGTTAAGTTTGCATGAAGAGTCAAATGCGAAGAGCTTCAGTAAAGAGTTTATTCAGTGACTACAGCTCGAATGGACCCGAGTTGGCTGGGCTACAGCTGCTTCTTATAGCCAGCAGCCGTAGTTGCCAGCCAATGGGAGTGCAGGGTTTCTTCCCACACTATTTAAACCAATACCATTTAACATTTTACAAGAACAGTTCAAATAAACCAATAACATTCAAACCTACATACATAACACTTTCCCTCATATCTATTACCAGTTATCTACTGCCTAGTTACACTGGTTTGGTTTTCTTCAGTTAACCTATAATATTGACATGGTCCTTGAATTTTGGATTTAGACCTTAAACTTTGTCCATCCTGTCAAATAAAAGCTATCAGAGATGGAGTGACTATGGTAATCATATTTATGGGGAGGCTACACTAAGTAATGTATTATTTTAGGTCATCGTAGGAATGCAAGCTTTGAAAATCTTTACCTTAATTGCTTAAATGTTTAAAATGGTTTCCTATTTGTCTTCTGTTGTAATTGAAAAATCTGTGATGAAGTTTAAAGCCCTGCAAGCTTTAAAGCACAAATATCTGAAGGACTTTCTTCCCTTACCCTAGTTGGTTAACACACTTAAATAATTTAAATAACCCCCTTATTACATGTTAATGATACTTAAACTACATTTAGTAAAAGGGGTTCGAATACACTGGAACTCTTTTCACAAATCTTCATTATTAACTTCCTAGAAAAGGATAAATGCCTATTATTTTAGAAATACAGATAATGTGTGAATATAATGTGCTATTTTAAATTTGTCTTTCATTTTTAAAATTAATCAGCAATTGAATGATGTAATTTTTCCTGAAATTCATCAAATAATTATATTTATTGAAGTAATATTTTAATTTTGTTAGACATGTTGAACTCTTCTGTGAACAAAAAACAGGAGGGGGGAGGGGAAGGAATCTCATTTATTTCCTGAAATGACTCTCTATAATAGGTTTACTAGGTAATCAGAAACTAACAAACATTGAGATTTCCTTACACTCAATAATGAAAATGCTTATTTTACATCTCCTAACTTCTGGAATTTGAGACAAGAAGTTTTAGCTTCTTAACATTATTTCTAGCTTTTTATTTTCCTGTTAGGTTCATGGTCAATGCTGATTTTCCATGTATTCATACATACCTGCATCAGTTTGAATTTGGGAGTGATGTACACAGGTCTGAGCCAGACCAGCAAAATACTTTTTATGCCAAATAATTCTAGCCCCACAGAACATTCAGTATAACTGCTCACATGGTCTTTTTCAAAATGTGACAGAAATTTCAATTTTAACTGCCTTATAGTTTTTATTAAGTGTCATCATGCCATTTGGAGACAAGTCATTGGAATGCTGTAGCATTTCTTCTAGTCAGTTCTGTGCCATGATTATAAGAACAGGAAAAAGGACTTCCTGCATCATAATTAATTTTGTTGCAGCAATTTTGTATGTTAATGAGGCTGAAAGCTTAGAGGAGCCATGGCAGAGCAGCTCTCATTTAATAGCAAATAAATATCCAAAGATATTCTAAATTTTCTAATGGACTTCCTGGCCCTCTGATCTTCTGATTTTAACTTCACCTGATAATGAACTTGGAACTTTGTGTTCTTGTGAAGCTAAATGGGGCTCCAAAGAATAGTTTTAGTCTCTTCTAAAACTAGCTGGCATAGCTTTCTAAAAATACAGCTACTCAGAACTAAATGTAGGAACAGGCTGCCAGAATAGACAAATAACACCATTGTTCAATTAGTGCAACTTTAAAATGTTCCTTTCATCTCTTACATTTTCTTGCAGATTTCTGCCAACATGTACATTGTGATGAACAATAACTGGGATTAGAGATGTACAGCACTTCAGATTATATGCCTTTTTTGCAGGACCGTGCAATAGCTATAGAGAGCAGTCATATGACTCTAGGACAGGAGTGTCAAACTCGAGGTGTCACAGTGGTGTCATGTGATGTATCCGGACTTTCCTCCCCTTCGCTAAACCAGGCAGGGCAGGACCAGCACGTGACACATCTGGCCTGCGGGCTGCAAGTTTGACATCTCTGCTCTAAGAAATGGCCCAACAGTTATAGTTACAGGAGTTACAGATAGGTGCTCTGTTTGGGCCTCTGCAATGCAGCTTTTTGATTTGGATCCAGTGTTTGTGTGCATTATTTCACTGCACATATATATTGGAACCACATATTTTTAATTCTAACTTCCTGTGCAAAAATATGATTTAAATAAGTTTTATAATGATGTGAATGAGAATTTACACCCATGAGGCCTGAGGCCAGGCATGATTTCAATCATTACAGGCATTGATTATGACTAGTTTTTCTTTTGGCTTTTCATGGCTCTAGGTTAGAGTTGTTTTCTTTAACATTAATGGTATATCCAGATGATTCAATAAGGTGAAGCACGAATAGGATATTGAAATACTAGAAGAATTAAATACTTTGGGGAAATATGAAAAGGCAGAATATTATATTTCCCTAAAAGAGAAATGGAGACATGCTCTTACACGGGACAAGACCCGAATACACCAAGACCTACATATATATATATATATATATATATATATATATATATATATATGTGTGTGTGTGTGTGTGTGTGTGTGTGTGTGTGTATGTGTATGTGTGTGTACATATATTATATATATATACATACACACATATATATATATATAAATAATTTATATTTAATATAAAAATTACACACACACACACTTATTTAATTATAAGAAAAACGTAAATACTTAATGATAACAAAATAAAACGTTCCGGGCTGGAAGCCTCCCCCCACCTGCACCTTCCAAAGAGACAGAAGAGCCTTTCAGATGCCAGGTGGAGGATTGAGAGAGCTCAGATCTGCAGCTGAGGAAAAGCTGAGGGGGGGAGGTGGCTCTTGCAGCCTCACCTGGAGCCAGGCAAGGAAAGGTGTCCTTGGGGGCACTTCGCTCGCTTTAGTACTTCGCTGCCAAACTCAGCCACACCCAGTGATTATTTGGGGGCGGGGAGACAGAGAAAGTATGTCTCGCATTACCAGGGGAGGAAAGGAGGTGAAACGAAACTCACTCTTTCACTGAGACCTACAAAACGCCAATCTATCACATTCCAGGAGATCTTAAAAACCACCAAATGCTCCCACTTGCAGTTCCCGCGCCTCCCGGCTCAGCTCCCCGAGATACACTCCCATACACGGCGGCGGCGGCAACAATAGTCCCCTCCCCCAGCACCCGCTGTCAGCTCTCCCCATTAGTTCTCTAGCTTTGAATTGCTCCCCGCTCTCTCTCTTTCCTCCCCTCCCGTGCCCATGTGCAGGCAGGAAAGGAAAGGGAGACAGAGACATGCACAGCTCTCCACTTTTCCAGCCCTCGCTGTCTCTCCCAACATTGAAGCCTCAGAAATGCAGGCAAAGCCGCCATAGCGGTAGCGCCCTGAGTTGCTTGCTTCTCCACTACTGCCTCCTCCTCCTCCTTCCAGCATCTCTTCTCTGGATAGGGCGATTCTTAATTAACCAAGCATGCTAAGGCAACTCAGGACGCTACCGTTGCGGCGGTTTTGCCTTTTGACTTCGATGTTGGGAGAGGCAGCAAGGGCTGGAAAAGCAGAGAGCTGCGCACGGCTCCGTCTCCCTTTCCTTTCCTGCCTGCACGTGCGGGAGAGGGGAAAGGAAAGAGAGGCGGGGGCAATTCAAAGCTAGAGAACTAATGGGGAGAGCTAACAGTGGGTGCTGGGGGTAGGGACTGTTGTTGCCACCGTGTGTGGGAGCTGGTTGGCGCGTGCATCTCAGGGACCTGACTCTGGGGTCCCTCGAAGAGCCGGGAGGCGAGAGAACTGCGTGGCCCAGATTAATTGCTTTTGGGGGCCATTTCTACTGCGGCCCACCAAAATTATTCTAAGGCCCACCAGTGGACCACAGCCCACCAGTTGGAGACCGTTGCTTTAGGACATAATAGGATTAACCAACCATTTAGCAAAAGACACACACTTCAAATTTCAAAGTCACAGAAACCTATAAAGATCCATTCATTCAACCATTTGTTCAGCTAACCCAGAACTGCTGTTGGTTCTGTTCATCATTAAACTTTCTTTCCAAGCAGCCTCCATTTTATTTTATTCCCGGCTTGGATCTGAAGCAGAAGTATTTTCCTTCCAAAAGTATATATTACTGTGTAATATATGGGCTGCAGTTGACTAGTCCTTTTCTTTTTTATTGATACATTGTGTGGACATTCAGTGTTTATTTACCTACAGTATGCTCTTTAATTCTGAAAACCTTCTCTTCTCCCACCTTTTACTCCCCATACTAGCAATCTATAAAAATAATATGAGGTGTTCTGCCTAAAACATTCATGCACCCAGATCTTGATTCATGCATTTTTATTGTAGGAAAGTGCAGGAGAATGCAGGTTAAAGACTAATGGAATAGAATGAATTTGATAGTCGAAATATTGTTTCTGGCATGTGGGGCTTCTAAAATCTGTAAGAATTAATTAATGTAAAGCTGTAAAAAATATTGCAATTGAAAAGCACCCCAATATTTTTTTAATGGTAATTGACATTCCTACAATCTCTGCCATCCCCTCAATCACTCTTTGGCAGAGAACTGCCCAAGCTAATGTATGTCAGATAAACTGTTTTTAGCCTCAGGTTTCTTGGCCATAAGAGTGCAGCTCATTCCTTATTTGCCTGCTGGCTTCTTGTATATGTCCTGTAATAATTTTATTTTAGTTACTGCTGGAGACAGGAAGCTGACCTAGATGCACCACTGGGTTGACCCAGTTATTATGGCCTGCTGTATTACCCATTTCCTTTCATGCAGATCTCATCATATTGTACAATATCCTGTAGAACCCATTGTGGTGCACACTGTGTTACCAGACAAACAATACGTCAGAGATATAATGTATCAATCATAATTGCTTTGAATGATTTAATAAACTGAGAAAATATATTAAAAACAACCTCTATAGCCAATAACTAGTGAGGAATATAAGGTGCTGGTGTGGTATGTACTGTTTCATCTTTTGAATGTGAATGTTTTGCTTATTGCTTTAATTTGTTGCTCACGTTAGACATTTTGAAAGTTTCACCCTGATATATAAGTGATGTTTTAAAATAAAACAGAAATAGTTTGTAGCTTTGTGGAATTTATTATATAATATGCAGTATATTCTAAATTTCTAAGAACTTAGTAGTGTCAGGTTAAACTTCATTTTCAGACATCTAGTTTGACAGCATGTAGCCCCTTTTTATTTTTTCTTTACTGTGCTTAAACCTGTTAATCTTGATCTCTTTGCATGAACTACAGTGCATAGTGCTGTAAAGAAAAATGCTATGTTCAAGAAATTAATCTCAGCTGATGCTATTTGAGATGGAGCTATTGGAGATGGCTATTGGAGATGGATCAACTATTACATTGTCTTAAACAAAAAAAACAATGCAATTGTCTTGAAATTAATTACATTAATTTACTTGTTGAAGTGCTTTTATATTGTGAGTCTAGAAACAAATAGGAATTATAAATCAAAAACTAAGAACATCTGATTGGATTTCCAAATCCATATATCTATAGCTGATGGTCAAACGTTATGAAACTGTTATATAAATTACAAGGTAATGTTTTGAAATTCAATTAAGAAGGACAAGCCCACTGAGCCTAAAGATAAACTCATGAGAACCCCTCAAGTACAATAAAATCTCATCTAGCATACTGTAGGTCCCAACAAATTTACATGCATGGATAGGAGGGTAATAGCCTTTTTATTAACACTTCCCAACAGTGAGTAATTCGGTTATGCTGATGTAGGAGATACCAGCTGAGCTCGAGAGAGGGGTCAAACGTGTCATCAGTCTCTGAGTCCCTTTCTCCCAATAAGAATTTAAGTCCAGCCCACCTTGAATTCCTTGAATTCTGTAGCATTAGCATTAGTATGCAATAAACCTATTTTCTTTTGAATTGTGGGACTCCTGATTTTCTGTACTTGACAGTTTCCTCTAATAATTTAGGATAGGCTAACAAAACTGGATTGAAAAATCCAAATGACCATTAAACAGCACAAAGATTTATTTTTTGTATTTTTGCTGCCACGCTGTAATTTTCTGAATTTTGGCAGCTCAGATCTGGTACTCCTAGAAGATAACATGCAACAATAATTAATAGTAACCATAGGCCACCTAATCTTTTATTAATAGAATAGAATTAGAATAGAATTCTTTATTGGCCAAATGTGATTGGACACACAAGGAATTTGTCTTGGTGCATATGCTCTCAGTATATATAAAATAAAAGATACATTCATCAAGAGTCAAGAATCATAAGGTACAACACTTAATGATTGTCATAGGGTACAATAAGCAATGAAATCATACTAGGAAATAGTCAATATAAATCGTAAGGATACAAGCTACAAAGTTACAGTCATACAGTCACAAGTGGGAGGGGATGGGTGATAAGGAGTGATGAGAAGATTACAGTAATAATAGTACAGACTTTGTAAATAGTTGAACAGTGTTGAGGGAATTACTTGATTAGCAGAGTGATGGCTTTCCGGAAAAAAATGTCCTTGTGTCTAGTTGTTCTGGTGTGCAGTGCTCTATAGCGTTGTTTTGAGGGAAGGAGTTGAAACAGTTTATGTCCAGGATGTGAGGGGTCTATAAATATTTTCACAGCCCTCTTTTTGACTCATGCAGTATACAGGTCCTCAATTGAAGGCAGGTTGGTAGTAATTGTTTTTCTGCAGTCCTAATTATCCTCTGAAGTCTGTGTCTGTCCTGCTGGGTTGCAGAACCCAACCAGACAGTTATAGAGGTGCAGATGATAGACTCAATAATTACTCTGTAGAACTGTATCAGCAGCTCCTTGGGCAGTTTGAGCTTTCTGAGTTGGCACAGAAAGAACATTTTTGTTGTGCTTTTTTGATGATGTTTTTGATGTGAGGTGTCCATTTTAGGTCTTGTGATATGATAGAACCTAGAAATTTGAAGGTCTCTACTATTGATACTGTGTTGTCTAGTATTGTAAGAGGTGGCAGTATGGGAGGATTTCTTTTAAAGTCTGCCACCATTTCTATGGTTTTGAGTGTGTTCAGTTCCAGATTGTTCTGGTTCCACCACAAGCCAAGTTGTACAACCTCCTGTCTGTATGCGGATTCGTTGTTATCTCAAATGAGACCAATCAATGTTGTGTCATCTGCAAATGTCAGTATTTTAACAGATGGATCATTTGAGATGCAGTCATTGATATATAGGGAGAAGAGAAGTGGAGAAAGCGCACAGCCTTGGGGGGCCCCTGTGCTAATTGTACAGGTATCAGATGTGATTCTGCCTAGCTTCACCTGCTGCTTCCTGTTTGTTAGGATATCTAATAATCCCCTTCTTAAACCATCTAATCATTATGCCAAATGCCACAAGGATAATAATTGCAATGCTTAGTAAAATTTAATGAAATTTAAAATAATTATAAATTTTTTGGTTGCAAATATCAGGACCAACAAGTGCTATAATGTTGTGGGAACTAAGCAAGTTATTAGTTGGATGGAGACAAGAGAGAATCCCTAAGTTATTCTGGATATGCACTTGATATAGAAGTCTTAATACTTGATTAATCTGATCCTGCCTTTACATTTTCTTCAAAAAAGAGTTTAAATGTTATGCTCTTGAAGTTTCCCCTGTGAATTCAATTTATTCTGTGAAAAGTGAATAGAAAAAAATTGTGGCCTTAATTGCTGCATTGTATATGATGGTGCAGAACATTATGTATTTCTTGATTGTGACACCGATAAAACTGCTGGCAAACAATTAAAAGCTGGAGAATTGTTGGCCTGGTTTACCAAATATTGGATTTAGATTGGCATTAGGAGCACTACTTATTTTTCTACACTGATGTGGCTCATAGTTGCCTATGCTGAAAGAATATTATGAAGAGAATAATCAGCTGTCTGTAGTAGCATGTGTGCTGTATATCCTCCATACAATAAAATGGAATGTGCTTTTTATAAGTTTGTTTCCTCCTATTCATTTTTATTAAATCAGGGGAAATTTGAATTGCTGCCTACTTCCAAGTCCCCAAACCACTAATAATTCCATCTGTTTTTTCCTCCAGTTTCTAAAATTTCATTCCAGTGGCATTCTTTTACCCAGTGCCCCTTTTTTTCAAGCAATCCAGTGTAGGTGGTTTTAAAGTTTCATTAGCACTTAAGTCTGGGAATTCTTTGTTATTACATTAAAAAACTCTGCTCTATTCCTTCCACCAGAAGATTTTAAATACTATCTCTTTCAGGCAAAGCTTGGCTTCTCTGTCCTGGGAGATATTGAATGACAATACTGAATTCTGTGATAAAAGGATCATACATCTGTTTTGGAGTACTTGGAAAGAACATGAAATATTTTATCCAAACAGTAGTTTCACTATTTGTAGTGTTTTGCTTGCGGATCCTAAATGATCTGAATGTAAAAGCCTGAGTTTTTTTCAGGTGCCATACAAGAAGCATTAATGCGAGATAACTTTCCTTCTCTGCTAAAAATTTTCTTACTAAATTTCCTCACAACATTGCTGGAAATACACACTTCACATTGAGCTCCTGTTCTGTATTTTCAAAAGAAGCTGACAGTGTTTCCATGTACCTAATATATAGAATACAGTGGGTTAAAAGCATACACAGAAATAGCATGCCTTCCTTAGTTGGTTGGTTTCTATGAAAACCCTCTGAGCTATTGGAAAGGAAATCAGCACACCTGTGACTTACAAATTAGAAGGAACGGAGGTGAGAACAGAGAAATCATAATTTGTCACAGTACATCTTTTCACATCTCCAGGCTATATTACATCTCTCAGCATCTGTCATGCACCCCAAACTTGAAACTGTTTTATTCTGAGTTGTATGATATCTTTCAAAATGAAAAGAATACATTTCAGTGCAAAGATGCTTGCCCAGCTATTTGTAAATTTTATTCACTATAGTCTAGTGGAAATCCAGTTACTGAAAATTCAATTACACTAAAGAGATAGACGCTAGATGGTTGGACCATCTACTACTAAAACTCTGCTCTTTATCAGTTTTTAATATTTAATTGGGCAAAATGGTGATTCATAGGACAATTTTTGAATCAATGTACCTGAAATGGACTATCTTAAAGAATGCATCCAAAATCCAGGACCATTTCTCCCATGGGACTGAACTTTGGCAAATTTCAGCATAGCCACACTGCTATGCCACTAAGCTACCAGTCAGGTACAGTCACATGATCATCATTTCCGATGTTCCCTGCCAGCTTTCCACAAGGAAATCACCTGGGAATCCAGCAGGAAGTTGCTCCCAGCCCCACTGCTTTTTTGTCCACTCATGGTTATTCTGTTTAGAAAATATCTCTGAAACAATGACCAAATAAGTCATCGGTTATCTGGTTTCATTCTAGATGAGATAGTAGTCCTTTGAAACAACGTCCTTAAATGTTCTTGTAATAACTAGTCTAGTTACAAAGGAATCCAATGGTACTCTTCACTTTACAATCCCTAATATTATTTATACTAAATATATAGCCTTAGGCTTTTGATCTTCTTAAGGGCATCACTGATGTTTTTGCTTTTCAAAGGCTGAGTATTGTTTGAAAGCTAAATGCAAAGGTTGAGTTTTAATGGCTATCAATTCTTAATTGTTCTTGAAATCAGGGAATATGCCATCCATAATATCTAGAAAGTGATCAAGGATTAGTCACTGACTTGTCACTGAAGTGTTGATACTAAACTGATACTAAACTGCAGTGATGATATACCTAGTATGGCAATGAAATGTCTGCAAAAAAATAAGCAAAGTCAGAGAGCACCAAGGACCCCACAGTTCAACCCTGAGCTACAAATATTCTTTTCTATCAGTGATACTAAACTTGTGAGGGGATAAAATATAGCAAGGAATCCCTTCTAGCAGATTCTGATTGTATCATGGTGGTGGGATTAATACTGTTATTCCATGTATCCATAAATATTTGCCCACTTGCTATATATTATCACTGAATAAAATTAATAACTCCATTTGTGTTAAACTGTGTGTACAAGTCTTAATTCTCAAATCTGTATTTGTTCTTTCTAAAGTAGGTAGCATGATTGAATTAAATGAAAAGCCAAGTATGCCTTTGACAATTGAGGCCTACAATATTCTGAGATTTTTGGCAATGCATTACATATCTAAATTTGTGGATTTATTGAGCTGTATCACATGAATTATGATTACTATGGCATATAGTTGCAGAATCCTATCTTTGTAATACTGAATCCCTCTGTTGCTTAGCAGTTTTTCCCAGGTTAAATTCCTTTCAAAACTGTTTCTACAGCTTCCTTAACTTTTGTAGGCCCAACCATCCTACAACCAATGTTTTCCTGGGAAAAAAATCACCTTGGGGCTATTGCTTATTTATATATCACTCTTTGATATTGTTCTGCCCCACCCAAATTCCATGGGCCAATAGCTTATGGCTTGTATATGATACATGTTCTTTCCAAGCAATCATCTGCTCCAATTCTGTGGAATTTCAAACCTTTCTTGACATGTTGACACAATGCTTATTAGGAAAGAAATATATAAGGAATAAATATATAGTAAGTCATTCCACCTGAGACAAAAAAGATATAACAAATCATTGATATGTTCTACTTTTGTGTTATTGTTTGCTTTACTTCAGCCATTGTTACTGCAAATTCTGTTACACACACACACACACACACAAAACTTTATTGACAATGACATTGAAATGAATGTTTTTTGAGTGTAGAGAATAATGTGCAGCTTTTCCTTCCTTTGAAAGGTTCTGGTGCTGTACAGAGCTAAGAATTCTATTCAATTTTGTATACACAGTAATATGGCAAGATCTACAAGAGAATTGATATGAACCACAGTATAATCCAGTATTCTGGAACAGCTCAGATAATGCATTTCTATGTGGCTTTGTGTAATTACAGGATTTTGATTTATTGAGTTCTGTGATAAAGCCAAATGCTTTCAATAATGATATTGCCAAATCTTCACCACATATGAATTCTGACAAATCTTTCCTGAAAGTTATAAAATTTTACCTGTAAATCCTTAGGGAAGAACTGCGGTGTAGCAGATGCTTTTTCATTAGAAGGTCCAAGCTCAATCCACAATGTTTCCAGATAGAATAAGAAAAGAAACTATTGGAAAGCTGCACAAGATAAACTGGTTATAGTATGGATCTGATTCAGTAAAAAGCAATTTCTTGAGTTTATCTGATATGTTTGTCTTCTGACATTATATGTCCATCAACTTTAGCTAATTTTGAAGAAAATGACTAATTCAGTTGTGTTCCACAGCTGGACTGCAAGGAAGTTAAAAAAAAACCCTAATATTATCAAAGCTTGAAGTCAGGATTTAAATTTGTTACAACTACTATAAGCTCCTGCATCTTGTCTTCATTCTGGTACAGAAATTTTGGTTGTTGAAAGTATTCCCAGAAGACCAAGTCAATTATAATTTCATATAAATAAGTAGTATGCACACACCTGCAAAACAGTCAGTGTAAAGATTATTCTTAAACAGCAGTCTAAGCCTCAACTTTCACATTCAAAAAGCACTTTAAAATGAACAACTCCTTGCACTGTCTATTAAAAATAACTGTGCTGCAATTCTACATTTCTCCTTTCGTATAGGAAAAATGAGAAGAATTGGGAAACAAGCATCCAACTGATTTTGGCATCTAAAAAACTATTTAAAAAATATCTGAGATTATTGCTCATTATAAGCGACATCTAAAAGTAGCAAAAAAGTGAGGACATTCAACTGCATGCTACACCATAGTAACTTAGTAGCTATTATTAGAACACAGTCTCTTTTTTGTCTATAGGTATCAAAAGCAGAAGAAAAAATACTATAGCAGCAAAATAAGGAAGATATTACAATGGGAATAAGAGGGAAATTTTACCTAAGCTACGGTAATGTAGAATTCCCCCCTCCTGCCTTTTTTTTTAACAAGTCCTTTCTATTTTCACTTCTCAGTTCGGACAATTGTTGAAATGAACCACATTACAAACTAAAGTGAAACTCCTAGCATAAATGAGTCACACTGCAAAGGAAAATGTGATTGCTTCAGTTCTTTATTTTTGCAATATGTTACCAAAAACCACGTGTTGCCACAGATGTAGTTTTCTATGTGTTGTTCCTTACAGCATTAAGGGACAGGTTCCTAGGAGGGCATATCCTATTGGCCTGCTGTGCCCCCTCCATCATCCCAGTCCCCTTATCTCTCTCCCTCAGCCTGCACTGCTACTGCCAATATTCACACAAACTCTTGCCAAGGTAGTCCCCTGCTCTGCTTTTTCCCATACCCCCAAACTAGAATAAGCAGATTTCAATTAATAGTCACCAAAATATAGCTTTGTTTCACTCTTGGGGCACAGACCACCCAAAATTAACAGTTCTGTATACTGGAAACAGTTTGTGAACAGAATAGTCTGCATAATGCCACCCAGTATCCTCAAAACTAGGTGCCTGGGAACCATCAAACCCTGGAAAGCCATAGGTTTCTCACCGGATGGAACTATTTACAAGGTATTTAAATATTTTTGTAGATGCATATTCCTTGCATCTACAAAAGGAGGGTAGGGCGAGAGCTAAGGTGTAAAGCAAAGTTGTGAAACTTAGTCATATCTGGCCTATCCTTGATGGCAATTGTTGGATGTTTCTTGCCCCCTGGCATAATGCTGAAAGGGCACAGCAGCAAAGCTAGAGACTAAAATCAACGATGTCTGGTACACCTGCAGGAGGGAAAATGGGGTTCTGTGAGTTACAGTGGAGGTATTGTGGGATAGGCAATACAAAGAACCTTCTGTATGATAGAATTACTTTATGCCAACACAAGAAGAGTTGGAGTATATTGATCATAAGCACATTACTCACCAAAGTAAAAAAAACTTTGAGACTATGTTGGATTTGTTTGTGTGAACAGAGAGCTTTGGATAAGCACAGTTATTTTTGTCAGACAGCATCTTATTCTATATACTGTTAAGATATTTTTGAAGACAATATAGCAGTGCTGTCTCTAACTTCCTGCTAAAGCAGAATTTAAAAATGTAAGTCAAGAGAGGCATCCTTTTGCCCTCTACATTTTTTATGGGTATTCTACAGAAATAAATTCAACAGATAATGATCTTATTGCTGCGGCAATTTAAAATTAGTAGTTTGCATGGAGGTGCTGAAGAAGCTGATCCTTGTAGCTTTAGCAAGTGAGCCCTCTGCTTTTTGCCAGCAAAAAAAACCCTGGTGTCACCTCCACCTCCACCTCCTGCTACTTCTCTTTCTTCCGTCACCATCACACGTCCTTTCCTTCATTAGTAAGTCGACGGAAATCAGTGAGTGAGTGTAAGGAGGGTTTTCTGATGACTGGAGAATTTTTAAAACATTCTTCAACTTCCTTTGCTCGAAGAAGCCTGAGTAACGCTTTCCTGAGCATCGCCTCTGCTCGGCCTTCCCTCTTCCTGGGGGGGAGGAGGGAATCTCCTCTACCCTCGGCTGGGCGGTGCTGAGCCGAAGAGGCGTCCCTACTACAGAACATTCCTATGACGTCGCTCTCCTTATATGGACAGAGCCGCGCGGCTCCGGCGTTCATTCAGATAAATTGCCTCTTCTCCGGAGCGGAATCCCCTGCTTGAATTCCGGGAGGGAGATGCGAAGGCAGGGAAGGAGACACAGAGCAGCAGGGTCGAGGCCAGGAGCGGCTTTAAAGGAAGCGGGCTTGGCTGTCTCTCGGGTGTCGTTGTTTCAAATAATCACCCGCCTAGGAAGCTTAAGCGCCTAAGGGGCGACCCTTTGCGAGGCTATTTCTGAGAGGGGAAGGACAGGAGCCAGAGACGGGAAGAGCAAACCAAGATGAAGGTAACGGCTCTGGATTCTCGTCGACTCAAGCAACTGCTGCGGAAGGATCCCGCCCTGTGCCTAGTCCTGGACTGCAGACCGTACCTCTCCTATTCGGCCTCTTGCCTCCGAGGGTCTCTCAACGTCAACCTCAACTCAGTGGTCATCCGCCGCTCCCACGGGCGGCCCGTGCCTTTACACTTCGTGGTGCCCGACGAAACGGCCCGGGGGCGGCTTCTGCTCCTGCCGGCTGCTTGCTCGGAAGAAAGAGAAGAAAGGGACGCCGCGCCGCCTCTGACCTGGACGGCCGTGGTAGTCCTGGATCAAAACACCCGGCACTGGAGGAAGCTCAAGAAAGAGAGCACGGCGCAGATCGTGCTGAACACGCTGTCTGCAAGCCTGCCTGAGGCTGGAGCCCGCGTCTGCTTCCTCAAAGGTGAGGCCGTCGAGGAGAAAGAAGCGCTGTGGGGTAGAGGCGGGGGTGGGGAGATGGTAATGGGGAGATGGGATCGGCCCAGTTGCTCCTGGGAAGCGTTGCTCCAGGGAATTTGGAAACGCGAATCTTGCTAAACCAGATCCCAAAGAGAGGCTCCGTCTGGATGTCGCCGGTACCCTGGCAGATTTAAGTGAGCGGATGCCAGAGGCCGGCGGCGCTGCTAACAATGAGCAGCCGCGGCCGCCTTGTTCTTAACGCTACTTGTCCAGATGCTAGACTGGGTAGGTTTCGCGGAACAAGTGAGAACTGGCACGGTCGCGTAAACGGCACGTGTCTAATGCAATCTACTGTGTGCTAAAGGAAGAGAAAAGAATTTTTCGCAATTCAATTTCACAATTGAAAGGGATTGATCAGTAGGATCAGTAGGATTTCCTTTCGACAGATCCTCTTCTCCTGACTTTGCTGTAACTTTTTTCCTAACAAGCGAGGACAAAAAGTCCATAGGAAATCTTATTCGTCATAAATGCATGCAAAAAAAAAGGAAAGGAAGGAGGGGCAGAAGCAAAATCAATACATCTCCTGCTCTCTTGTGTACATATTTAGGTGACTAAGGAATCAAAACTCACCTAGATCTGTCTGATCTTTTAGGCCAGCAAGAGAAAATGTGTGTGTGTGTGTGTGTGTGTGTGTGTATGTATGTATGTATGTATGTATATATATATATATATATATATATATATATATATATATATATATATATTAATTAGGTGACTAATGAATCAAAGTTCACTTAGATCTGGTCTTTTAGCCCAGATCTAACCTAAAAATATACGCAACAGTAAGAGATGTATTGGTTTTGCTATAAAAATTGAAACATTAATGACTTCACTATCCTCACATGCCAGATTTAAAAGACCATCCTGTCTTTTATTCTTGAGTTTATTTAAATATGCCCTTGGCTGATACATAAGTAGTATGGTGGTTTCATGAAAGTATTAATAGAAAAGAAATATCAGAAATATCAGAAAGTGTCTGCTTTTAAGTTAAAGGAATGAAGAATGTAGAAGTCAGCACTGCCTCCTATGGGGCAGATCCTTATCATTTGTGTATTCCAAAGTACTCAAACGTTTTTGTATGTAACAAAAATGGTCTCTTTCAGATAGCAGTAGCGTAGTACTTTTATTAGGAACATTTTAAATGTCTTAGTTTATCCCGTTAGAGGCATAATGTTTACTGCTTTATATTATTTAAGTCAGAAAATATTTTGTCATCTTTTTTTTTCAATGATATCAAACTAGTGTAGGAAAATCTCTACACAGTATGCTAATTCAAATGGATGCTAAATTCTTTATGCTGGCATAAAGAATTATTTTATTTTTAAGAAGACTCGTGTCATATAAAAGATTTTGAAATCTGATTCCTTTGATGGGTGGAAACAAATGAGAGCATATTGTAGTTCAGAAATATTTCATCACATACTTAACAAAGCACATTTTTAATATGCTACGTACTAAAACACGTTACACTTTGGTTCTGATCTACTTATTAACTGTAGTTTAGTCTTTTAAATGGCAATCTCTCAGTCTTCCCGTTTTCAAATCGAAAAGTAATTCTTGGAAGCTTTATCTCCTATATTCTTAGCATTCTATTTGATACAGCAAGGCGATCTTAGGAAATGAATGTAAATACTACTCCGTGCTAAAAGGTTTTCCTGTTTTAAGCTCATTTGAGCGTGAAATATCCTGGTAGGAAATTATCTGGGTGATTTTAGGCTGAATGCCATCCATGTTGAATATCCTGAAATAGCATGCTTATTATTCCTATAGATTGCGTGTTATCTTGTGGAAACTGGCTATACTGGTAAATTATGTTTGAGTCACAAGTTGACGCTGTTCTTCTTATGTTTTTAGTTCAGACTGAATGTTCACAATGAACTAATTGAAGAACCTTGAGGCTTATCCCAAGGGTTTTGTCTATTTGTGATGTAGGAGAGGATTCATTGTTTGCGTGGAATCAATTTTCTAAGTGGGCCTAGACTCAGTCTGTCAGGCATGAGTCAGAAAGCTTGTCAGCTAACGGCAACCACAAGTGCAATCCTGCTCCTCAGAGAATACTTTTACTGCTGAGTGACACAATCCTTTCAACCGCCCCCCCATCAATATTTTTGAAAGCTTTCAGCATGTGTTATGTCACTTTCTCTGATGCACCACTCATAATAGGACCTTTTTTCGAAATGGTTTGTTCATTGATTTTACAGTTTCAATTGAATTTAGCTCTGAGTTTAAGTGAACAGTCACAAAAATCTTTAAAATTTACTCCTTGATTACTTCATTGGCAAGACTATTTCCTTACATAGATAAATCATGAATATTTCATTGTGGAAAAAACATTTATTGAAAGAGTTTAAAATTAAACTATGATTTCTTCCCGTTGGAAGAAATTATTTGCTATATAAGAGAGACTGCGGGTTTTTGCCATTTTCCTATCCCTAGAATTTTGATCTTTCACAGTGAAAAGTAAGTATCTCTTTTTTGCAAGAGGGAGCAACGCAGTATTTAGTGGAAATCATAGCATCATAATGCAGCCATCAGAGGAGGGCAGGCAGAGAAAGAGCTAGAGAACAGGATGGAAAGATGACTCATATTAAGAATAGTTTGCTAATCTCCTGATCCCCTGGTGCTTCTAGTTACAGCTGATCTGTTGAGTTCTCTGATCTATCCAAGGAAAATGAGATAGCGTGGGTTTCTTTTTTATCCCTGAAACTAGGGATAGAAACATAATTGTAACACTTAAATGAACTCTGATCCTCACCTCCCTACCTCTATACAGGTAGTCCTCAACTTACAACAGTTTGTTCAG
Source organism: Naja naja (assembly GCA_009733165.1). Lineage (NCBI taxonomy): Eukaryota > Metazoa > Chordata > Lepidosauria > Squamata > Elapidae > Naja > Naja naja. Next base: position 132,488,431 of record CM019151.1, on the reverse strand, counting down.
TAACCATTTGAAGTTACAATGACACTGAAAAAAGTGATTTATGACCATTTTTTACACTTATGACCATTGCAGCATCCCCATGGTCATGCAATTATATGGATGCTTGACAAGTGACTCACATTTATGACGGTTGCAGTGTCCCAGGGTCACGTGATCACCTTTGCAACCTTCTGACAAGCAAAGTCAATGGAGGAGCCAGATTCACTTAACAACTGCAGTGATTCACTGTGTCAAGAAAAGTCGTACAATGGGGCAAAACTCATTTAACAAATTTCTCACATAGCAACAGAAATTTTGGATTCAATTCTGGTTCTAAATTGAGGACTACCTGTATAAGATGTTTCAGAAGATTAAAAATGAGGGAAATGAATTGAGGGGAGACCATTTGGAGCAAAAGTGAGGAAGAGTTGGCTGCTTACACTGCTCATTTGGAGACTCATAGCATCCATTTTGATGGCAGAAAGAAATAGAGCTGAAAATATGCAATAGTTTGGTATCCTTTTTCAACATTCTGTGCTATAACAATAAACTTATTTCTTTGTCCTTACTAGGTTCTTATGATCATTTTTTTAAATTAGAGAAGAATTAAAATATGAAAACACAATGTTTTTATACTGCTTGAACTGAATATTGTTTATAAAATCCCCTAAGTCCCCACACCACTTTTCCTTGACTTTTCCTTAAGTTTCTGTTTTCTCTGTATTTTGTTAAATTCCTATTGGTAATGTTTCATTATGTACCAACTCAAGGGATTTGATGGGAGTGAAATTGTAAGATAGTAACTCTGAGTGTGTTTCCTTAAGCAATGTGCCCTAATTTAAAGTGGGATTGTCAACACATCAGATTTCTACTAGCAAAATGGTGTGACCTTCAGCCCCCTTTACTTTTTCTTAAAATTCATTCCTGAAGGTTGAAGGTGTAGAGGATTGTGGAGACATATCCTCCTTTTCACATTGTATCAGCGGAAACTATTCTTATAATTGAAAACATAACAAAAACCCACCCTAATCAACGCAGCTGAGGTTCTACACATATTATCCAATATAACAATGAGAAAGAGTGCTTTGAGGCATACTTGATACACACATTTATCCTCTTTACTCATTACTCATCAGTACTCATGATCTAAGTGGCATGTTAATACTTAGATGGATGTAAGTATGGATGCTCTAAGATCTTTTGACAGGTATATTTAGTTTACATTAATAGTGTAATAAATGTAGAAAATCTATTTTTGTACAGAAAAACTACTCAAATGAGGCTATTTAGATACCTAAACCCATCACAGGGTTTCATTAACTTTTATGACTCTTAATGCATCCATTTAATTTGCCAAGAGACAAAGGAATGGAGGTGTTTAATCACTGCACGGTGGCCTTTCAATTTTCATTTTCTCAAATTAATAAAAGCATAAAAATGTCTGAAGGAAATATTTTGAAATGTCACATTTTATTTGCAGTTTTTCTCTTTAATTTTGTAGCTCTACATGTAGATTCTTGTTCTTTTGCTTTCCTTTCTCTATTTTTCTTTGTAATTGAAACCATTAATGCAATAGGAAAAAGGAAACAGGTTTGGGGGGGGGAGAAAAGATGATCCAGTACAGTTATAGGCCACCCCCTAGCTTTTTTTAATATATATCTTTGTACTTGTAATTTTTCTAGGAGGTTATGAAACGTTTTACTCACAATATCCAGAGTTCTGCATAGATGCAAAACCTCTGTCCCAAGAGAAGATTGAAACTGAGAAAAGCATCAACGGCTTGCATGAAAAGCAATGCATCCACCAGAAGCCAGCATATGATCAGGTATGTTTAGAAGAAGATACGATTAATCTATTCATACCCAGGTTCCTTGGAGAATCTTTCTGGCATTTTCCACCATTTACTCATTTATTCAGATTGGTAATATGACAAAAGGAGTCAATTCAAGGAAGAAATTGAAACAACAGCTATTCCTACCTATCTGCAACAACCGTATTGAACTGACTCTTGTAGTAGAATGAGGGTAAAGATTTTTAGAAGCTGAAGTTCCAAAGCAGCAACAGGAGGTTTAATCACCTCTGTTAGAATTTCCACCTACTGCAACTTCTTTCAATCTCAATACCACCGTTGTTCATCACAGGAACATCTATTATCTTGAGTTTAATGAATAAAAACCATCCAGAAAATCTATAATGATTTATTCCTCTTTTATTTTCCAGGGTGGTCCAGTGGAAATCCTGCCTTTCCTATACCTTGGCAGTGCCTATCATGCTTCCAAGTGTGAGTTCCTTGCCAGCTTAAACATCACTGCACTCTTGAATGTCTCCAGAAAGAGTTCTGAACCCTTTACTAACCAATTCTGCTATAAGTGGATTCCAGTGGAGGACAGTCACACAGCAGACATCAGCTCACACTTCCAGGAAGCCATAGAATTTATCGGTAGGTGAATTTTCTCTCTCTTTCTCTTGCAAATGAAAAATAAGAACTCTTGAATCATGAAAGGAAACCTTCCACCACTAGTGTCAGACTTCAGACTCTTCTTCCCCTTCCAGGACCATTTCAAAGGATTATGAATTTTTGTTTTTATAGGGTTCTGTGGTCACAAACAGCTATTAATTGCTATGGTAGTTTTTATAGTTTTTATGTTTACAACCATAATGCTGATTATAATAATACCTACTTCCATGGAAATCTATATGGTCATTTGTACTTTGCTTACCTCACCTGCCACTTTTAGTTTTGGCTTGGGTCTTTTGTGATGGTTTCTTTGACTAGGATATTTTTAATTATTTGTAGTTATTATTCATGTTCATTATTATTCATTTTGATATGTACCATGAGATAGATGAAAAAAGATAACATGTAAACATACAGAAGATACAGTTAATGCCTGTCTACTGGGATACTTGGAGCTTTTGTGTATTCTCTGTGTGATGACCCAGGGTGGGATACAAAACAAACACAGTCACAGAAAACAGGTGAAGCCCCTTTTATTCCTTCAGTTTGCTTCCAAGCTCCGAATATCTTTGACAGAAGACAAAAAAAAACTCACACACTTACACGAAGAAGGAAAAAAGCAACACAAACCAGGCAAGATAAGGGTTGGAGGATGTCCACAGATAACACATGCTGGGAAGGACGCCAAACTCAGAGAGGAACTATAAACGAGAGATATTTACACAATTTGTTTCCAGCGTTTGCCAGTACGCAGTCCAAACTCTTATTCAGTTGTCATACCTGCGGCCCATGAAGAGGATCAGGGCCCTCTCCTCCCGAGGAGACCACGTCTCTCCCTTATCCTCTCCTCCCTGCATGCCTTAGGGTGGATAGGGGATGGGCCTGGGTCCTCCTCTGACTGTTCAGCCGGCCTCTGCCCTTCCCCAGCCTCCTCCACAACCTCTGGAGCCACACTTCCACTTCCTGTCCAGCTGTTCCTCCTCTCCCTCAGAGTCTGTCTTCACCAAGGGCATGACACTCTGGAACTCTTTGAGTAGGTTTTTGTCAAACTCATTTCTATGGAAGACTTAATATTTTTCAAATGTTTTTAGCTGGCTTAGGCATTTTATATACATATACAGTACAGAGAAAAAATAAATAATTGATAGGGTCAAATAGGGTCAAATAACATCTGATAGATTTGTGCAAAGCTTAGGTAACCAACCATATATGTAAATATCTTGTGGAAGTTGCGAAGAGACAGATGTAGTTCATTAGAGGTAAGAAACTGGCATGTTAACATACAGTTAACATTTTGATGACAGTTTTCTATTAATTAAAGAATTGCAATGGAAATTCTAGTATAAAATTATGGTTAAGTCCTATGCTATTTGGAAAAATTCACCAGTCCCTAAATAGGAATAGCTTAGGGCTACAGCAGGTTCATTAGATAGGCAGGATTGCCTAATTTGTTTATCCATGGACTATAGAGGCTCAGTTCAGTTATTTACATAAATTGTTTTAAAAGGGTAAATTATTTGGATATGATTCTTGAAATAGACCGTTTCTGGCTTTTTGAAGAAAAAAATCTAATTCATATCCAACTAAGAAGCCACCCATTCAAATCTTTCTCTTACTATTAACTTACTAGGTAGCATTAAACAATGTCTCTTGGTCTCTGCCTCCACCCTTATGCTTCAGTGTGACAGAGTATCCTGCCGAATAAGATTTATTCACTTACTATCTTTATATTCCACTTTGAGTTTGAGATGTTCTCCCCATTTTCCCTCAACAGCAGCTTTGTGAAATGGGTTGGCTCAAAGTCACCAATGAGTTTCAAAGATGAATATTGATTTGAACCTAAATTTTTGCAAGAACTGATTTCTGAGATTCTAAGCACTTTAGATATCAGTGCCTATTCAATACTATGTAGTAAATAAAGTGTTGGTTCCTTGCTTTAAAATAAAATGATTTCTGTGGATGCTTCAGGAAGCTTTGTAATAACAATTAGGGAGTATGTTATTCTGGGTGTAGTATACTATGGCCTGTAAATCTAACAGGTTTCACAATAGGATAAAACTTGAAAATTCATTTCCTAGTCCAGCTAAAGCAGTTCGGTTCTATTTTTAAATCCTTGCATTTTACACAAGAAGCTTATTTTCAGCATTTTCTTTTTAATCTTATAACAATAATTGAATTGTGTGAGTAACCTTGGGGCCTCCCATTGCATAAAATGGTAGCTCTGCTTAAGCCATTTATAGTCTGATTTAAGTCCAAGTGCCACTTATCAAGGATTGTAATTGGAGATTTTAGAGTAGTTTATTGTGCAGTTTGTGGTGGAAACCCTAGGAGCCCAGGGTTTGGCATCTTGGTTGCAAAATGCATACTGAACGTCTACCAAAAAGATAGGGACAAAGGTACTGCCTTCTGTGATCCTAGTAAGCAGGAAAATGCACTCATTTCCATCTGCTTTGAGACAGTATATAAAACTTTTACTGCCAGCATGTGTTTCTTATGAAAAGCATCAAACTGTTTCAGGATTTTTTTATAGAACTGTAGAGTCCATTTTATTAAACATCTGCTGCCATAATGTGGCTAGATTTGGCAAGGGTGAAGGGAAAGAGAGAAGTCTTTTTATCTACCACACAGTCATTAAGAGTTGTAATTTTTGTGTAAATGTGGCCAACAAGAATAGGAGAAATTATTTCTTGGTGTTCATTGCATCTATGAAATACCTGCTGAATGCCCTTCTCTTAGCAATCTGAAATGAGTGTTAAAGTGATTCGCATCACGGCATTTATTTATGTTTTTTTGTTAAACAAGTCTACATGGCTGTCCACCTTAACTAAGGTAACTCTAGGCAGGGAACCAAAAAATTAAAATAAATCAACAAGCAGGAACCAATTTTTAAAAACTAGTCAAGGTCAGATATATGTTGGCTTCACTAAGATCTGGACCACAACACCAGGAGAAAAAGCCAAATCCTTCAAGGTCTTCTGGAAAGCCAATAGGGCAAGACCATCCAAAGCTCAAAGGAATATTGCTGGACAAGGCAGGAGCCATGGCATGGCATGCTACCAACAGAGGCATTCACTCATAGCGATTGCAATAGCTTCCATATTTAGTCCATTTTATTTCTTCTTTTCAGATTGCACCAGACGGGCAGGGGGCAAGATCCTGGTGCACTGCGAAGCTGGGATTTCTCGCTCTCCCACCATCTGCATGGCTTATCTGATGAAAACAAGAAAATTCCGCCTGGAGGAAGCATTTGACTATATCAAGCAACGGAGGAGTCTGATCTCACCAAACTTCAGTTTCATGGGGCAGCTGTTGCAGTATGAGTCAGAAATCTTGTCTTCGGCTCCTAGCCCTCCTGTTGCGTCTTGCAAAAGGGATGCAGTGTCTTTCTTCACAGAAGAGCTGGCTCTGAGCAAAAGTTTTCCTTTTCCTACCTCAGTTTTGAATTCAGTACCCCTGCATTCGCCTGTCCATCCACTAACGTTGAACTCTATTGCTGCAAATTCCTCATGCTGGGCCCTCTTGGGAACAAGAGACAGTACAGTTCCATGAGGTGAGGTGATGATAACTAGACATTTCATCTATACGCAATACAGAAGCCCTTATTTATTTCATTTTGTTCCAGACACTGGAATGACTGTCTACATCAGAAGGGAAAATATGCTTTTATGTTGAGATGGAGTGGAGGATGAGTTTGGTGCATTGAAGCTTGGGCCAGCTATGCAATTTGGAGTTATCACATGCTAAATTTAGCAAATTCCAGGTTTTAGGCTCAGATAATCTGAGGACTCTACTTAGAATTTGGAGATATTGTTCCCAGAAGTAAATGCCCCTCATTCTGGATAAGAACTTCAGTTCTGTAGTTCTTGGGTAGGTTACTGTTTTGAAAGAATAAATCTCTTCAGAGGATAATGTGTGCATATTTATGAGTGTTTTAAATAATGTCTGAAATATTTGTGCATTCACTACTGTATATCTAGACCTTGCTGGATTAGAAAGAACCACATTTTTTAAAAGTTACTCAGACCTGTCTGATTGCTTCTTAGTTCCTGCCTCCTTCCCTCTTTTAATTATAGACATGTGTTGAAGTGTAAGCAATAAACAGCTGTGTCAGGAAAAAAGCTGTAACAAATAGCACAATTTATAAAAGAGCAAATCTTGATATTACTTGGTAGTGGCAAAAACTTGAATGCTTGCCTTTTTTTTCTTTCTTTTGTGGGTTCCAAAAAATGTCATAATCTGCCATAGGCAAGTGAATTAGAAAGCTGGAGAAACAAATGCCTTTCCCTTTGCACCAATCAGCCTCCATTATTTTGTTGGTGTACTACAGAGTTCAAGGTTAAAATTGGACCCTTACTTGAAAGCCTCTGCTTCATACTGTTATTAGCAGAATGGAGTAAATTGGGGAGATAATTTCTAGTTACTAAAGCTGCAAAAATGATGAGGATTTCATACCTTATTCTCCAACCCAGTCCAGTTAGAGCTGACTTTTCATCTGATGTGCTTCAGCTGTTTTAACTATAACCCCTGTTATCATGAGCCAGGACTTCAAGGGGATAACTTGGTATATTTTATTCCTTATGCTACAAAATTGCTCTTTTCAAAAGACAGTGCATTGATTTTGTCATAATGCTATATGACTATGTAACACAATTATAACACAGCTTGTTTGTTTTTCACAACTTGAGCATACCCACCATGTCTTAGCATTATAACATGGGCTCTATGAGCCATTTGGTAATATGGTAAACCATGGTTTGAAAAATCTTATCTTAAAGTTGATATGTGAACAGAGCCATTTTCTTTCCTATATTTCATTGTACTATAAGAGACACCCACAACATCCTCCTTCAGGCATTATTCTTCATATATTACTAGAAAGCCTTAGCAGTTCTAGAAGTGGCAATATAGCCTACCTTTCTTTTGGTCTATCTTAGCCACCCAATAGCAGATTAGCAGGGTGATAGCTACAACTAGTTATTCAAAATACTGTATTGCCAAATTCCAACCTGCCTGAATTAACAAGGGGGACAATGGGTGGACTTCCTTGTCCTCAAGGCATAGTTGAAGACTGGACTGCCTATATAGTGTTTGCAGATTCATTCTAAGATATTAGAATGGATATCTGGTGACAGAAAGCCCAGTGTTTCACAATGAGGTTTGACATGATTCAGAAGGCTAAACTGCGGCCAAATAATTGCATGTTAGTCATTGGGTCATATTTAAGACAATGGGCTGCTAAAAGAAAAGAAATTGCTGTATGTAATATCTGACAGTTGTACTCTTAAGCTCTTGATTTTTATTGATTGAACTGGCCAATGATGTCAAAGCAAGTATTGTAACTGAACAGACAACACCATAGCAAATTGTTACATAAAAGACAGTTTTGGAATTTCTAACTTTGTTCTGTGAAAATATACTTTTCTTTGTACATTGAAATTTGAATTTATGTGTTTTTAGATTTTTTTTAATCGGTGAGGGAGAGAAGTCTGAAAAACAATAAATCTACCAAAAAAGTGTTTTTCAATTGAATGACAATCCTTACTGAATGACATGTGGACTGGTGTTCCTTGTGTTGATTTTTTTCATTTCACATTCCTGCCTATGGAATTACTTATTTCTTAGCAAATGGGACTAAAACAAAAACAAGCAATCTGTGTGTTCCCTGCAGATGGCTCCATGATCTGCTGTGGCTTTGTCCTGTCAGTATTACTTTTTTCTAAATATGGGAAAAGACAAGAATTGCTTAGTAAACTTGTGAATGTGAATGAAAGCATTTTAAAATAAAATATTTTAAAAATGTTTTGTTCCACAGATTGCATGCAGTAGTAGGTATTTTGTGAAGATACTTGAATTAGGTTTCAGAGTACATTTTTTTCTAAAGGACTGACATGCTGACAAAGAGATGAAACTAACAAAGCAGTAGTGGGATATAAATGCACTTACTCTGAGGGAGAGGAAGTGTATATGTGTCAGCCTTCCCAAGTAAAACACACAGGAAACATGAGTAGATAGACTAATTGTATTTAATCATCAGACTACATTAACAGAATGTTTCAGGTCTGAAAATACAAATCTCCCACTGTCACTTTTAACAGTGTTGGGCTTCTCCCATCTTTTTATCTGACTATTCACTAGGCAGATCATCCTTCCAGCACTAATACAGTATGTGAATTAAACATGATATGTTGCCTTTATCCAACTTGGTGCAAAACATTTTTTGTGCTAATGGCTACAGTGATCTTTAGTATGTCAGAGGTTGCTTTCCAATAAGTGGAAAAGGCTGGGACATAACATAAATTTCCATTCAAATTATATTAATTCAATATATAATTGTAATTAATAAACCACGATGGGTGGTTTTATCACAATGTGATCAACAAATAAATAATATCAGTCTCTTTGCCATTAATCATATCTCATCCATCACATTAAAAACTGTAGTCTGACAATAATTTTTGAAAGTGATTTGGGATTGTGATCAAAGATTGGAAAGATATACTGATCAAGTCAAGCTCAGCCCTCTTCTTCCAATTAAATCGAAATGTTATTTAGCAGTCCCAAATGTATTAATATCATGGGTGCATTTTCCAGCATACTGGAACTAATAACAATTAAGAAAGGAACAATAATCTGAAAGAAACAAAAATAGCATTTTAAAGATTTTTTTCTTGCAGAAATGTGTCTGTCTGTGCCTTTGAGACAGTCTTGATTCCCAATGATTGGAGTAGTCTCTGCAATTTTCTTAGCAAGATTTCAGAAGAGGTTTGCCATTATCCATTTCAGATTTCAAGTTTCTGGATTCTATAATCTCCCAGGACTTGAAATGCACATTAACATTAGAACCATCATTAAAAAGGCACAATAAAAATGTTCTTACTGTGTCAACTCAGAAAGCTCAGGTTGCCCAAGGAATTGTTGATACAGTTCTACAGAGGAATTATCAAATTATCATTTGTACTTCTATAACTGCCTGCCTATAACTGGCACAGCAACCAAACAGGACAGGTACAGACTTCAATGGATAGTTAGGACTGCAGAAGAAACAATTGCAACCAGCCTGCCTTCTATTGAGGACCTGTATACTGCATAAACTAGAAAGAGGACTGAGAAAATATCTACAGGCCCCTCACATCCTGGACATATAAATGCATATGGATTCTAACATTTTGCATCTGCAACAGAAGCGAGAACAAAAGAAAACATATGTGATGACATCATAATGGGAATGCCACAACTCCTGTATCATGAGACATAAGGAGCCAAGCATATAATGAAGGCATTTGCTTGTCAACGTCTCTGTGCACATGCCATCATTCTGGCACCAATCTGGTTTCTTGCAATTCACATTCTTAGAAAACAAAACTTAGAAAATAAAATAAGAAGCCAAGTGGTTTTTTTTGAGTCTGCAAGAAAAGCTATAATCTTGGTAATGGGGGCACATTTGGTAAACCTGAAAAATCAGATAAGGGACAGCTTATCATGGAGAAAATTTATGTAATCGCTGGGATCAACAACAATTTGATAGCGTGTAATCAACCAACCAATGCACCATCCGTGGTGTTCTCTATTTTTTCTGCTATTGCAAATCTATGGGGGGGGGGGAGTCCCTGAAGTGAAAAATCCTGGAATGATTGTAAACCAGAACTATTTATTATCTTGAAAATACATTGTTCAAATACCCAAGAAACAATGGATGGAAACTAATCAATGAGAGAACCAATTAGAACTAAGGAGAGATTTCCTGACTCTGAGAACAATTAATCAGTGAAAAGGTGTGCCTCCAGAAGTTGTGGATGCTACTGGAGGTTTTTAAAAAGAAATTGAACAATCGTGTGTGTGAAATGGAATAGGATTGACTGCTTGAGCGGGGGGTGGACTAGAAGACCTCCAACATCTCTTCCAACTTAGTTATTCTGTTATTTAAACTAGTCCCACAGAATAATACTTAGCTTTCTAATGACCTAGAAGTATTCAAAGCATTTAAAATATCCGTCCAAGCATCTTTCTATCTCAGTAATATACTGGCATTGTAAGATCAAATATTTCATCTGTTTTTACATAGATTTTAACTGGTTTGTTACTTTTTATTACTTTTGTTCTACTGTTTTGTACTGTACTTACTTTGGTTCTGTTTGCTGTCCTGAGTACTATAGAAGAAGTAAGGCAGGGCACACACTATATCACGGGTGTCAAACTGGTGGCCCACGGGTCAGATGCATCACGCACAGGCCACACCCACCCCAGCTCAGTGAATGGAGAAAATGTTGAAAACGTCACATGATGGCAACGTGACACCATGAGTTTGACACCCGTGCATTACATTTTAAAACTGTATTATTTCTCTATGGCAATGAGAGAGCTGACGAAGAACCATAGATGTTCTGTTTTTGGAAACTACACTTTACCCAAAAGATAATTAATATAGTTTAACAGATATAATTATACCTCCTAATCAGGGGTGGGATTCTACCAGTTCGCACCAGTTTGGTAGAACTGGTTATTACCAGGGGTGGGATTCAAATTTCTTAACAATTGGTTCTGTGGGTGTGGCCTAATTTATGCGTGTGGCTTGGTGGTCATGTGACTGGCTGGGCACGGCTTGCTGGCTGGGCATCGCTTGGAGGTCACGTGACCGGCTGGGCATTGCTTGGTTGTCACGTGATAGTAGTGTAACAAAAACATTTCATTTATGTATTTATTTATGTTTTTAGTATCTGTTCTGTTTTTATGATTAATGAAAACAAAACCTATACTAAAAATTATTAAAAATTATTCTAATTTTTAGTATAGGTTTTGTTTTTATTAATCATAAAAACAGAACAGATACTAAAAACATAAATAAATACATAAATGAAATGTTTTGTTACACTACTGTTATTGTTACATGTTGACACTTATGTTTTTCCTTTGCTTTTGTCTAATAGGAAAAAAGCAAAGGAGAAACAAACAGAAGTATCAACATGTAACAATAATAGTAAAATAATTTGCATTTATGTATTTATTTATTTTTAGTATCTGTTTTGTTTTTATTAATTATAATTATTTTAAACTTTTAAAAATATTTTTTATTAATTTTTAGTATAGGTTTTGTTTTTATTAATCATAAAACATAAATGCATAAATGAATTTTTTTTGTTACACTACTGTCACGTGACCACCAAGCCATGCCCGGCCAGTCATATGACCACCAAGCCATGCCCAGCCAGTTATGTGACCACCAAGCCACGCCCAGTCAGCAAGCAACGCTCACCCAGTCACATGACCACCAAGCCACACCCACAAATTAGGCCTTGCCCACAGAACTGATTGTTAAGAAATTTGAATCCCACCCCTGCTGCTAATGCTCTTTTTCTTCCTTGTATTTTCTTTTCTGGATTGTTGCTTACAGATGCCAGCTCATTCCTTTTTTGCCCAAAACATATTTAGCCACTGAAATGGGGAAGTTAACATTTGGGCAGGGGAGATGTTGCCACCAAAGTTGCACAGTTCATTGCTCTGACATTTGAGCTCTAGCATACTGCCAGCTTGTTATGAAACATGACTAATTTATCTAAATAAGGCAAAGGAATCTAGTTTGGGAAGGGGTTGAATCACTCATGTCAGTCAGATAAGACACTGCCATTAACTGAACTTCTCAATTTCAGTATCCTTTTAAAAAATAATGTCTGTGTTGCGAAATGATGAAACTGATTCTTTCATTTTATATTAGTCAGCTATTTCACAGACTGTTTTAAGGTTATGAGATAAACTCCATTCCTCCATTACCAGTAATAAGGAGTGTCTTGTCTGCAGTTTCTAAAAGCAGAAATTGTAGGCACATACACACAAAAAAACTTAAGTGAATTTACTCCACAGTTCCAATCATATTTCTCCTCCCACTCCATTTCACCATCAGGAAGACTTACAGAAACTGCTTTAAATCTATCTCCTTAATCTTAGGTGTCAAGATACTACAAAAAGGGAAAACTGGTGCACAGTAGCATGTTCATTAGATTGCAGAAGTACCAATTCTAGACATTACCACAGTTGTTAAGTGAATCACTGTTACTATTAAATTCATCAAACTGTTGTTAAGTAAATTTGGCTTCCCTGTTGACTTTGCTTGTTAGGTCACAAAAGGGAATCACATGATCCCTGGACACTGCAACTGTCATAAATATGAACCAGTTGCTAAGTATCCAAATTTTGATAATGTGATCATGGGGATGCTACAATGGTTGTGAATGTGAAAAGTGGTCATGTCCCTTTCTTCAGTGTGATTGTAACTTTGAAGGTCACTAAATGTAAAATGAGGAGTACCCATAGCTGGGTACTAAAACTGTAGAAGAAATAAAGTTTTCAATGGAAAGTACAGAAATAAAAATGGCTTTGGGAGATATTTCAGCAGTTAGAGGAAGAAAAAGAAAAGCTTGGATCTCCTGTTGGATCATCTTCTGGAACTCCAGAAGGTGATAGGCTGGAAACAGGGAACAGGGAAAGGTCTTAATCTTGTTAATTTTCCAAAGAAAAATAAACGCCAAATGTTGTATGCAGAACAATTGACCATTGAGTAACCAAACTAAATAAAGAAACAGCACCCCTTAACAGAATTAAGTCTCCATGATTAGATCAATTACACCAGGGGTATCAAACTCGATTTCACTGAGGGCAGCATCAGGGCTGTGTTTGACCTTGGGGGATGGGTGGGCGTGGCCAGCTCAACATCACTCGTGTCAGGAGCACCTTGATAGCCCAAGTGCTCTGTCAGTGAAAACGGAGCTTGGGAAGCTGTGACGGCCTCCTGCAACCTTCTGCCAGCGAAAACGGAGCTCGGGAGGGCCCTCCCGAGATCCCTTTTTGCTGGCAGAGGATTGCAGGAGGCTGTCGCAGTTTCCCAAACTCTGTTTTCCCTGAAAGAGGCACTGTGGACTGGTCCTTTGCTGTTTTCCGGGTGACCCCATGGGCCAGATCTAAGCATCGGATACAGCCCACAGGCCTTCAGTTTGACACCTCTGAATTACACCCAGGAGCTTGAAGGAACTTTCAGGTGTCATCTTGAAGCTCATTTCTGTGATTTTTGGGGAAACTGTAAAGAAATTGTGGAGGACAAACATGGTGTCAGAGGAAGGCAAATTTTCAAGATAGTACGATCTTCAAAGAGGAGTAAACTAATAAATACGGACCAAACAGCTTGACATCGATACCAGGCAAAACCCTGGGACAGATTATTGTGCATTTAGTTCAATGAGCATTTAGAAAACAATGTTATTGGGCAGATATCAGCAATTGCTTCATGAGCAACACTCATGAATGTCTATCAGTGGATTTAGGTTGAGCTGGAAATGGGCATTACCATACTATGAGGCTCCATTTTGGCCTTCTACTGTTTGACATGTTTCTAAATTATTTACAGGGCAGATTAGAAAATACAATTAAATTTATAAATGACACCAAGTTGGACAGATAACAATCATCTCAGATGACAGAATTAAGATTTACCAAGAGCCTGGTAAATTGGAACCATCAGTAGCAAGCAACAAGGTGAATTTCAAAAAATGCAAGGTCTTTTTATTTGAGTGGAAAAATCAAAGGAATATATATAGCATATAGGAGACCATACTGGATAGCAATACATTTTTAAAGTATCTGAGTGCCTGGCTGGTTCACAGGTTCAGTACAAATCCACAAAATGAAACAATTACAAAAGAAAAAGAAAAAAAGCAAACATCCTGTTTAACAGTGGAATGAACATATATATTGGTATAGGTATCGTTGCAAATATACATTTGTATGTTTTTGTTGCCTTTTTCCAGCTTTTGCAATTTTGTGTATTCTTTTTTAATTTGCTGTTTTAGTTAATTTTTTTAAGAAAAAGGAAAAAAAATAACCCTGCAGAGTACTGCATTTAGGAGGTGGCAAACACTTGTTGTAAGTGTTTAAACAGGTGAATACCCATCTGCTAGAGATCCAGAAATAATGGATTTCTTGTAGGGTAGAAGAGTGGATTAGATCATCTCCAAGCTCATTACCACCCTTTTATTCTATGGTCCTGTGAATTATTTCTTCTTTTCCAATTTTAAAGGGACTATTTTTAATTTTTAAAATAATAGATTTCCATAGCAAACACAAAGGGTAACTCCAGACTTGTTATTAAATTCTAGCATATTTATATTGCAAATCCCAGATTCATTTGTAAACTCAATTCATTTGTAAGCTCAAAGTGTAGGACAGTTTTGAACAGGGATGTATAGAATTTGATCTGTAAAATATTTTGGGTCATTTTGAGATGTAATTCATTCTTCAATAAGTCAGACTTCTTTGGTAATGGAAATTTTCAAATGCATAAAAACTTTAAAAAAACATGACAGGATGACAAATGGACATTAGCAGGGGTGGGATGCTACTGGTTCGGCCCAGTTCTATAGAACCTGTAGCTGCGAAGAGCAGCTGACACCCAAACGGTTTGGTGTTTGGCCCACCCACCTGCCCGGGCTCTAGGCTGATCTTTATTCCCTGCTTTTCCCTCCTCAGCTGCTTTGCGCGGCACAGCTGAGGTTGAAAAAGCAGGAAACGAGAGGAGTTTCAAACTGCGCACCCGAGCACAGCACTTGTCAGCTGTCCAGGCAGCATAGCTGATGATTTCTTGCAAACACTGCACACACAATTGTCCCCAGTTCGGAGAACTGGCAAATCGCTCCACTGGCTGGCCCGCCCCTCCCCGCCCACTCACTCCCTACCTGGCATGTGAGCCATTCAACTTGCCTGGTTTGATATGTTGCTATTTTTCCTTTTTTTCCCCCAACCATCAGCTGTTCTGCTCTGCCAGGAGATTTAGATTAGCTAGAAAGCAGGAAATCCTTGGATTTCTTGCTTTCCAGCTAATCTAAAAGCAGAGCCGAACCTTCC
Source organism: Naja naja (assembly GCA_009733165.1). Lineage (NCBI taxonomy): Eukaryota > Metazoa > Chordata > Lepidosauria > Squamata > Elapidae > Naja > Naja naja. Next base: position 132,473,109 of record CM019151.1, on the reverse strand, counting down.
TTAGGACTGAAGCTTTTCACTGCAGACTCAGGTAGCTGATTGCAGATAGATAGATCTCTAAGTTAATCTGTGATTCTGTGACCAACTCAATCTGCCTGCCTGCTTTGCCTGCTTTGGGGTAAAAGTTGCTCTTTTTTAATAAAAAAAATCAATATTTACATACATGGTGTGTTGTGAGTTAATTTTGTGAGTTTGCTTGCAAGAAAACTTTATGTGACAGACTCAGATAGCCGATTGCAGATAGATAGAGCTCTAAGTGAATCTGTGATTCTGTGAGCAACTCAATCTGCCTGCCTGCTTTTGGGTAAAATTGCTCTTTTTTATAAAAAAAATCAATATTTACATAAATATTTATAATATTTACATATCAGCCATGCCCACCTGTCACATGACCACCAAGCCATGCGCAGTCAGTAAGCCATGACCACCCAGCGACATGACCACCAAGCCACACCTACAAATTAGGCCACACCCACAGAACTGGTTGTTAAGAAATTTGAATCCCATCCTTGGGCATTAGGATGGTGAGAGACTTAGTTCATGTTGTGTCATTAACGAAATATCAATAAATCTATAGCAAATAACTCAACATACTATATGGACACCAAATTTCTGCAGTGATCTTTCTTTTATATATGTGCCTGAGACAAAGCAATTATTATCAGGAGTATTTGCTTATAATAATATAGGAAATGATGAATTTAATGAAATAATGTGCATCAAACATCAATTATATCAGATAATAGATGGCCCGACTCATGAGGGGGGTAACATGCTCAACCTGGTTTTTCTCTCGGAGCAGTGGCGGAGTGGTCTGGGGGGTGGTGACATAGTTATCCACCCCGTTTCATGGTCAGACCACTATCTCCTGAGGCTGGTCTTCCATCAAGCTGCCCCACACCGCTGGGATGAGGAGCCACTTAGATGATTCCGCCCCAGACGCCTGATGGACCCTGAGAGGTTCCAGGCAGAGCTGGGGTTTTTTCCTGCACCCCTTACCCACAGCCCTGCCAAGGTCCTTGCAGCTACCTGGCAACAGTTGGCTGCGGGGGCTCTCGACAGGGTTGTCCCCATGCGCCCCTTACTCGGCGCAGATCCCGGTCAGCTCCCTGGTATACCGAGGAGCTCTGGGAGATGAAACGTCGCAGAAGGGGACTAGAGAGCAGGTGGAGGGCGACCCGCTCTAGATCTGACTGAGCCCAGCTAAGAGCCCATATTAGAACTTACCTGGTGGCAGTGAGGGCGGCGAGAAGACCTTATTTCTCCGCCCTCATAGCATCCGCAGATAACCGCCGCCCCTGTTTGGGGTCACTGCTCCCTCCTCCAGCTGGGGGTGGCGAACCCTTTGCGGGGCAGAACTGAGGAATTTGGCCAGTATCTGCAGGATAAAATTGCTCAGATCCGGGAAGGGTTGCGCTCGGACTCGCAGTGGCCTGAGGATGGGGATGCAGTGGTTTGGCCAATGTCAACTGGACTGAGTTCGATCCTGTTTCTGAGGATGAAGTGGACAGGATTATGCGGCAGCTGAGCTCCACCACATGTTTATTGGACCCGTGCCCTTCCTGGTTGGTTTATGCCTCCAGGAGGTCACGTGGCTGGCTCCGGGCAGTGGTCAATGCTTCGTTAAGGGAGGGCTGTTCCCTGCCGCTTTGAAAGAGGCGGTGGTGAGGCCCCTTCTGAAGAAGCCTGCCCTTGACCCAGCTGCTTGAACAACTTTCCGGTCTCCAACCTTTGCTTTTAGCGGTTGTTGAGAGTGTGGTGGCCCAGCAATTGCCACTTTCCTGGAGGAAGCGGACTACCTGGATCCGTACCAATCAGGCTTCCGGCCCAGGTACAGCATGGAGACAGCATTGGTCGCTGATTAATGATCTCTCTAGGGCTCGGGACAGGGGTTTTTCCTCTGTCCTGGCCCTGTTAGATCTCTCAGTGGCTTTCGATACCATCGACCATGGTATCCTGTTGCGCGCTCGGGGTTGGGAGTGGGAGGCACTGTTTCACGGTGGTTTTCCTCCTACCTCTCGGGATGTTCGCAAACAGTGTTGGCAGGGAGGCAGAGGTCGACTCCAAGGTATCTCACTTGTGGGGTGCCCCAGGGCTCGGTCCTCTCACCCCTCCTGTTCAACATTTATATGAAGCCGCTGGGTGAGATCATCCGTGGCTTTGGGGTGAGTTATCATCAGTATGCTGATGATACGCAGTTATACTTCTCCACCCCAGGCCACATCAGTGATGCTCTCTCCGTGATGTCCCGTTGTCTGGAAGCGGTGTGGATCTGGATGGACAGGAACATGCTTCGACTCAATCCAGCCAAGACAGAGTGGCTGTGCATACCGACATCTTGGTCCAGCTTGGATGTTCCATCTTTGGTCATGGGGGAGGAGGTATTGCCCCCCGTGGACAGGGCACGGAATCTGGGGGTCCTCCTGGACTCACGGCTCAAATTGGAGGAGCAGGTGGGGGCTGTGGCCAGGGGGGCCTTTGCCCAGATCCGGCTGGTTCGCCAGTTACGCCCATTCCTGGACCAAGATGCCCTGCGCACAGTCACTCAGGCGCTCGTCATTTCCTGACTCGACTACTGTAACGCTCTCTACCTAGGACTGCCCTTGCGTACACTCGAGGCTGCAACTGGTGCAGAATGCGCCGGGTAGTGATGGGAGCTTCCCGATACTCCCATGTTACACCCTCCTGCGACCTGCATTGGCTTCCGGTTGCCCTCCGGGTGAGATTCAAGGTTCTGCTATTAACATTCAAAGTCCAGCATGGCATGGGTCCAGGTTATCTATGAGAACGGCTCCTCCCAACATCAAATACTAACCGCCCTGTACGGGCACACAGACGGGGTCTCCTCGGGGTGCCGTCTGTGACTCAATGTCGCTTGGCGGTGACCCGGGGGAGGGCCTACTCTGTGGCAGCTCCCACTCTGTGGAATCTTCTTCCGCTGGAGCTCCGGCTGGCCCCGATCTTCGCACCTTCCGCCACGATTTGAAGACCTGGCTCTTTTTACAATCTGGGCTGTGCTGATTCTCTGGGGTTGGTTCTATTTTAACTATGGGTTTTAATTTTAATTCGGCTTTAACTTGTTTAATATGCTTTTAATTAACTTATTTATTGTTGTATTTTTAGCTGTGAGCCGCCCCGAGTCCTTTTTGGAGAGGGGGCGGCATATAAGTCGAATAAATAAAATAAATAAATAAATAAATAAATAATCCTTACTGTATTTTTCAGACTATAAGATGCAATCCACCCCCCAAAAAAGTGGGTGGAAATGTCTGTGTGTCTTATGGAGTGAATACGGGCCTGTTTTTGGCCTCCCAAACCCTCCACGCATCCCGTTTTTGCCCTCTCTGGTGTCCAGAAGCACTTTGCAGGCCAGAAATGGGCCCGTGTTTGGCCTCCGGGGGCCTCCTTGTGTCCCATTTTTGGCCTCCCTCACACCAGGGAGGGCAAAAACGGGACCCGTGAAGACCTCAGGAGGTCAAAAATGGGCCCATTTTTGGCCTGCAGAGTGCTTCTGGATGCCGGGGAGGGCAAGAATGGGACGCGCAGAGGCAAAAACCTATTTTTTTTCTTGTTTTCCTCCTCTAAACCTAGGTGCATCTTATGGTCCGGTGCATCTCATAGTCCAAAAAATACAGTATATTGTTGTAGGGAGCAGCACCAGAAAAAGATTCTACATATCATACAAGTAATGTTCCTTGTGTTTAACAGAATACTAGTGAACATGCAACTACTTCTAAGATATTTCACACCACAAAACATTTCATCCAATCCACTTATTCTTCTAAAAAAACCCCAGAATGGCAATGCACATGAACTTCAACATATCTGTGGTAAAAAGTATTTGTGCACAAAACAGTTTGAATCAAAAACAGTTACTTCACATTTGAAATAGGTTTCTTGAGTTGATCAGAAGTGTCCCAAATATTCTAACATTGTCCCAATCTTTCCAAGTTTATATTCCAGGAACTGAAACAGCTGATTTAAATGTTATATCATCTAAAAACAGGCTATTTAATATTTGTTAATTTTCATAATGGAAACAACAGTATTTCCTTCTGTTAAGGGAAGAATAGTTATTTTGAGCTCAAAACATCTTAATTCAAACATTTTGGGATCACCAAAAGAAATCTGTATTCTATTTAAAGAACTAACTTTTGGCTATATCTTTCTTCTCCTCAGATATTTTGTACCTCAAATCAAAAAGCAGCAGTAAACACTTCCAATACTGGCTTAATTGCCTATGCTGAGCAAATCTATTTTAGCATCTCTGCAGTTGAATAAGCACAAGTATCTATATTACTAAGATCTAAGGAACTGACAAGGTTCAGCTCACTAAATCAACCATGCTGTTTGTTAGCTTTTTGTGGTATATATGCTGTGGAATATGCTTTGGCGAATTGACCAAGAGGCCTATCCTAGAATAGTGGGAAGAAAGTAGATTTGTTCTATTTGCTATGAAAGCCATAGGGGCCTTTGACAGTTCTGACTATCCCAGACATCTAGCAAATATACGTTTGATTTTTTAAATGTTCCTTGGGAGGTTACCCGAGATAACCTGGAAACTGAAAAGGAGCAGAAATTAAACAAGGGAGATTGCAAGTCTCACATGTTATTGAGAAAGGAAACAATGAAGATTTTGAAAAAAGTGTAGGAAGTTAGCATCCACCCCGCTCTCCTAGAAAAATGAAATATCCTAGGAAATATTAAAAAGGCAGAATATTTCCCCTAAAAAGAGTAGAAACTCAGAAGCAGAAACTCACCTCAGAAGCAGAAACTCGCCCCCTCCACCTTTGCTAATGGACCATTACTCTGGCCTGGGCCAGCCTATTTTATGTAACAAAGATTTCCAGGTAGAGCTATAATAGGAATTGCCCAAAGCCCTTTCATTACATCATTATCCATCAAGGCTCAACCAAGCCTGGGACTCAGGACAGCCTATAGAGTTGCCCCTGCATGGCCCCATGGGAGTCTGACAACCAATCAGAATACAAGCTCAAATTCAAATCGCAACAGAGGGAATAAAACCCAAGTCTCTCAGTATCTCAGCCCTTTTTCTTCTTTCTTCACCCAAGGCATGTGATCCTGTTCACCATTAAACCATCTTTCCAAGCAGTCACCATGTTTCCAGTGTCTTTCTTCCCCACTTGGAACTGAACCCAGAAGGATATTTCTTCCAACACAAGTATCTGTCTTATTTTGACTCAAAAGGTCGGGAAGAATGAGAGGAGTCTGTGGATATTAGTCATAGGATGACAGTGTCTTTTTTCATTGTTGCTTTTCAGCAATGGCATTTAAAATATGCTGCCTATGATTCTGCGGTACTAAACAACCATCAAAATGAGTAACTATTACAGTAGTAGCTCATTCTCATGAATTTATCTATACCCTTTTATAAATTTGTCTGGCCAATGATGTATCTAAGCACAATTTGCACATAAATGTTTTATAAAGTTGTACTTCTGTTTATTAAGTCTGAATTTTCCCAGACACTTTTACTGAGTGATTTTGACTTTGAACAGTGTGAGATTAGAAGAAAAACATCTGCATATCCACATTTTCCACATCAACTAGAGTGAAGGAGCTCACTGTCAAGGTAGAAGAAAAACATCGGTTTACATGGAAGCTTTACTTTTTTTTAGGATTATAGTAAAAGGAGTCTTTAGGGAACTATCTTTGAATGCGGATTTGGATTCAAATTGTGTGGCAGCAAACTGTAAGTGCCCATGGAGAAAAGTATGTTGTGGAAGGCATTATCCAAAGTGTTTAAAAAAAGTATTTTTAAAAGCTCATAAAGTCAACTGACTATTCTATGACTAGTGGCTGGGATAGAATTTCCACCCCCAAGAGCAAAATGAATCTCAAAGAGATGAGCAGCCATGATTAGCCAAGTTGTCATCTTAGTTTCATGGAAATTGAAAGGAGAAAAAAATGTCTTGGAAGAAAGGGTACTGAGGATAATGGATACTGAGGATGATTTTCAAACCAAGTCAAAATTTCTTCAACCAAGTGCAACCAAATTTATCCATTGATAAATTGGGCTACATCACCTAAAATTCCTTGCCAGCATGGCCATTTATGGCTGTTGTCAATACATCTGGAAAAAACTGCTTTAGGGAAAAAAAGTAATCCTATCACCATCCCACAATGCACTACTGATTGACAACATAGTACTGTATACATTTATACATATACATATATTTATGGCAAACAGTTACAGAAGAGGACAATCTGTTCATAACATAGACCTTATTTAAACTATCTTTAGATCTTTCAGGATGAGCAAACTGGTGAAGGCAATGTGCTTATGACCAACTCTTATGGCAAGGCAAATATATTTAATCAATTGCAGAGGCTTAATTATACATGGTTATTTAACTTTCTCTTTGAGGATATATAGAAGAGCTGTATGTCAGCAACAAAGAGTCCCAGGCTCCCTAGCATGATTTGGAAAGGGAAGTAGAAATAGAATTAGCATACTTCAGGAAAAAGTGGTGTGGGCAATGAGCTAACTACCAAACAATGAGGCCCCAGGCATTGATACCATCCCACAGAATTGCTGATGCTTATACTACTACAACCATCAGAGCCTTGTATCAGAAAATTTGGGAAATAAACACATGCCCACAGGATTGAAAACTATTAGTGTTCATTCCATTGGCAAAAAGGGCATCTTAAAGGGCTGCTTCGATTACCACACAACTGGTAATCACACTAGTAAGATTCTTCTTAGTATCACACAACATCTGGAACTATTGAAAGAGAATTACAGTACTCAATATTCATCCTGGATTCATAAGAGGTCATGGCACTTGTTACCATATTGCTAATCTATGCTAGATAATGGGAAAATCTCAAGAACATCAAAAGAATATCTTCATCTGCTTTATTGACAAGAAAACCTTAAATTGCGACAATCATCTTGGAGAGTTCTAGAAGACCTGCCGACACATCTGGTCAACTTGGTTCAGTCATTGTACACAAATCAAGAAGCCCTTATATGAACATCATATGGAGATACTCACTGGTTCAAAATAGAGAAAAGAGGACAGCCAGGTTGCATTCTTTCACCTTTCTAATTTAACCTGTATACTGAAATGATCATGAGGAAACTGGAACTTAAAGAATCAAAAATTGGAGTAAGGATTGGAAAAAGGAATGTCAGCAATCTTTGATATGCTGACAACATAACTTTTCTCTCAACAACCAAAGCAATAGCAATTAGACTTATATACTGCTTCACAGTGCTTTTACAGTCCTCTCTAAACAGAGTCAGCAGATTGCCCCCAACAATCTGGGTCCTCATTTTACCGACTTCAGAAGGATAGAAAGCTGAGTCAACCTTGAGCTTGGTGAGATTCAAACTGCCAAATTGCAGGTAGCTGGCAGTCTGCAGAAGTAACTTGCAGTACTGCATTCTAACCACTGCACTACAGCAGCTCTGTTTAAGGACTTAAACATCTGATTAAAAGATTTAAAGAAGAGAGAAATTTGGCCTCTTCGTGAACATCAAAAAGATCAAGATGTGGGGGGTATCAAAATAACTATTGATGATAAAGAAATCAATGTGTGCAAGAATTCATTTTCCTAGCATTGCAAATTGATAAAAGCATTGAATGCAGTTCAGAAATCTTGCATTAAATCATATTGGATCATGCAGCATTGATGAACACAGATCAAGTATGGAAAAGCAAGGACATCAGCCTAAATATTAACTGCACACATAGTCCTGTTAAGAGATTGGACAAGCATTTGTTTGAAATGGTATAGAATTTCCTGTCTGAGCAAGGGGTTGGACTAGAAGACCTCCAAGGTCCCTTCCAACTCCGTTATTCTGTTCTGTTCTAATATATAAATAACATAGTACATTATCAAAATAACATACTACAATCAAAATTATGAAAATCATTAATGTTCTAAAAATGCTGCTGTCAGCCCCAGATCCATCTTGATTCAGATTTAGGGCTACCACAGCAGGGGATGGGCAAGCTGTGGGAATGGGAGAGTACAGAAAAGGGAGGATAGCCACAACATTCTTTCACCAGAGATCAAGGACAAGTTGCTGGACTTTGGTGGGGAGTGGCTGGACTTCATAGGAGTTCAGAATTGAGGTGGATTGGAGAGTGTGACTGGAGAGACACAAAATGGGGCAAATTATGAATTTTAGTATGGAAGAGGGAAACCCCGAATCTGAATTCCCATGTTTTTCCTCTTCCACACTAAAACTCACACCCTTAAAGAGTAATTTTCCAAGACTCACCTGGAGATACTTTTCTGATTGTCTATGAATTTTTTAAATGATACTGATATGTTTATAAAAAGGACTTTTCTAAGCAAGTGGAACTTTGCAAACTTCTTTTGACTCATGGAGAAAAAGTTGTACTCAAAATACATGGTAGCATCTAGCTGATTTAAACCATTATCCCTTATTTGTGTTTTAAAGATGTGTGATGTTTTACTTGCTGTATAAACTCTGAGAATATTTGAATTATCCAACAAGATAATCTATCATTGTTTCCCTTTTTAAAACTCTCTATTTTATGTCTCAGTTATAATGGACTCAGAAAAGATTAATGTATGGCTTATCAAAATTAATCCAGAATTTCACAAGTCCCTTTGATCAGGTCAATAAATCAGTAATAATCACTGAAGTAATTAAAATATTAAGAATGAATATTCTTAAGAAAGAAATCAATGGGGAGAAATGCGTTTATTATATTTTTTAAAAAAATTGTGTCATTGTAATTGAGAATAGAGATACAAAATACACTTTCTCTATTTACAACTGCTTTTGAAAGTCCAACATTGTTCTACAGATTTATGAATGCTGATGAGTTGACATGAAAGAAAAATAAATGCTATGTTGAAACTATTGGAGGAAGGGAGTCTATGATTGTGTATAATTGTTCTCCTCCCTCTTCCTTCCCTTCCTCCAGAACTTCAAATGATAAAAGACTTGCCAAACACTTGTAAATGGCCCACACTGATAATGTTTCACCCCTGAGATATAGGAGGTGTGACTGAAATCTATAAGCTACTGTATATCTCTGGGCAGACAATAAGACAGGAAGTACTGATTGGCAACTAACAATCCCATTTTTTTGTCTATTGCCCATTGGCTGGTATATTTGCAGAGAAAATGGCCTAGATTTCCTCAGCTTCCCTAAAAGCCTTACTTGCTTCTCCCCAATCCCATCCCCACTCCTGCCTAATATAATATCTGAAAATAATTCTTTTCCCAGCTGGTATTTAGATTAAACAACTCACATATTGATTATCAGAGTTATGCAAAAGCAGATTGTGCTGTTTTAGAATCTTCCCAGAATTTTAAAACAATTCAGTTTTATTTTCATGCTCTTCCTCTCAGTACAATGTCCACTCTATACTGCATGTAGGAAAAGACCAAGTTGAGCCAGTTAATTCTTCATGCTATTAACTTACTGTTAGGTATCTTGTATGAAACTGTTGGATTTTATTCTAAATTATTGTTTTAACATATCCAGGAACAGGGTTTACTTACTCATATTCTTTGTAGTAATTTCATGATTTCCTAGAGGATAGGGATCTTTCATCTCATCTTGGGAGATCCAAGAATACTGAATATGCTGGAAGATAATTACCAGAGGGATTCCTGTTGTTAACCTATCTTATGCAAATATGCTGAATCAAGTAGAAAACACAGCAAATCTAATGTAGTTCATTCTGATGTGTGAAAGTCCCAGTGAGTGTGGAATTTAAAGCTCCCCCTTCCAGTTTTTTTTAACTTGAAGTGTTCTTTATCCAAATTGCAGTTGTGAAGATAGCAACCTATTACCTTAATAGTGTGCCAGACCATTCAGCTGTTCAGCTCAATGCTATCTATTCTGATTTCACCAGAAGTTTATCATTCTGAATTTGGTAATCAAATTAGCTTCCTCCAACCTGGTCTCTCTCAGATAGAATCATAACCTGGGCCAATCTAGTTCTTGATAATAGGGTACAACACATTTGAAGACCAACAGATTAAATAATATTATATGTATCCATCCTTCTGATATTAAGGGGTATTAAGGGTAGGTAAGACAGTCCTAAGAAAGACCAACTTATTTTTAATTTAATGCTATAGTTTGCCAATCCAGCTCAACATGGCATTAGCAATTGTGTATATTTATCCATGGATCATAACCAATAAAACTATAACAGATCACTTTGGACAATCATCTACAAGGAACATAGATTATAGCTGGAGAAGAATCAATAATTAAATAAATGAACTTGAAGCTAAGTATCTGTGGAGATTCTCAGTCACCCAGGTCATAGCTGTCTCAAAAGTGCTTTTTCAAAAGGCAACTGCACTGTTTTTCCTTGAGGAAAAAGAACAAAAACATTTTTTTCTCATCCAAGAAACTTCATCACTTATGGGGGCCATCACAACTGATGAAGTTTCTTGGATGAGAAACGAAACATTTTGTTCTTCTACAAGGAAAAAAAGCAGTCCAGTTGCCTTTTGAAAAAGCATCTTTGAGACTTGAAGCTAAGTATTTGTGTATTCTAATTTCTGATGTTAAATCTAGCAGATAATTATTGGAACCATTTGTTACCTTAAACTAGCACAATCTCTACTATACATCTTGTTCAAACACATTTAATGCTATACTGAAGGCTCTCATTGGCCCATAACAGGCAGGCTTTTTAGTTCAATAAACATACTGTATACTTAATCTGCATGGAGAAAATCTTAGGTGCATCTGCAGTTAAAGGAATCAGACAACAGTGCTCTATGCCTAATTCTATGCTTTGTTCTCAAGTAGAGTTGGGTTGTATTAAATAAAGAGTTTGTCTTGCCTAGAAGAGAGAATACTGTTTTAATTTTGTTTAAAACATAGTGAAAAAGTCTGTGTATTGAAAAATATCAACCATCCATCTATGCTTTATTGTACTATTTTGATAAATAAAGGAAGGAGTACTGATAATAATTTGCACGCACAAGATTGCTAGAAAGATAATGGAAAACAATAATTATACACTAAAAGAAAATGATATAAAGCACAAACAATTAGGTTTGCTAAAACGCTTCATAACAATAAATAGAATTGCCATAGTTTCCTCCCCTTTAATTGGGATTCTAAGAGCTTAGAAGCAAGAAAATGTAAGCTTATATTTTTCACTGATTCACAAAAATAATAAGATGACTTCCTGTTTGCCATATAGCTGTTAATAGCCAAACAGCCCACAGAATTCTAGAATACCTGCTAATAGCAAGTCTTTTAACAAAAGGTCGTGCATATGCAGATTAACAGGGTTTAAATTGATTAAATTAGTTTTACCAATTTTACCAAGATATTACCTAGTTATGCTTTAAGAATTATTACCCAGAGATTTTTTAATGAGATAAAACACCTAATAACTTCATTGGCAGTAATCTCAGAATAAATGATGTTAAGGATACTTTGTGATGTAAAAGGCTTACACACACACAAAAAATAATTGGCCCATATCTACTGTTCATTGTAGAAAAGACAGGAAGCAGACAATTATGTTCTGAGCAAACCTAATAAGAAAAGAATTAGTTGAAAATATTGTAATATACAAATTGATTTTTCTAATAATTACATTTCTATGATGAGATGCTGTCAAGGTGAAAATTCTATTTCCTCCTGTAAATTTTCTTCCCGCTGTTTTTACATGTTGGGTCCAATATTACTGTAATTTATAGACCTTACAGTTAACAATTATTACTTTTTCCTTCAGATTATTTTGTGACTTCATTAGCACTCAGTTGGCATGCTATTTTTGCTATAGTACCTACAGTTGGTCTTAGTTTTCCATCTGCCAAAAGGAGAAGACAGATGGAGTTCTGTGAAGATTCAGATGCTGTTCTTGTATACTACTTCCTCCCTGCACCTATTCCCATTCACATGACACTCATCTCCATTAGTTGCATCACTATTTCACACACTTATGTGTACATAAAGTTGTTAAAGGTATTTAGCTGAATATCCTGAAACACAACAGAGAAAATATGTGTGAGATACATTAAGTTGTTTCAATCATTTGCAAGAATGTTTTACAAGCCAGCTCATAACTACTTAAGGCACGATTGGAGTGCCCATATATAGCTTCCTTTCAGTTCAACATCATACACTGTTTGCTCTTGATAGGAACAATTTCTTGGAAGATATGACTCCAATGAGCAAGAGTTTTAAATATATACACACACGAATGATTCTTAAAACAAAATATGACATCTTGGAAGTATATTGAAACAGTATAGCCAGCTAATTAGCTTTTATAATTCACAAGTCTTATGAATATTTAAATAATTAATATCAGCAAGAGACAGTATTATGTAGTCATGACAATGTAATCATGACAGAGAGACTGACAAAATTCACTAAATAAATAAAGGTAGCTTTGTTTCTGTAATATTCTGGACATTTGGGTTAAAAATATATAGTGAAACACTACAAAATTCTACTGCTCAATTCTTCAAACTCCAATGCTTCTAAGATACTACAGAAACCCTGAACAAATGTATGGAGGTATTTTATGAATGATGAGATAAACCAAGAATCTGAAGTTTAATCTGAAAAAATAAAAAGTGCTGAGTGTGGGGAAACCTGATGACTTATGCTTACTGCAATATGAAGATGCTTCTCTAACTGTTAAGGATATATCCTTCCAATAGAGCTTGTTTCATAGGCAGTCCATGGCGTTTTGGTGTGAAAGTAATGTCTTCCCTGGGAAATACAGTAGAAGCAGACTTCCATCTGGACAATATACAACAGAGGATGGTTGAAGTTAACTAGTCAGGGATAGTGATCCGTTGAGGTACAATCAGCCCAACACGTTTGCTGATCACTTGTCCACTTTACTTGGTTACTGAGATTGATGCTTCTTCTGCACTCCTGTTTTGATTGCAGGGAAATTCTGCTCCTCCTCCTCCCTTTTTAAGCAGCTTTAGTTGATGGGTAGATTGCTTGAGAGTCTACAAAGCCTAAAGCTGACCACCTCAAAATTCAGCTTAATTCATATAATTGAAACAATCTAGTCTTGTGTTGTGATAGCTGTCAACTAAAGCATTCCCCTCCCAGTGGAAAGTTCTGTTTCCTTAGTTTGTTTCATTTAAAAAAAAAATTCACCCCATAGTAAAATGTATGGTGGTGGAGAGAATAAGAAAACAAGTTTCTCAAGCTCCAGCTGATCTACTAATCCAGTAGCTGCATATCAGCTATATAAATCTAAACACCCAAAATGGCAGACAAGAGAGACAAAAAGTTTACATTTTGCTGCCACCTAATGGCTGAAACACCAATAATCTTTTTTTTTTAATTATGTGGATATACCCTTCAGAACTGAACACATATCAAGACTAAAGGAATAACTTGTGCAGGCTGTCTTGCACATATCCAGGCTACTGCTAAACAGCAATTAAGGAAGACTAATTCTTTGCTGCCATCTATTGTTAGGACATAGGCTGTCAATCCTTTAGGAAAAAGGAAATAGAAAACAATCTATTGGTGCACCTGGAACTTAAAAACATGGCTTCAGCAAACATTGATGATAGCTTTTCCTGAAGTCGGTGATGTTCCAATTTCTACCAAGGAATATCCTGCCAGATTTTATGACTTTTTGTCAAGACAGTTAAGAATATCTCTGCAGTTGTTAAGTGAATAATGCAAATTCAGTTTCCCCCATGACTTTGCTTGTTTTAAGCCAACTACAGTAGGAAGGATACAAATGGTTATCACATGGTCTTGGGACACTCAGCCATTGTAAATATATACCAGTTGCCAAGCACCAGAATTTTAATGTGACTGTGGGGATGCTTGGACAATCATAAATATGTGGACTGGTCATAATTCACTTTTTTCAGTGCCATTGTATATTCAAATTGTACCTAATGAATGGTTGTAAGTCAAGTAAAATGTAAAATGTTTTGTAAATATTTAGTAGAAGCCAGCAGCCTACAGCCTGGAATAAATGAGATGAAAAATAAATTGTGCAATAAATGAGTTGTGAGATATGGGCTATTTTGAAGAGGCAGGACAATCTGGAGAGATAAAAAAGTTCTCTTTATTCTGCTCCGTGTAAAAGACTGCCGCCAGGTGCTCCTGCTGTTCTTTTTTACAGGCTGCTGTCCAAACTTAAGCCATTGATGGGGCTGTTCATTTTCCCGCCTGGAAAATGAACTAATGGAGGAAATCTGACATCACTGACTTTTTCTCATTGAATATCTAACATGAGTGTTAATGTCATACTGTTTGAGCAGTAATATCTATGTTGATGTGGTCTCCTCTTGGCATCAGAGTAGGAGGAAAGCATATATTAGAGTTATGAAAGTGGAATTTGAGGATGGTCCTGTTCTATATATACAGGTTTTGATTGACATGACAATTTTGACACTTTCAGCAAAAAGTAAAACTATTGTTCAGTGTCCTGGTGGACTACATTTATTTATTTGATTTTTATCCTTACTTCATTTTTGGCCAAATCAAAGCATACCTAATTCTTCCTATTTTCCCATCAACTACCACTTAACATAGTTAACCCAAAGAAGGGTGACTGGTCCAAAATTGTTCAGTTGACTTTTTTCGCCTAAAAAAGTACCAGAAATCAAAGCCTCCTGATTTATATCTTTGCATCTGTGCCACCACATCAAAGCACCTTATGTATTCCATATGGGAATGCTTTCAAAGAAGGTTCAGATGTTACAGAATGCAGCTATCAATTTATACTATGGTTCAAAAAAGAGTTAACCTAATCCTACGTAGCTTTTTCTCTGGTAATATTACACTACTAACTAGAGCATACAAAACATTTCCCAGACCAATACTCGAATACAGCTCATCAGTCTGGAACCCACATCACGTATCTGATATTAACACAGTTGAGAAAGTCCAGAAATACTTCACAAGAAGAGTTCTAAACTCCTCTACGCGTTGCAGAATACCTTATGCCACTAGACTATAAATTCTAGACCTAGAAAACCTAGAACTAAGCCGTCTTCGGTCTGATCTAAGTATAGTATATAAAATCATACATTGCAACGTCCTTCCGGTCAATGAATACTTCAGCTTCAACTATAACAATAGAAGAACACACAATAGATCAGGGGTGGGCAAACTTTTTGACTCGAGGGCCACAATGGGTTCTTAAACTGGACCGGAGGGCCAGAACAAAAGCATGGATGGAGTGTTTGTGTGAACTAATATAAATTCAAAGTTAGATTACTTCACGTAGCCTTCTGGGAGAGCAAGAGAACCCTCCGCTCTTTCGGCTCCGCGGCCGGATAGAACAGCCGAACGGGCTGGATCCGGCCCCCGGGCCGTAGTTTGCCCATGGCTGCAACAGATACAAACTCAAGGTTAACCGCACCAATCTTGATTGCAGGAAATACAACTTCAGCAACAGAGTGATCAATGTCTGGAATACTCTACCTGACTCTGTGGTTTCTTCCCCAAACCCCAAAAACTTTAACCTTAGACTTTCTATTACTGACCTCACCCCTTTCCTAAGAGGTCTGTAGGGGGCGTGCATAAGCGCAATGTGCCTACTGTCCCTGTCCTATTCTTTCTTTTATTGTTTCTTTTACTGTTTCTTTTATTTTTCTTATATGTATTCACTTCATGTATTCATAACTATGTTTACCCTTATACTTATTATCTTGTAAGCGATTGACAAATCAAATAAATAAATAAATATTTTTTTAAAAAAAAACAGATGTCATTAGATTTTTGGGAAACAAATTACTAGTATCTAGTTTTAGAATAGCCTACTGCAGATTAATTTTTAGGTTTGTATCAATTCTTGATCACAGGCCTCATTACTTCAGAATTATCATATGGAATTATCTTTTCTTTTTTCCTGTACGTTCCCATCTAAATGCAAGCTTCACACATTATTAGTTCTATTAGGGATCCAATATTGACTGTGAGACAATCATAGTAAATGTCATATTCTATAATAAATTGAATCGCAATACGCTTTCAGAGGCAATTGGCTATTTTATAGATTATTATTAAAAATTATTTAGTTTAATGCATCTGTAAATCAGGGCTGTCAAACTCATGGCCTGCAGCCACACCCACCCAATTTAGCCAAGGGGGGAAAAGTCACAACACGTCATGTGATACCGCAGTGATGTGAGTTTGAGACCCCTGCTATAAATTGATGGGGCAAGAGATTTTTTTTTCAGCTATGATACTTGTGAAAGATTTGCACATTGCTCCTCTGCTTTCAAGGGAGACTTAAAATGTTTGTTATTGCATTGTTTTTAAAATTGGGGGTGGTTTAGCCTAATAACAGATCCACCTCTCATCCTACTCCCACTCTCCCCATCTTTGTTAGGGTTATGTATTTATCTTTATTATTTAGTTCCTATTGTGTATAGATAACTTTTGTAAAAAAAACATCGTTTAATACTGTATACAGCCCAGAATTACCTTGTGGTAAGAAAGAGGATCAATAAATTTAATAAAATAAATTTTAAAAAATTTAGTGCTGTTATCTTTATGATGCTTTATTTGATGCTAAGTTGTTATAAATTGCTTTGAAGACGTTATGTTGTGCAATATCAAAATACTACAAAAACATTTTAAAACAATGAATCCCATAAAATGCAATTGAAATGTCTGCACTGATATATTTTCAAAGTTACAGGGGGATAACTATTTTGCCTTTCCCAGTGAAAAACCCGAAACACATGACTAACGATAAGTTATTCATAACATCAGCTCTTCTTTTGAGAACAAACATGATCCGCCACGAAATGCTAGCCACATCCCGTTTTTTCCTGAACTGGACTCCATAATAAATTGTTCAGTCCTCACATATGTTTTATTTCGAATTCTTCAAAACCGGTTGCTCCTCCCTTTTCTGCACGGATGGTGCACTTTCGGCTATGAAAACGCACCTCGGTCTCAGCCCGAAGTTGATTGAAAATTCTCCTCCCACAAAACAACACAAAGATTTCATTTATCTCCAGCATTGTCCAACCTCTCTCTCCCATTGGTTGTACTTGTCTTGGCGCCCAAATTGCTGCTATGGGTTGAATCAAATTCCGATAGGGCGGGTAAGAAACACTTATTTTAACACAGTCTACCGCGAGTTCTAACTGTTAGGATGGAAATGTTGGCATGAGCGATATCTCCATACAGTGTGAAAAAGTGATATTTTCCGCTCCCCTTCCTAAGGCGCTTTCTAGGTTTTCCTTGAACCTTCCCCCCTTTTCTTTGATCAAATGGTTCATTCCAAAGGGGAAGGGAGGGGGGAGACGTGCGGCCATTTTGTGCGCTGCTTGAGCGGGTGGGCGCTTTCGGTGAAAAGGGGAGCCCGCCGACGCCGTCGCGATGTATATTAAGCAGGTACTCCGCATCGGGCGTAGAGGTTTATTTTCCATGGGAAATGGAAAGGAAGAGCCATACAGGGCTGAATGAGAAGGGTTACATAGGGAGAGGGTTGCCAGAGTTGGGCTGAGGGAAAGGAGTTCCGTGAGGGAAAGGAGGACGGTGCTTGTTGGCTCCGGGCTCCAGCAGGAGCTGAGAGGATATGCAGGCCGCGATCGTTGCGAAGGAGGCTTCGTGGTGACTAGTTTTTGGCCCGGAGATCTTTTTTTTCAGTGGCAGATCAGAAGAGAGGTGACCCATCTTCGGGCCCTTTTGGGGGGATGGGACATGAGGCTGACCCCGACTGGCTGCTGTCTTCCTTGGCGCGATGATGGGAGGACAAGAAGGGGGGAGGCGGCCGTTCTTAGCTGAGGTAAAATTAATGGGTCGGGAAGAAATAAGCGAAAATAAAATTGTGTGCCGGTTCTGGAGAAATGGTAATGGAGAGTTGTAAAGATTGCAGGAGAGATTTGACTGCTCGTGAGGCAGATCAAGGTGATGAATTCGGACGGGTGGCTTGGGACGTGTCTCCCCCCCTCCAAACAAGCCGCAATGCATCATCGTACTTAGCTCGTTTCAAGTGTGTTACTGCATCCTGAGGAACTGTCAGTACACTGCATGCACCTCCAAATGGTTGGGTGCAGACAACCGTGCAGTCGCTAGATGGGTGGTTTTCAATCTTGACAATTCCCAGAATTCCTAGTCATGGCTTGTTAGGGAATTCTGGGAATTGAAGTCCTCACATCTTAAAAATTGTTAAGATTGAAAAACACTGCTCTAGATTGGTATGTCGATTAAGGATTGTAATTGTCTAGGATAAATAAGATTAGAGTTAAGACTGAGCTTGAATGACATTTGTGACATACTGGCTAGAAAGTGCCAAAAGTGGCAAGTGTACTTGTTCTTACATTAGTGTTGGCTGTGACATAATTACAACAAGGCTGGTAATTTAATTACATTTTTCATATTAGTAAAACTGCTTTGTGCAAGTCTTGAATTAACCAAAGCCGTGACAGGCAGTGGAGGTCAACACCATCTGGCATATTGAAGATTGCAACTTGGAATGTAAGAAGGGTCCTTGGTATAGAGTATAAAATAAATGACTTTGAATTAAAGGAAATGTATGTGTCTGAGAAGTTGGAAGAATGTAATACCGTGTTTCCCCGAAAATAACACACTGTCTTATATTATTTTTGGCTCCCAAAAACACACTAGGTCTTATTTTCGGGGTAGGTCTTATATATTTATGGTGCCAAATAGTGGGTGTGAGTGTGTGGGGGTGGTGTTTCACGGGTGCACGGTTGCTCCCTGAAAAGTCTTCCTGGAACTGGAGATTTACACTAGGTCTTATTTTCGGGGTAGGTCTTATATTAGGGCAGGTTTAGAAAATAGTGCTAGGTCTTACTTTCAGGGTAGGTCTTATTTTCGGGGAAACACGGTACGTTTGAAGAAGATAGGCTGATCTTGTAGAAAATTATAAAGTCCATGCTGGGAGATGAAGCTATAGTTTTAATTATGATGAAAGGATTAAAATATTGGTCAGAAAGTAAGACTAAAATGCAGATCAGAAAATATGCCTTGTATCATCTGAGTCAACTAGGTGATGTGCTCACAAGAAGAGCTAATAATACTGCATGTTATGCCTCAGTTTGTAGTGATAATAGAAGAACTAGTGATGCATTTCAGGACAATTGTGCAATACTAATGAATGTGTTTTGGGGTAAAATGTTTGTTAGAAGAGATGAATAAGTGGGTAAGAACAAGGTAAGAGAATGTAGAAAAATGAAAGGGCCATTTAAAATCCCAGAAATGAAAATTATGACCATTGAATTTTTTTTAAAAGGTGTTTCATATATGGGGACATGGTAAAGGGCATAGCACAGATATAGATGCATGATGACCCCTAGATTGTTTAATGTCGTTATGGAATGAATAAAGAATTTTGTGATGCTGTTTGAGGAGTGCTTTTTGGGTTATGTGAATGCATATCTTTTATATACTAAGGTTGCTGCATTATTAGCTAAAAACTTAGTGATCTTTAACAAACATAACCTAGATTGTATGCTGCAATATGGAATATTGATTTGTGTATGGTAAAACAAAAGGTACAATGAGAATGAATCTGTACTGAATAAATGTAGATTAATTATACTGGAACATTTTAGTTCAAAATCTGCAAGTTGATATATGATTTGGTCTGTTCATTTACTTTAAAAAAATCTGCTTATTTCAGGTAATTATCCAAGGATTTAGAAGTTACAGAGATCAAACTATAGTAGATCCCTTCAGTTCAAAACATAATGTCATTGGTAAGTTCTTTACTATAATGGATAAATATTAAATATATATAATTTAAATAATGCAAATACTACTGAACATTTCTGAATACTTTTTGAATAGTAAAACTTAAACTGTGAGCCACCCTCTGTAAGTTTGGAGTTGGATAGTGTCTAAATTGAATAAATAAAAATAAATATTTAATTATGCAAGTAATATAGGTCATCCTCAACTTAAAACAATTTGTTTGGTGACCATTCGAGGTTACAGCAGCACTAACAAAAAGTGACTTATAACTGTTTTTCATACTTGTGATCATTGCAGTTTCCCCATGGCCATATGATCAAAATTCAGACACTTGGCAATTGATCTATTTATTACAGCAGTCATGTGATTGCTGTTTGTGACCTTCTGATAAGCATAGTCAGTGGGGAAACCAAATTCACTTAACAACCATGTTACTAACTTAACATAGTTAGCAATGATTCACTTAACAACTGTGGCAAGAAAAGTTGTAAAGTGGGCAAAACTCACTTAACAAATCTATCACTTAGCAACAGAAATTTGGGGCTCAATTGCTCTTTCCACTATAGCCTTGAGAGGTAAAATTCTTGTTTCTTTAATCTTTCTATAGATTATATTTGTATTTAATTCAAAATGTATGGTTAAGACATCTGGAAGTACCTGGGGCTCCTGTGCCAGAGCATTAGTTTGGAAAAATCACAAAATATAGTTATGCTATATTGCTATTAAATCTTATGAGAATCACTTTTCCCCTTTTTGGCAGCTTGTTTTCCAAAGTTGTTAAATAATGACATAGTCTGAATGGAGGAAAATTAAGTGTGTCAGACTGTGATACAGATAGGATAAAATTAGAGAATATCCATGTAGTAGAAGATGGTTTAAAAGTATTATAAAATAAAAATGAATCAAAATACCTTTGTGAAAGTTACTTTTCTTTTTTCTGCACTTTGGTGCAAAGTGTCTGGTTGATTTTAAGTATAGATGGTCAGATGGTAATTGATTCTATTTTACAATTTTATTTTCATTGATGTGATTGTGTATAAAGCTATATATCTTTATCTTATGACTCCAGTTTAAAATATTCCTATAATGAAGTTAAATCAACATTTATATAATTTTTATTGTTTCTTTTTAGTGGGCAGAAATGGTTCCGGAAAAAGTAACTTTTTCTATGGTAAGAAAAAACTTTCAAATTTGCACTAAACGATAATCCAGTTTGTATTAAAGATATACTGGTAATACTGTGCATAACTGCTATGTGCATTGTATTTTCTTTCAAGCAACACGATAACTTAGACAAATCAAAGTTTTGTAGTATGAATACAACTATATAAAGACTAAATACTTTTATATAATTTGTGGTACCTTCTGTATTAATTTATAAACTAAATGTTTAGGAAGTTCAGTATTAAAACATATCCTGCAAATTAAGTTGTAATGTATTTCTTTATTACAGCAATTCAGTTCGTCCTCAGTGATGAATTCAGTCATCTTCGTCCTGAGCAAAGGCTGGCTTTGTTGCATGTAAGCAAACTGTTGGCTGATAATTACTAAAACATGTCCACTTCTTAGTGTTTAGGCTTTTCAAAATATATTCTCATTAGCACAAATAGACTCCCCCCCCAAATACTGCTGAACTGGGACTATCATAAAATATTATCTTAAGATTAGCTTGTGCAATTATTTTTAATTAGCCTAATAGTTACACTAATTTAGTGAAGGAAAAATACAATACTTTAGTCATTTGATTATATTATTAAGCATTTTTATTACACAAAATTAAATATAGTATTTCTATTTTTGGGAAGAATACATTGAAGAATAGGGTACCAAAACATTGTATAAAATAGAACAGTTTAAAACTTGGATAACTTATATATATATATATATTTTAGGAAGGCACAGGACCTCGGGTTATCTCTGCTTTTGTGGAAATTATTTTTGACAACTCAGACAACAGATTACCTGTAAGTTAAATATTTTAATTTTATAAGTCCTCTTGATTTTGTTTTGTTTAAATTAAAAGAAAAATATAAATTACTTCATCAAAAATTATATCCAGGAAATTAATGTTTGCACTCTTATCTTATTTTAAGATTGATAAGGAAGAGGTATCTCTTCGCAGAGTCATTGGAGCTAAAAAAGACCAATATTTCTTAGACAAGAAAATGGTGACGTGAGTGCAGTTTTATTTTATGAAAGCAATTTGATTTCTGCATGAAATGTTTCTATATGAAATTTTAAATTATTAGATGAGGTAACTATTTTGAATATTTTCATTGTCATATTTATAGCAATAGCACTTCACAGTGTTTACAGCTGTCTGTAAGAGTCAACAAATGGCCCCCAACAATCTGGGTTCTCATTTTACTGACCTCGGAAGGATGGAAGGCTGAGTCAATTTTGAGCCAGTGAGAATCAAACTACTGGCAGTTGGCAGAATTAGTCTGCAATACTGCATTCAAACCACTACACAACCATGGCTCACATTTATATTCATTGCAAATTCCTTAATTTATCAAGTTCCAACTTTTCAACTTCTACCTGTATAACTAAAATATGTAAAAACATTTGGACTTAAATTGGCAATTGTCACTACTAAGGCTTTAAAATAAATTCTATATTCATAACATAATACAGATAGAAATTGATCTCTGTTACTCCTGGCTCAGTATATAGCTATTTAGAAAAACTGACTGCTATTGGCAGTCTCCTGTTTCTTCCTTAATAAAAAAATAAATATATAAATAAATATTTTGAGCTGGATTGGAAAAGCATTTAAATACTGTATCTAGAGCAGTGGTGGTGAGATTGTCACCATTAGAGCTACATTACTTCTATTCCTATTGGAATTAACAAGAACAAAAGAGTAGAGAAAAAAGGACTCTTATCCCAGTTATTGTTTTCCATTTGATTATTAATGTGTTCTGGCTACTCATTCCCCTACTATAGTTCTGAAGTAGGAACTGAATTTAAGGTTTGATTTAAATTTTATAAAAATATTCTACTTGATAATACTGGAAAAAACTAAACAATGCCATTTCAAAAATAAATATTAAACAAAATATTTTTATGAATTAATAGAACAACATTGGTTATTTAAATGCTTTTATGTTACTTTTATGTTACAGTGTTTATAAAATTGGCTTAAAATTTACTTCTAGGAAAAATGATGTCATGAACCTCCTTGAAAGTGCTGGATTTTCTCGCAGCAATCCCTATTATATTGTTAAGCAAGGAAAGGTATGACAGTAGTTACTTTTTTGCAAGAAGAACAGTTCATAACTTTCAAAGCAAATTTTCTACTAAAACAGAAGCAGAAATTCCAATAATATTTTAATTCAGTGGTCCCCAATTCCTGGGCCACAGACTGGCATAAGCAGTGGACAAGCGGGAAAAGTTTCATTTGCACAGGATTAGGTTGTGCATGCAAAAACATTCCCTCTTCCCTCCACTGCCATTGCTGGTCTGTGGATCCAGAAAGGTTGGGGATTACTGCTTTAATTGACTAATTTTCATTAATATTTATATTACTCCTTAATCTCAACTATTCAAGATAGATTCTCCATTTGTTTATTAGTGTGCTTCGAATGCAATGTTTCCAGTTTAAATTTTATATTATTGAATTATGGCATTGTAATAAGAGTAACAATTTTAAAAAAGGAATAATTGTACAGATATGGTTTATCGTCCATGAAAATACCAATCCATTAACATTTTCAGATCAAACAAATCATTTATAGTATATGGATTGGTTGTAATAATATTTATTAGAGATGGAAAAAGTATTGGATATAAGAACTAATCATTATTAAATGACAGTTATATTCTGTCTGGAATATTTCAATAATACTCTAGTTGTATCAAACCACACAGTAAAAATATTTGAGAGTAAGGGTTAATGAATTTTAAAAATGAGAAAGGCTGAGGAGGGAATGTCTTCCAGATGTCACATTCCCATTTTCACTAGTTGTCGCAGCATCACTACAGAATTATAAGCAATAAAATTG
Organism: Naja naja; assembly: GCA_009733165.1. Taxonomy (NCBI): domain Eukaryota; kingdom Metazoa; phylum Chordata; class Lepidosauria; order Squamata; family Elapidae; genus Naja; species Naja naja. The sequence goes on along the minus strand of CM019151.1, from coordinate 132,449,435 downwards.
CATATTAATATTTCATATTAGCTATTGGTGCATTATCTGTTTGCTTTTATATATAAACAAAAACATTGAAAGAAAATTTTGTTGTTCCTAGATCAATCAGATGGCCACAGCTCCTGATTCTCAGAGATTAAAATTGCTACGAGAAGTAGCTGGAACTAGAGTATATGATGAACGTAAAGAAGAGAGTATTTCCTTGATGAAGGAGACTGGTAACATAATTTTTGAGTTTCCATAATATTTAAGTTTATTGATATTCCACACATTTTTGTTTACTTAATTTGCACTTACATAGGTGCCTGTGGAGATTCTCAGTCATTTAGGTCATGGTTATCCCAAAGGTGCTTTTTCCAAGAGGGAACTGGACTTTGTTTTTCTTTCAAGATGTTTCGCTTCTCATTCAAGAAGCTTCTTCAGTTCCAGAGTTAACTGCAGCTACTCTCCCGAACAATATATTGGCAGTGTGATCAACTCTCTAATAGAAATCCACATTAACTAAATGTTTATCTTGGGGAAAACATTTTTTGTTCATAAATATATTTAAGATATGTTTAGATTATTTTTCCATACATGGGTAAATAATCTATTAGAACAAGATACCACATTCAGTAAAACATTAAGAATAAAATATGAATACAGGTAGTTCACTATTGGAATAAAGTATTCCAGTCATATTGCCCTTAAAAGGATTTAATTTGATTGTATTCCATATCAGCTGATGTTCCCAGAAAGTATTAAAAGGCATATATAGTTGTATCTACTAATAACCCTCTTGTTTAATTTGTTTTTGAATGACATTTAAAGAAGGGAAAAGGGAGAAAATAAATGAGCTGTTGAAGTATATTGAAGAGCGATTACATACTCTGGAAGAAGAGAAGGAAGAACTAGCTCAATATCAAAAATGGGATAAAATGAGGAGAGCACTGGAATATACCATTTATAATCAGGAACTAAATGAAACCAGAGCTAAACTTGATGAAGTAAGTCACTATTTTGGCTATGTGTTAAAATAAATAGCAATAGCACTTAGATTTGTATACCGCTTTATAGTGCTTTACAGCCCTCTGTAAGCGGTTTACAGAGTCAGCCTATTGCCCACAACAATCTGGGTCCTCATTTTACCCATCTTGGAAGGATGGAAGGCTGAGTCAACCTTGAGCCTGGTGGGATTCGATCTGCCAGATAAAAACTGGTTTTATAGCTATACTTTATGCTATATTATTACATGAAGTATTATATTACCAATAGTATACCAAAGCTTAATTTACTGTATGTTTTCAGCTTTCAGCCAAACGAGAAACAAGTGGAGAGAAATCTAGGCAATTAAGAGATGCACAACAGGATGCTCGAGATAAAATGGAGGTAAAAATTCACGTAACTTAAGTTACTCCTAACCGTAACAAAGATAAAATATTTTATGTAGTATGATGCTACACAGACATATCTGAAACTGAACTGAGATTGTGCTAGAATACAGAAAGAATAAATAAATGAATAAATAGGTTTTCTATAAAACAAATAGTTCATATTTCTATTTATATGCTACAGTGCATGTAATGATAACTTCAGCAATAAACTTCCAAAAATTAATCCCCATATTAATCTCCCTGGTTAAATCTTGTTATGTAGATATTGAGAATTGCTATATTTCTTTTTCCTAATATTAATATCATGTTTGTACCGGTATGTAGGAAATTGAAAGACAAGTCCGTGAATTGAAAACAAAGATTTCAGCTATGAAAGAAGAGAAGGAGCAACTCAGTGCTGAGCGACAAGAACAGATAAAACAAAGGACCAAGTTAGAGCTTAAAGCAAAAGATTTGCAAGATGAACTTGCTGGAAATAGTGAACAACGGGTAAGAGTCCCATTTTTTTCTTTTTAATTTCTGCTATTTATCAAAATAATATAAACTGGAGTTAAAAGCCGTGCAGCATTCGTCTTCTTTTCATGTTCTTCTGGAAAAGCTTGCCCAAGGATTACAGTGTTCACTGAGTGATAAATCAATGAACCTCCTGAAAGTGACAGCTGACGATCATGACAACTATTATCAGGATTGTATTAATGTTACTTTGAACATTTATGCATCAAAAGCAGGAAGTTTCTAAACTTTACATTTTTAAGTTATTAAAACTATTATTTTTATCATAATACAAACATTGCTTCACATATTTCTGACTCATGTTTGTTTTCAGAAAAGACTGTTGAAGGAGAGACAGAAACTTCTTGAAAAAATTGAAGAAAAGCAGAAAGAACTGGCAGAAACAGAACCCAAGTTCAATAGTGTAAAAGAAAGAGAAGAACGAGGAATTGCCAGGTATGAAATAGCTAATCTGGGGGAAAAAAACCATTTAGAAACAGCTCTTCATACCCAATGTTTGTTCCTGAAACAAGGTCTGAAAAAACATTAGATTATCTGTTATTTCAAATTCAAGGCAAATTCCTTGGTATTTTGTTTTGGAAGTTTTCTCCTTTTCTTTTTTGAATACATGAGTGTTAATTTTTCCATAGCCATGCTTACTTTGCAATCTAGTCCTAGTTTTTCTGTATCATGACTCTTAACAATTTATCCTTTACTTAGAAGGCAGAAAAAGCAAAACAAACACCAAACTAAATTTCAGTCAGTACAAATTCCCTATCCTATTCAATGTTCTTATTACATGTCCTATAATTTATACAGTCAGGAAATTATAAGAATAAGTGTAAATTTTAGACTTAAAACAAAAACTAGTTATGGCATATTCATTTTGCATTTATTTTTCTGAAGCACAGTTTTAAGAAAATGGATTCATATAATGATAACATTTTAACATTTGAATATATTGGTTATGATCTAATAGTTCTGTTGAGACTTAATTTTAATCATTTTTTAACAGGCTAGCACAGGCTACCCAGGAGAGAACTGATCTTTATGCAAAGCAAGGTCGAGGAAGTCAATTTACCTCTAAAGAAGAGAGAGATAAATGGATTAAGAAAGAACTCAGGTCCTTAGATCAAGCTATCAATGACAAGAAAAGACAGATTGCTGCTATACATAAGGATTTGGAAGATACAGAGGCTAACAAAGAGAAGAACCTGGAACAGTATAGTGTAAGTATTTGACCTCATTGATACACGTAATTTACTTGGATTCATGTATTTCATGTATGTGCATGTTTGTGTGTGAGTGATGGGGGAGCTGTTCTTGGAAACTACACTTCTAGGTATAATATGTAAACTGTACCTATCTAAATCTTATACTTGTTCACAAATATAATGCTAAGCAAGTATGTTGTTAATTATTGTATGTTGAAGTTATTAAGTCCTAGTTTGCACATTATTCATGGATTCTTTTTATAAAAGAAAAGTTCATCACACTCATACTGCATCTCAAATTGTTAAATAATAAGGGTGACCAAAGCCTCTGGTTTCAATTGTACATTTGTTTTAAGTATTCTCTGAATTAAAATACACATCTAATCTCAATATTTTTATATGTCCACCAAAAATGATAAAAAGTGCCTTCACATTGATCGCATCTCCAAAATATATTTGATATGTCCTTACACGTCTTTGATCAACAATAATACATTATCTAATAAAAAATGTCCTTTAAATTACAATTCAATTTAATTTTTAGTACTTCGCACTATGTATTATCCCTCGATCAAGTGATATATATACTTCTATTGACAGAGTATAGATCACATCTCATTTGTGATAATTTATAGACATTCCTTGTATTCAGTTGTGGTCTATTGTGCCTGATATAAGGTATTCACTCTGATTTAATGATCTTTCACTGACCATCACCTTTGAATTGTTCTTTTTTATTTTCTATGGTAAAGATCAGGGAAATTGTAACTTTACTCATAGGACCATTTTTAACATATAACTCAGGTGATATGCTACAATATTGACAGCATGACCCATTCTCTCCACTCCAGCTGCAGCATCAATTAATAAATATGAGTGTGTTATCTTGTATTAATTATTTGCATTCATCTACACTAAAATCTAAATTGCTTGTTTATACTGTTTATCTAAATGCTGAAAAGAAATTCATTGAATTTCAAACTTTTTTGTAAAGTTGATGCTTAATAAAATGTGTTAAAGTTAGTAAAAATTGGGAAATGTATTTAAAACACTTTTCTTATGTACATTAGAAATTGGATCAAGATCTCAATGAAGTGAAAGCTCGTGTTGAAGAACTGGACAGAAAATATTATGAAGTAAAAAACAAAAAAGATGAGCTACAGAGTGAAAGAAAGTAATTTATTGAGCTTTTCATTCTTACTTAAGCTTGTAAGAATATATATGTGTAAATTTCCCTATTTCTAAAATATATTCTTAGGAAGATTTCATGTTAGATCAAGGGTGCTTAGCTTTAGCATTTAGAGCAGGACTGTCAAACTCGCAGGCCAAATGTGTCATGCGCTGGCCCATGCCCACATCTGGTTTAGCAAAAAAGGAAAAAAACTCCTGATGTGTCACGTGACACTGCCATGACGATGCGAGTTTACACCCCTGATCTAGAGGTTTCCTCCCAAAATCCTTGGATATGGCTATTCTACCGATTGCCTCAAATTGTAATTAAATTGGTTGAAAACAATTGCATTTAGCCATTTAATAAGTGTTAACCTTACATTTGAATTATATTTAGCTTTTGTTCTTGCACTGTCCATTTTTGAACATGTCCCTCAGCAAGCTACCCAAACACCAAAGACATTCCTTAGTTCAAAACCAATGCTTCTGTTTTATTATCCTACTGGTAGAAGGAAGTAAAATTTCCCATTGAATCTGCAGTAGTGCTGTTGTACTGCAGACTAATATAAGGGATCTCAAATGTTGCAGTGTCTTGATACACTAAAATAATAGAAGAATTTGTGTAATTCCTATCCTCATGATTATTTATGCAATGTATTCAAATAATGATTTCATTGGATACTTTTAATAGCTATGTTATAATCTATGTATAAAATAAAACTGCTCTGGCTTGTCCAGCAGAAGTGGGACAAAATTTAATACCAATCCAACTTTTTTGTGTTGGGCTTGCCAAATGCAAAGCTGAAATATGTCAGAACTGGGCTTAACATGAAGTTGGAAATCTGTAAGCTTGTCCAGGCAAAGCAAATTCTGCAGCAAATTCTGCTAATCTTGCTTTGTAGAAAAATACTCCTACCCCTTTTGCAACAAATTTGTTCTAACTTAGGGTGTTGTGATCCACAGTTTGAAAGCCACTAACCTAATGTGTTTTACCAATTTATCACTACCATAATGGGATAAAATTAGACTTCCTGAGGTTATACATTTTTTTTACTTTCCAAAAGCTGAAAATTGTTATAAAGAAATAGAATTAGGTGGTTCACAGAAAATAATTTGGCTGTTTGTTATGAGAGAATTCAAATATAGGTATTCTACTTTGAAATTTTGCATAGCACATTAATAATTATATTTATAATGCCTTTTTTAAAAGATATATTTATTAATTTGGCTACCTCTGAAAATAATTTTCAGTTATTTGTGGAGAGAAGAGAATGCCGAACAGCAAGCTCTTGCTGCAAAGAGAGAGGATTTGGAGAAGAAACAACAACTGCTTAGAGCAGCAACAGGAAAGGTAAATAATAATCATAATTACTGGTGTTTTGCTCAAAGACTTATATTGTAAATAATACAGTTCTTTAGGCTTCTTAATATTTTATGGGGCATAGTAGAATGGTGGGAGACTTGAAAATAAAAAATAATGCAGCATTTAAAGCTAAACACTTTAAATAAAATTACATTCATGGTTTATCAGAATTTGATTTCTTTATAAAATAACACCATACACCAAACATCTACTTAGGTCTATGTTGTGGTGGCCAGCAGAGCTGGCGGCAGACTCGGACAGTGAGGAGGTTGGGGAGGAATATGGGCCAATCCTGGAGTCTGGGAAAGGCTCTGATGAGTACTGTGCGTTGGAGGCAGAGATGGAGCCAGGGCCATTTGACAGTTATCAGCTGCCTTCGGAGTTGGAGATCAGTAGGGCAGCACAGCTGGATCCTGTTCCCGATGTGCACATGCACAGAGCTACCAGGAGAAGGAAACAGTTAAGGAACAAGTGTCAACAAGTAAAGGCACAGGTGGACAGTGAATGGCCCCTCCCATAGGAATAAAGAGGAGCGAAAGGGGAGTGGTGTTTGCAGGGGACAATTAGTTCATTTAATTAGGGTGAAAATTTGGTTGTGACTCCTTGCCAAGTATTTTCTGGTACAGTGTTGTGCTTGGAAGCCTGGCAATTTTCAAGCCTGATAAGGTCTGTGGTTATAAATCACTCTTGAAAGACTGTTTGCTGGGACTTTGCTGGATGTGAATGATAAGAATTCACATTAGCCTAAATAAAAGGGGTTTTGTCGGGACAAGGAGTCTACTTCATGATTTTGTGAAACCTAGGTCAGAACAGTCTATATGTATTCCCATAGCAATAGCTTCACAAATTAATTTACTTATATAAATAATAATTTATTGTGCAGAAAAAAAAACATTTATAATTGTACACAGGTACTTATAAAGTAATGGCAAATCTGAAGACTTATTTTGTTTTCTGCTATAGACAAGATAATCAAGTTTGTGGGAAGGGGTCTGTGAAACATAAAAGTGTTAATGACATTGGACATAGACATTTTCTACAGAATATAGGTTTTACAATGAATTCTATTTTATTATAAACAGGCTATTCTAAATGGCATTGATAGCATAAACAAGGTGCTGGAGCACTTTCGTCGTAAAGGCATTAATCAACATGTTTTGAATGGCTATCATGGAATAGTGATGAATAACTTTGAATGCGAGCCTGCCTTCTACACCTGTGTTGAAGTTACTGCAGGAAATAGGTATAGTTATCACTAGTTATTTTTTTAAACTGTTTTTTGTGTTGCATTTAAACTGGTAAATTAAGATTGTTTTTTGAAGCCATTATAGGCTTCAAATACTATATTTTGAAGACAATTCTGACAATGCTTGCTATCAACATTTTAGACAATTTGATGTACAATGATTACGGTGGTGGATCAAAAGAGATTCCTCCCTTAGGCATGGAAACTTTGGGCTGGTTCCTTTGTCTTATCCTTAATCAGTTTTGGATTTGTAAGCAGGTGGCTAATAAACCATCTGGTTATATCATATGTTGATAGTTTTACTGTAAGAAACAGGCAATCACAGCTCAAAAATATTATAATAGCTCAGCATGCACTTAAGAGGAATAACAAAAGTTGTCTGACTTAGTTATATATGATTACATATGTTTGACAGTATAGTTTCTTAATCTTTTTATGGTTATCTTTGATACTAGGAATGGGATATACTATGCTGTCATAGTTACAATAGACATTGATTCATTTTCTTTATCTTTTATGACAGGTTGTTTTATCACATTGTAGATTCTGATGAAGTTAGTACTAAAATACTGATGGAGTTCAATAAAATGAATCTACCAGGGGAGGTGACTTTTCTTCCTCTGAACAAACTGGATGTTAGAGACACTGCATATCCTGAAACAAATGTAAGTTTGTTTTGCTATAAATAATTTACTACCATAGTAGTTGAATTATATGAGTACAATATCTTCATATTAAGGTAGTTACAAATAAATAGAATGAATAAAATTATAAGCAGTATAGGCTTTGGGTTGCCTCTCTCTGTATGTTGTGATCCTGAATAGCCTAAGCTGGTGATATTTTCCTTTGATTTAATTGTCTCATAATTAGTATTTGTATTTTGCATTTGTTATAATGCCTTTTATTCATTGTAGTGGTTCTGGGTTAGATCACACAGTATTTAATCTGCATCTGTTAAATCTAAGATAAATGCTACTGGTTTGCAAATTTTTCAGCTATTTGGTTTGGTTATTATTTTCAGGATGCCATTCCAATGATCAGTAAACTGAGATACAATCCAAGATTTGATAAAGCCTTTAAACATGTTTTTGGAAAGACTCTTATTTGTCGAAGTATGGAAGTATCTACACAGCTGGCTAGAGCTTTTACTATGGATTGTATTACTTTGGAAGGTATGGTTGGTTACAGTTTGATTTATGATGTAAATACATATTTCAGTTTGCTTTGATCTGCCCAACCCAATATTAAATCCAGTGTACCAGCATTTCAGATTAAATCATAAGTGAGTTTTATGTTTGTTAATGTCATAATTTCTTTTGTGCACTGAGAAAAGTTTCAATATTTCAATACTTGTATTGTAATAACTGATTCTGAGTCTGGCTTGTTTAAGCATTGTCTACATAAACTACAGTTCTCAGTTCCCATGAGATAACAATTAGAATCTGCTGAAAGTAAATTCTGGTAACTTCTTGTTCTGGTCACATAGAAGTAGCAATGTATTGACCTGGATTCATCTTGTGCATGTAATTCATTATGTTCTGACAGGTGAACTGTTTCATGTACACACCAGTTTGAAAACTATTTTTTATTCAGCAGAACATTTTTGTTGTAGGTGATCAAGTCAGTCATAGAGGGGCTTTAACTGGAGGTTATTATGATACAAGAAAGTCTAGACTTGAACTCCAAAAAGATGTTAGGAAAGCAGAAGAGGAACTTGGAGAACTTGAAGCAAAACTCAATGAAAATCTACGCAGAAACATTGAAAATATCCTTCATAAATTGCTTGCTTGCTTGTCTGAGATGTGCTGTATGTAAATGAGTAGTTGACTTGAATATAATGAAAACATCCTTAGTGGTATGCTTGTATGTATGTGAATGCATGTATACGTCTGTACCTCACAGCCATTGTCTGGAAATTCAAAGGGGATATTTTTCAGTTGCTGAGCTGAGGATCTGTTAAGATTACATGGCCTGGAAGAGAACTTAAAGCTGGTGGTATAAGCAGATGAGCTATTCATTTCACTAGGATTGTGTATGTCTTTTAAAAGAGATGCTTTGGAACACATACGTTTTTGACTCACTAAACCAGATGTGACTTTTTTCAGGCTTCTGTGGGGAAGGGGACAAGTCAAATAGCTTTATGGAAATACAGATACAGAATTTCTGGGAGTAGCTGTGTGAACCTAAAAAAAGATAAGGATGATTTAATTCCCCAAAAATATTTTTATTTGTATTTATTATTTATTAAATTTCTATATTTTCTCCGAAATGATACATGCTTCATATGTGTTCTATGCATGTATATTTAAAAGCACCTCTTTAAGAGTAGCATTCCCTTTTGCTATTTTTTAATTTCAGAAATTAATTTTGAATTAATTGACTAGAATTCATTCCTCTTTTTCAAAAGAGAAAATTTCTAGCTTTTACAAATCATATGTTCTTTCCACTGGAGCATATAGTATAGCTGTTTAAAATGACCAATGGCCAATGTTGTTATATTGGTATGATAATTGCCTCTGCCCTAAAGTACATTTTTAGCTCTGAAAGGCAACTTTAGGCTTTCTTGCTTTTTGGAAAAAAAAGTTATCTGTATTATTCTAGCAGACTTTCAGACTTTAGTTGTGTTTCATTAGTCATCATAGCCAGATAATGATGTAGTGGTGATAATGATTTTCTATTTTAATTTATTATATATTGGAATTATTCTCTGCTATCCAGAAACTTAACAAGTTAATAAATAAATAGTCTGCAATTGGTTGGTTAAGTTAAATAGATGATATGATTACTCATCTATCATTTTAAGCAAATTAGATTTTTTTATATTGTAACATTTAACTTATTTCTACAATGATGTAAATGAAAAGCTTTATTAATATAAAGAAACTTACAACCATTTTAGCATATTGGGTTATATCCTTAGCACATTGCATGAATTAATAATGAAATTGATCAACTGATGAATCAAATGCAGCAGATAGAAACACAGCAAAGAAAATTCAAGGCTTCCAGAGACAGCATTTTGTCAGAGATGAAGATGCTGAAAGAGAAGAGACAGCAGTCAGAAAAAACATTTATGCCTAAGGTACAGAATATCTGAGAATGTTTGCCATTTGGGAGGCATTTGCTCTAGTTTCAATTGTAGAACTCAAAGACAAAAAATGGGGTTAAAGCTAAGTGGTTTCAAAAGAAGAAGCAAGTGATAGAAGAAAACCAATAGCTACACAATTAATTGAACCAGGAGGCTCCTTCCATGAATGAATAATTATACTTGGCTTAATTTCATTTTAGCAACGCAGTTTACAAAGTTTAGAGGCAAGTTTACATGCTATGGAATCAACCCGAGAATCATTAAAAGCAGAACTAGGAACAGACCTGTTGTCTCAACTTAGCTTAGAGGACCAAAAACGAGTTGATGCACTTAATGATGAAATCCGACAGCTACAGCAAGTAAGCAAATTCATGTTTCAGAATCAAATTGCAGTCTTAATCATGTTCAAGAGTTACTAAATTAAAAAATAACAATTTGTTTAACTTTCTATTAGTAACCTAAGTATTTATTTATAACAGATATATAGTCATATTTTACCTATATACAGTTATAATGACTGGGTTTACAAATACTTTGTAAGCCATAAACAAGTTTTGGCTTAGCATGTTACCTAACTCTAAAATTGGGTTTCTTTATAATTCAGTGTCTGAATGTCAATTATAGCTTAGTCAGAAAACCATTGTTAAGCAAACCATGACCTAGTGTGATGTATGAATCTCAGTACATGTGTATTAATATTCTTCTCATCTTAATACTAAGCATTGCTGGTTGTATCATTCTGATAGTTTTACGTCTTAAAATTAACACATTTTAAAATTAATGAGGTTGACAAACACTGAATAGGTGGTTAACTGTTGAGAAGATCCTGCTTGTAATATAAACCAGATGCATTTCATATAAAGTAGTGGAGAAGTTTAGAAAGTTTATGTGGAAAGATTTCATTGTAGTTTAAAAATCCATATTACTTAATTTTGGAAATATTGCACAAATTGAAATATTTTACAAATTAGTATTTCTTTCTTTATAGGAAAACAGACAACTTTTGAATGAGAGGATCAAGCTTGAAGGCATCATCACTAGGGTTGAAACCTACCTCAATGAAAATTTAAGGAAGCGTTTAGATCAAGTTGAGCAGGTAGGATACTTTATTTTTTTATCCATTATTTTTAAAACAAATCTTGATTTCAACATAACGACTCTGTTTGCATATCATTATTGTGAAAAAGGGGAGTAAATCTCTAAGAAAATTCTGTTTTCTTTTTAAAAAATGACCCACTTGCCTAACCCAGATGTTCTAGATTTAGCCACACATAGACTTATTTGAAACTTCCATGAAATGTGCCAACTGTCTTCTGGGTGAACTCCTAACTTGAGGGGGGGAATTTTAAAAGGCAAAAAAGATAAAAGTCCTTTTGTGGCATCTGCCATATTTTTAAAAAATATATGATAATTTTACTGTTACCCAAGAATTATTATCGTTAAACTCAAGATGGCAACTCATTAGCAAAGTAATTTATAATAAAAGCACATTTTAAAACAGATTTTTTTTACTAAAGATTACTAAGCCTTACTTTCCAACAAATCTACTGAATTAGCTGTATACATGGTAACTGCTGCAAGAACACATGGCAAACTTCCTATTGAAAAATGTGAACAGGCCTTTCTGCAGAAAAATGGCTAATTAAGGTCTGGGATATTCAAAATAGTTTTATATGTCAAAAATAAATCTGACAGAATTTAATTCAACTTAGAAACTCTTTTCTATATATAAACAAGTTTGTACTATATCTGAAATCTGGTTCAAGGTTCTTCTGGATTCACAATTCCTGCTGGAAAAATAGTGGTAAGTGGTCAGGAGGGCTTTTTATTTTAGAAGCAGCCTCAATTCCTAACATCCTTGCATCTCTTGTATGGATTTCTTCCATTCACTTTACATGGGGCTGTTCTCAAAGACCTCCCAGAAACTTTAGCTGATGCAAAATCTAGCAGCTGATAAAATTATAAAAAAAAAATATTACTGTTATCTAACATCTATCTTCATTGCAGAAGTTATACTGCCTATTGATTTGTTTTGGGAAGTCAATATTCTGGTTATTGTTTTAAAAGCTGACCTGGGTATTTATGAAGCTTACCCCAAACTCTCTGTTTGCATAATATGAACAAACAGAAAATGCCTGTTGAATTTTTCTATGTACTGCAAATTATGGTGGGAAGGGGCTAGTTTCATAGTTAGGATGGCTCCCACTCTCGTGGCCTTCTAGAAACTAGTTAAAACATAGTTATAGAATGTTCCAGGAGCTTTGATTCCTGATTGGTCGGAATCATAAGCACCAGATGTATAGGTCTCTTACAATATTAAAGTAGCTGGAACTATTCTATTTTATGTCTTTTATTTATGTGCTGGGTCATTGCCATTACTTTTTGTACATTAACATGTCTTTTTAAGATTGAGAAAGTTTAGAAATTATATATCCATTAGTCTTCAGTTTCTAAATTGTGTGAAAAAGTTGATTAAATCATGTTACAAATCATATTATAAATTAAAAAATTTAAATGCAAGGATTAGTTCAGGCAGTCACAAGGAATCAGTACCGAGTTGAAAGCACAAAAATGATTCCAAGTTGAACAATTTGTAATTTAGTACATATTGTTAGATATGTTCTAGTCATCCTGTACATTGCAATGTAAATGTTAAAACTTTGTCTTTTCAGGAGCTCAATGAACTAAGAGAGACAGAAGGTGGCACTGTTCTTACAGCCACAACGTCTGAACTTGAGGCAATCAACAAACGAGTTAAAGATACATTGGCACGATCGGATGGTTGGTAATCTTATTTAAGCAAAGAAAGTAATAGTTTGCTTTCTTAAAATATCCTAAAACATATATGTATGTTGTTAGGACAAAAATAAAGCACAAATAATAAAAAATAGAATGAGGAAAACCCAAGTGTTATCAATTTTTCTTCAAACAGATTTACATCATCTGAATATATTACAAATGTTTTAGAATGATTCAACAGTTAGTATATTATTTACCCTTATTTTATAGTTGATTCCTTTGCTTTTGGCCTAAATGCTGCCATTAAGACTTGTTCATTCCATTTTTCAGATCAAGTGTTTCTTCTGCTCCCCGCATCAAATTCCTTCCCTTGTTCCCAATCAGTACAGCCTTTCTTTGTTCTATTTCTTTTGACTCTCTGTAAGCTCTTCCTCAGTATTATTTTATATACCTAGTTTAGTATCTTTATACTTTTTTTACCTTAATAGACCTGGATAATTCAATTGATAAAACAGAAGCTGGGATAAAAGAACTTCAGAAGAGCATGGAACGTTGGAAGAATATGGAAAAAGAACACATGGATGCTATTAATCATGACACAAAAGAACTTGAAAAGATGACTAACAGGCAAGGTATGCTTCTGAAGAAAAAAGAAGAATGTATGAAGAAAATCAGAGAATTGGGCTCTCTTCCCCAAGAAGCATTTGAAAAATACCAGACTTTGAGCCTAAAGCAGGTAACACATATCTCTAGTTTTCATGATCAGAGATGATAGATGTTAGGTAATATATATTTATAATTTTTAACTCTTTTATACAGCTCTTTCGCAAACTGGAACAATGCAACACAGAATTGAAAAAATATAGCCACGTTAATAAAAAAGCTCTCGATCAATTTGTGAACTTCTCAGAACAGAAAGAAAAGTTGATAAAACGTCAGGAAGAGTTAGATAGGGGCTACAAATCCATCATGGAACTGATGAATGTCCTTGAACTCAGAAAATATGAAGCTATCCAGCTGACTTTCAAACAGGTATCACTTGACAATAGTTCTAACATATAAAAAGCATATTCTTTGGAATTAAACACCTTAATATTATTAGCTTCTTGTCTTGATTTCTGAAATATAAGTGGTTTTGTAGTCATTTTAACTTCCTTCCCAAAAAATGGGTTTAATTGTAAAATGCTTAAAAATATATTAAGTTATGTTAAATGTTAGGGAACAAACAAATTTTATATAAACATAACTTGATAACTGTCATATCAAAACTATATTTGTTTAAAGAGGTCATTAGTCAATCTACTTCATTCTTTTATTGTTTGTCATTCTTGAATCATCAAGGTGTCAAAGAATTTCAGTGAAGTGTTTCAGAAGCTGGTACCTGGGGGCAAAGCAACACTTGTGATGAAGAAAGGTGATGTGGAAGGTAGTCAGTCTCAAGATGAAGGTGAAGGCAGTACTGAGAGTGAAAAGGGATCAGGATCTCAAAGCAGTGTTCCATCCGTAGACCAGTTCACTGGTGTTGGAATTAGGGTAAAGCAAGACTATTTCCAATTGGCATTTAATTATTGCTAAGTCTCTTGTTGATAATATTTAAGAGCTAAGAATAATGTCTCCAACTGTTTCTCTCCACCAAGTACATTCTGGCAAAATGGGTGCACTCCAGGCCCCTTCTATTAAATTTTGTCATCTTGCAGGACCAAGGAAGCATGCTTTCTGTGTCACAGTTTCCACCCTCTGGTATACACTTTGCTTTGAGATAAGGAGAGCACTCAGGGTTCTGGAAAGCACTTAAAACCTGGTTTTATCCTCCAGGCCTGGAGTTAATGTATTGGGGGAGAGGGGGTTCTGTTTCTTATTATTATTTGTGTCATTTTAGCTTATTTTAAACTGTGTGGCTTTAGGTTTTATATGTTTTTATTGATTGGGGAGGTTGTATTGTAGCTCCCCTTTGCACTTAGGGAGCCTCAGTAAATATAAATAATAAACTAGTTTTTCTGTGTTTCTTTAGGTGTCCTTTACTGGTAAACAAGGTGAAATGAGAGAAATGCAGCAGCTTTCTGGTGGACAGAAATCATTGGTGGCTCTTGCCTTGATTTTTGCAATCCAGAAATGTGATCCTGCTCCATTTTACCTCTTTGATGAAATTGATCAAGCCCTGGATGCCCAGCACAGGAAGGCTGTTTCAGGTACAGATACAGAGTTGCAGATCAGTCTCCTGTGCAAATGAGACTCTTGTGTGTACTTGTTCCTTTCTATGAATTTTTTTCTTATTTGTGTTACTAAAAGAAAATTAGTATGTGATACTGAGTACACCTTTAAGGAGGAGGGCATTAAAATGTATGTTCAGCTTATTTATCCTACTAGCCTATTTCATTTTTAAAAAATAGTTTGAAACATTCTTAAAAGCATTTGGACAAATCTTGAAGTCAGTGGCAGAATATCAGTTTTCATGTATTGTAATTTCTGCTAAAATGAACTGTGTAAAGAGCTCATATTTTACTAGGAAGTTTTTAATAAAATTGCTTGTGACTACTTCTTGAATATAGCTTATATAATTTATTAATGTATATATGAGGTTTATAGCTGTCCTCCAGGTACACAGTTATGAAATGCTGCAAAACTTTTTTTGATAGAGTTGTATACTTTACAGTAACACTTAAGGATAATGCTTGCTACTTCCAGAGGATCTTCAGAAGTGCCCCTCATATATGCATGAGTACAGTTGATAGATGGCACAGTCAAATAAGAAAAGCAGGAATCCTCAGTGGCTTAACAATCAGAGAAAGAAACTTAAGCAGGGCCCACCCTAATAAATAAAGCAGTTAAAAGTGGCTGCAGGAAATTTATACCTTTGGATTTGCAACATCGATGTCAGCCCAGGTAAACCAGATGACAAACACCAAAAGATGTACTAATTCTATTTTATTGTAAGGCTACATTAACAGAATTTTGCCTGTCTGAAGGCACAAACTTCCTGCCAGTTTGTCTAATCACCTGATCCCTTAAGCTGAGACTTTTCTCAGTTTCTTTCTGTGATTGCTAAGCAGTTGTGGAATCTTGTCTGTGCCCCATTCCTCTTTCTTCAAGGCCACTGAATGCATTCCATTCCTAATTTTCTTCCTCTGACCGTGAAGCCACTCAGGGCTTCTATCTCTTGTCAGATTGTTTCTGAGACATCATCTATTCTCCTATTTTTCCAGGGTTGTTCAAACATTTTATTATACATGAGGATTAAAAAATTTTGTACAACACTAGTGTAAAGTGCATTCAGTATACAGAAGTGAAAAACTAAAAAAAATCTCTTTTTATTATTTGTTCCATTGACTACAGATCCTGGATTAAATTATCAATATATTTATAGAAGACATTTGTAATGAAAGAGTACTAAAATGCTGTGCTCAAGAATATCAGATTCTGTATTGATTAGTGGTTTTAAAGGGCCAGCAACATATATGTCTCATATACAGTATATTAGAAAAGTATAAATTACTACCTTTAGATCTTAATTTAATAGAAAAGATGCAGGGTTTTCTTTTTTTCTTGTTCTTTTTCCTTTTTTGAGTACAAAATATTTTAATCATCAATACAACATGGTGTTGTAAAGTCAAATCTTTGAACTGAATGATCCCCATTCTCTTTGGCACATCATAAACCATTCAAGTATCTTATGTTACTTTTGACATTTAAATTGGTAATTTGAGTGTGGTACATTTAAATTGGTAATTTAACCATTGCCAGATTGCTATGTTACATAAAGTACCAAACCGCAAATTGGTATGGTCTTAAAAGACTGATGTGACATGGAACTTTATATCCCACTGGTAGCATTGCATCTTCAGTCATATGGGAACTAGCTGTTGGATCAAAAAGTAACTAAGCTTTAGTTGATGACTAAGACTATTGCAGATATTTCATTTGTTAAAGTTTTAGATTATGTACTAATAGGTGCTGTATTTTAACAGTGCATTTATTTGTTAAATTTTTTGCCGCCTATCTTGCTGTGGGGCTACTCTGGGTGGCTTACAGTAGTAAAAAGTAAGAAAAAGAAAAAAGTGTATAAACAGAAGTAAAATAATAGAAGAATAAAGTAAAAAATGACAAAGGAAGACAAAATAAATACATTAATGTGATAACCAAAAGGATGAGTGGGTGGAAAGGGGGGGGGGGTTAAGGTGGAGTCTGCTATCTATCTAGCTTCCACCTCCAGTTTATTTCATTTATTTCAATTTATTTCAGATATGATCATGGAATTAGCAGAACATGCTCAATTCATTACCACAACATTCAGACCTGAACTGCTTGAATCTGCTGATAAGTTCTATGGTGTAAAATTCAGAAATAAGGTGTGCAGCTTAAAATGTACAGTGTGAATATTATTGTATGATAGTTAACATTAGCTATTAAGATCACAGTGTTTATTCAGTCTCAAATTTAAGTATTTGTAGTCAATATTTTTCTTGATTTAAAGACTAGAATTTGCTTGGATTTCAGCTTGATTTAATTAACTTAAGAATATGATGCAAACTGTTAAGATATCCTAAATATTCATCAAACATTTCAATATGACATTACATTTAGATCAAGTATGTATACCCATTTTTCTAGACTTTTTAAACTGTACAAGCATACTAAAAGATCAATTGACAAATCATGATGTCAAAATTTCAGTACATATATTATCATAGAACATGCTCCCATGATTAGTGCAAAATTCTTCATAGACATCGACTATGGAAGAGATCATATATGACTTCATGGTCGTAGCTATTTGCATCTGTATTTTTGAAAACAAGCTATATCATATTCATATTTTAAGCCATTATTTGTACAGAATTCAGAATTTTACATGCAAAGAATCTGACAACCAAATGAATTATTCACTAATGCTATTATTAGTTGCATTTTTCCAATTATAATTGCCAAATCACTTTTTTCTTATGTAGGTAAGCCATATTGATGTGATCACTGCAGAGATGGCCAAAGACTTTGTGGAAGATGATACTACTCATGGCTAAGTAGAGAACAACTGCCAGTCTGTTAAGAAAATGTAAAATATTTTAACCAACATTGGGCAATTGTATAAATCTAAATATGCAGTCATTGTTCAACAGCTATTTCAATGTACTTTTTGGACCATTTCATAATATTAATTTCTTTGGTGTCTTCTGTATGTACATGTGTTGTATTCTTTTATAAAATACCTGCTTTATATGTGTAGCTTGAAAATGTGTTCTCTGCAGGTTTTTTGTAAAATGTTTTTCTTGTTTAAATGTGTTTATTTTCAACCTCAGTTCTTGCTTTCTAGTGGTGATCTTACTGTTATATTGTCTCACATGATTTTTTAAAAAAACAGCTTCAATAAAATAATTGTGTTTATGCTATAATATATTTCCTACATGAAAACAGTTTTTGTATCAGGTGCCATCACTTCATACATATTAGTTTGATTACATAAAATATTTGTGACAAAAGTTGCATATTAGTGCTTAACAATAGGCATATGGGAAACTAAGTTTATGACTTGATTTAATTTAGTGTTCTAGATACCTATACGTTACCTATACTATTTATCAAACTGATTTTAAACATTTCATCTGATTTATGTACTACAATGGCTCAGTTAAACTGATATTTCAATTTCATTAGAGAATAAAGATGACTAAGAATCATAACACTAAGAATTCATTCACGTTTGAACCCTATTCATCCTCTTCTTGTAGCCAAATTGTTTATGTCTACCTGTCATTTGATTTCTAGAAAGCAAAGAATGAAAATGGGAAACATGTTATTAAAAGTAAGTTTTTTGTTCTATACGCTTTATCAAGTGTGTGGAGTCCATAGAAGCGTAGGCTGCAAGAAATTTGATAATTATTAGTGTGCTATAAATCTGTAATAGACTAAATTTGCTACCCATTTAGAATTGTAATACAGTATTTTTTTCTTATATAAATTTTGTTAAATAAAAAGCAACTGGAAAAACAAAACAAAGAAAGGGAAAGGGCTAGAATAGAAAACATACATAGTATAATCCCTAACTCATCTGTTGATTTTTAATAAAAAATATTATTGCATAAACTTTACATAGAAGTGAGAGCTTATGAGGATTTAAACCATGAAATTTAATATGAGTGAGAAAAGGAAAAAATGTGTTTATAACAAAAAAAACATTCAAGAACCCTTCTTCATTTTTTATAACTTCTAAATGCTACTTGAATATTTTTACACTATACCTTAAATTTCTATTTATTATTTCTATTAAAGATAAAGGTTCTCCTCGCACATACATGCTAGTCATTTCTGGCTCTAGGGGACGGTGCTCATTTCCGTTAAATTTAATTAGTTTTTTTGTTTAATTTTCAATTTAGTTTTTAAATAGTTTCTTTTTTCCCTCATAAAATGTAATATTTTAAGATACTAACTTGCCTTGCTATGTGGTATATTGCACAGGTAATCTTCCAGTTACGACAATTCATTTAGCAACTGTTCAAAGTTACGACAACCCCAGTACTTAGGAGATAGTCCTGAAGTTATGAATGTTGCAGCACTACAGCAATTGTTCACTTTTACAAACGTCTGCAGAGGCACTGCAACATTCGCCCTGCCTATTCCCCCACACTCCCGGGCTGGGTCTCTACAGGCACTGGGCCTATGGAGACTCATTTCCCTTCCGAAGATCTAGCAAGCCTTCTGTTTCTTTGCCTGGTTCGTTGCTTCAGACCTTCGGTGCATTCGAAGAGAACAGAGTTAAAATGCCATGAGATCAATAGCACGAGATTTCATTCTATTGATCTTGCACTTATTTTTGGCCTGTGTTTTCTGTGAATTTAGGCCTGGATGAGATCCACGGCACAAGGCTGCAAACGGAGGGAAGGCTTCAGTTCTTCAGCACTTTCCTCCATTTTCTGTTTCCTTGCTGAAGCCTGCAGGGGTGAGTGATTGTGTCCCTGTAGGCTCTGGTTGTCTGCAAAAAGCCTTTCCCATCAAAAACAGCACGAGGAAGGGGCCAGCATAGCTCAGTTTTTGATGGTCTCCATTTTTGGCGGCAAGGGCTTTTTGCAAAGATGATCGGAACCTAGAGGGCAAGCCTTTGCCCAAGATGAAACTGCAGCAGAGGCTGGAGAGGAGATAGCTCATCAAGATTTTCAAAAGGCAAGTAAACCCGGTTGGGCAGGATTAGCGGGGAGGAGAGCATGAGATACCTCAGTGAGTTGGGAAGGCCTTGGGTGGTCAGAAGCACAATGCCCTCCTGCTCTTCCCCACCCTGGGATACTCGTGCACTTAACGACCGGTGAAAGCAGGGAGTTTTCACGTTCATTCAACATGATTCACTGATTAATCTTTGGGTTACAAATGTAATCAGCAGGTTCTATTATATTCGTAACTTGAGGATTACCTGTATATGAAGGAGCCTGCTTGAATTTGGTTAGACATCAGTTATGAATATATACTGTCAATTTTTCAGTTTTTGATCTTAACATTGTTTTTTGGACGAGGTTTTTTTTTTAGTGTTATGCCAGATTGATTCTTGCCATTGTCAGCATACAAACACAGCATTTCAGTCTGTTACGTTTTCTGAATATTGTATTACAAGAATCTAAAATGCTCTCATTATCAGTCACTGGAGATGGAGCTGACAGCAAAGAGTTAACAGTGCCTATGTTATTAGTGGGCAGGACTTAAAGACTACATATTTGTGGAGGAAAATCCTTCACTCCTACACCCTGCTTTTGGCTTTCCTGTCCTGTCTATTCTGGGAGTAAAGAAAAGGAGAAAAACAACAACTACAGGAAAATGTGTTCTGGTATTCTGAACCAGCAGATTGGCATGCTGGTGGGAGGCCAAAATGAAAAAGGGCTAAGTAAACAGAGAGCAACCAAAGAACCAGGGAAGATCCTCATCAGCTGATTGGAAAGAGGCAAGCAACAGCAATACAGCACGCACACACCAATGAGGCTTGATTGGAGCAGAAAGATTTAAGAATTTTGGAGCAACTGCCACTTACATGAGTAAGAAGGAAAGCCATGAGAAAGTGGCTGTGTGGAACAAGATGCTGCCAGTACTAGTGATTCTTTAGCAGGACAGAAAAGTGGTATGACATCACCCAAACTTACTAGTCTCAACCAGATAGAACCTACCAGATCACCCTTTACTTCACCAACAGAACAGTGGTGTGAAAAGGACAAGACAAATAAGATGGCAGAGTGATAACAAGCACAATAAGTAAACTATATACTCGAGTTCTTTATGAGAAACTGATCAATTACAGCTGTCCCCAACCTTTCCAGCTCTGCAGATTGGGGGGGGGGGGCAGTTTTGCTTGTGCGTCGCTTGCACAAATGCAGCTTCCCATGCTCTCCCACTTGTGTAGCCTGATTCCCAACAGGCCACAGTCTAGTACTAGGGCGTGGACCAGGGGTTATATGAGGTTTCTGCAGCACCATCTCTGCTACACATAAAGGAACATTTACATTAACAATACTGAGTATAAGGAGGTGCAAAAATACAACTTTATGTGGAATGGCCTGTCTGAGATAATTGCAACTGTACCATGCCTCCCTTTTGTGCTTATAATAAAACTACCTTACTCCTTTTGTTCATTTATTTATTATATTAGGCTTATCTGCCACTGTTATATCAGACTCCAAGTGACCTACAGGCCTCCAGCACTAATAAGATTAAAATCAACATAAATGATATGCATAATAATGTAATAAATACTGAGAATGGATTATGGCAATCTCGCAAAATGGCTTCATAATAAGTGCAGCACTGAAGACTTACGTATCAGAAAGCAGGTAAAACCCTGGGCTATATTCACCCACTAATTTAATTGCATAAGGTTTCTGAAGCCTAAGTGAGGTTGAAGCATTATTGAAAGATAACAAATTGCAATATGTTGAAGGCTCATACTTTTTCAGCATGCTAGGATTATATTTATTTATTAGAAGAGTCTAAAAAAAATATGGCCTGGGTTCTTGGCACATACCAAGAAATGCACTGACAGGCAGAGAATGGCTACTTTACTGGGGATCCAGATAGTTATTAACATTTTTTTTAATACCAAATTACAAATTTGCCATGGAAATTAAAACATATTGAAGAGAATAAAAGATTTACTTAATACAAGACTCTCCAAGAAATTCTGGTAAAATCTTTAGCTCAAGTAATGAATTAGATTCAGAATATGAAAAACTATCATGGAAAGAAACTCTTAGCACTCTGATTTATAAAGAAGGAAATTACTGAACCAACATAGAGGTATTTCTTTATTCAATATAGGTTATAAAATTTTTGTGACAATGCAAATAGAATAAATCTGCTTTTAACTGAAATTATATACCCTAATCTGACGTGATTCATTCCAAATGTATACATGAAATATGTGTGTGTGCGTTAACAAGATAAACCAGAAAAGCAAGAAAGTGGCTTTGATTTTTCTTGATGCAGAAGAAACTTTTGATTATTTACAATGATCTATGCCTGCCATTTTGAAAAAGATAAAATTGTGGGCTTATTTTTTTTACATGAATATATTTATAAATATCAAAACCAATATAATAATAAATGGATACAGAGTGAATTGCTATGTAGGGCTATTGAGGCGATTTTCTAGGAAATAATAGGAATTTGTCAGATGTGATTAAAGGGAACAACCATTAGTTTCCCAAGTAGAAAAAGTAGAAAAACATGGAATCTTGTAGAATAATGCAATGCCTTTTAGCTTTCTAGCGGCATGAAGTCTAAACAGCTGGACAGCCATTCAGACAGGCAAGAAGAAAGATTTTTTTCAAGAAATGTTCCATTCAATGTCTAGATGCAGGCTTTGAGACATGGTATCCAAGCATCTGGGGAGATTCCACATATCTCTTATCTACACTAGGGTAGAGACCCACAGTTTGCTGATCCAGGTGATGATAAGACTCATGTATGATTTGAATAATAATAATTTATTCGACTTGTATGCCACCCTACTCCCTAAGGACTCAGGGCGGCGAACATTAAAGCAGAAGAAATTTACAATAAAAGAGAATTAAACAGATAAACAAGCCGAATACAGTTAAAAGTTAAAAATTAAAACCCTCAGCCCCCCCCCCGGGTCATTCCAGGCCGGCCTGTTGAAACAACCAAGTCTTCAGGTCCCAGCGGAAGGAGCGGAGGTCGGGGGCCAAACGGAGATCCACGGGGAGCTGATTCCAAAGGGCAGGCGCTCCCACAGAGAAGGCCCTATCCCTGGGCACCGCCAGCTGACAATGCCTGACCGACGGCACCCCAAGGAGGCCCCTCCTATAATAATTTTATCTTCTACACCAACTTTGGAATGTGTTGAGAAAGGTACTTGTGCCTTTTAGTTTCATAAATATAGCTCCATCATGTTGTCAAACAGCCATATGAAAATGTCCATCTGTTGTCTGTTGTTGTAAACAAGTCAGCGAAGAGGCATCCCCATCTTGCTGAGCCTTTATAAAAAATATTTGGATGTAAGGCCCATTGTCCCTGAGACAGATGCTGATTGTTCAATCAGTTTTCCATGAAAGTGCATTCTGGTATGGAGAAGATATGTTTCTCCAGTCATTTCCTCTATTTTGATATGGATCTTCATGATATGAAACTCCTAACTTTTGAGGTACAAACTTATTATATAACAGAAGCATGCTTCTTCAACTCCTCAGTTAGAACTGCAAAGGTTCTGACTGGCAATGTCACATAAATTATTATGGACAACATTGAAGGTGTATTTGGGAGATTTAGTTGTAGAAGTTTAAGGGATAATTTTGCTGCTTAATCACCTCTCCCTAGCATTTTCTAGGATTTGGGATTTGCTTTGTAATTGATAACTTAAGCTTTTACAAGGTTTGAGGATGCTATTTTTCCCCTTAATATCTGCAAAGTTCAAGTGGGAGCTGCAAAAGATGCTGAGAGGCAATGCAGATTGGGTTATTTACTCCTGTAGTTTATTCAGTCTATTTTTTTTAACAAGGAACTATTCCTCAATTTTATTTTTATTTATTTGTTGAATTTAGATAGAACTCATTGTATTCACAGAAGTGAATAGAATATGTAGCCAGGTCAAATAAATGAATAGGTCTACATTTTGCTGAAGACATTACTTATTAGTTGCATTCCAGGTCAAAATCCACAAAGCATTAACATATATTGTTATGTTAACTTCACAAAGTTAAGATAATGTAACATGCTCCAGAGATTAGAAAATTGTAGAGTTATGTCATAGAAATGTACATTTCTAAAAATGAGAAAGCTAAAATGAAACAATAGTATTCATGAAATGCAGAACTATTTCCATTCATTAAACAAACTGAAGTGGCTAATTCTTTAATTTTACATTTGGGTTAATCTAGGAAAAGTACAGAACAGTGCTAGCAATTTCCTTGTGTTATGAACAAACTTTTTAAAATATCCGTGGCTTTTAAAGTCTTACACATTTAAGATCTTAAATATTTTAAAATCTTACATATTTTAAACTATAATTTCATATAACTGGCAAGATGCGACAGAATTAACTGATTATGTGTGAGAAAGCATCCACAAATAACATTGTGGAAATAGACAGTGGAAATACATTCATTACAATTCACGCCAACTATCACCATTGCCAATTTATAATTATAAAGTTTTAGTAAATATAAGTTAGTAACATCTGTAAAGCCACAAATTATTTTGTTGTAATGCATGTCAGGAGATTTTACACATGTTTACAGCAAATACATGTTTATTAAGAAAATGAATAGGATTACAGGATTAGATATAAAATTTGAAGCTGAATGCAAATGAACTTTTCTGTAAGCATATTTATCATACAGCTTCATAATGTAAATTTAAGAGCACATTGTTCAGAAAATTATAATCCTCAGTATATTTTCTTTGACTGACCTAGCTGACCCTACCAAATGTAACTTGATTTTCCATTGTTAATCAGTATATATACAAGGAACACATTGTTCAATTCCTACAGCATTTTATAAGGCTCTCAATTTCTTTCGCACAAGTTCTCCCACAAATCATTCCTAAGATGAAACTCATAAATCATTTCTATTCATGGGTGAATACAAAAGTATGCCATCTTACTCCAAGTTTTTAATACAACCATGTCTAATGCAACACAGGCTTATATCCTTTTAACCCCAGGATATTATTACAGATTTGCTACAAGAGACCGTTTGGAAAGCAAACATAATTTGGTGGGAAGGTGCATAGTTTTCCACTGAAAAGTATATTCAAACATCAAGATATTTGTGTTGCACAAGTTGGAAAAATGCTTCTCCAATCAAACATTTTCTTCTCTTTTACCTTAATTACTAGCCCCAAATTACTGTGTAAAATTAAGTCTATTTTTCTGTCTAATTAAAATGCACTAGCCAAAATATATTTTCACTATTGGCAGGATTATAATGTAAAACAAAATTGCCTGAATGAATTTGTCACTCAAATTTCTTCAGAACAGTAACCAAGTTGTTCCATGACAGAGGGTGGATTTCAACTTGAGTTTTCACTGTCCTGCTCCAACACCTTAATTGCTGCACACTGGCTCTCCTTTGGTTCTCCTACTGGTTCGGTGACTATGTTTTTAAAATTATTTTAAATAATTAAATTGAATTGTTGAATCGATCCGCAGCAACATGTCCTGTGGCAAGTTGGCCATTGTGAGTTGGCTGTGGCGACTTGGCTGTGGCAAGTTGACTGTGGTGAGTTGGCCATGGCAAGTTGGCTGTGGCAAATTGTCCCATTCTGACCCTGGGTTGTAGAGGAAGTCTCAGAGGAAACACCTAGATTAACTTGTGAGTTTATGGAAAAAATAGAGGGACTGTTTTGTATGCACAGAGATTCAGATATGGACAGTGGAACTTTGGAAGTTAATGGCTTTGACAGTAAGATAGCCAGGAGAAACTCACAGTCCAGTATCAGTAATTGAGATAAGGAGGCAAAGAAGAAACCAGAATAAAGCACAAATAGAAAACAAGGGAAAGAGACGTAAGAAGGTGGAGACTAACATTTTATTTCTTTTATTATTCTGTACATTCATTAGGACACATATTGGTTTTGTAAATAATACTTTTATTTGTATGTTGTATATTAAAATATCACTACTGTAATTAATTAGGATACCATAGTATTCAAAAGGAAATCAAATAAAAATATTATTTAAGAACTGGCTCTGTGTGCATGCATCTATATCAGTTCCTATCCTATTCTGATCCATAAAAGTACCCTTATTTATTCCCCAACATATAATGCAGTAAAGTTTCTTTAAAAAGAACATAAACCAATCTAAAGGTATAGATATGTTTCTTTTCTAAGTGTAAGATAAATGGGGAGGTAGAGGTGATTAATTTAAAATATTGATTCATATGAAATTAACTTCAAGCATAACAAAAATTATTAGAAAGGTCACTTTCATTCTAATGTTTTTGTCTTTGCTAAGATCAACCCTGGGAGTCTTTCTCAAAGGCCCATCATTAGGATCAGGAAAACTGGCATATGAAACAGGGTCTCTTCAATGATGTGTTAGGAGTCAGGATATACAGCTTTCTACATTGTAGTTATGCCAATCGAATGTATGAAAAAAGATGCTTGGTAAAATGAAGAGGCTATGGACAGAGGGAGAAAAATATGTAAGAAATAGACTGGTACAAAAAAATAACAAAAGAAACAAATTAACAAAATTGTACAATATGTATAGACAGACATGAAACCAAAGACCAAAGGAAGAACTAAGATTAAGAGATAAAGAAAAGTGATTTTATCAAAATTAAAAATTGTTTTGGAAGTGAACGGAAAGAGACATTGGATAGAATTTCCAGTAGACTGAATGGAATTAAAATTAAAAGTGATGATGAATTAGGATGTTCATCAGTAATGAATTCTAGAAAGATTTGTACAGGAATGAGAGTGAAATATTAAAGAGTGGAATTGAAACAAAAATTATAACATTCATGTTCAAATCAACATTGATGAAAAGGAAGTCATAAAAACTGTGACAATGATGAAAAATAGTAAGGCTGCTGATATAGATGGTGTTATTGCAGAAAAATTAAAATACACATGCTGTTTACTCATAGGATGCCTGAACAACTTGTGTGACATAAATGAAGACTGTATATAAAGCGAATAATATTATATAAAGGGAAAGGTAGGAGGAAGAACGTGTTTATAAGATGATTTGTTTACTTAATTGGTCAGTTTGTCAGAATTCTGATCAAAAGGATGGAAGAAATGAACAAAATCTGGAGCATGCAGTTTAGTTTTATGCCAAGTGGCTCTATGTGTATGTGTGTATGTATCACGGGTGGGATTCAACTGGTGTTACAACTGGTTCGGTGAGAGTGCGTTATGCGCATGCAGCATTTGCAAAACTCATCAGCTGTGCCACCCGAACAGTTGACAAGCACTGCATGCGAGTGCACAGTGTTTATAAATTCCTCTTCTTTCCTGCTTTTTCAACCTCAGCTGTGCTGCGCAAAGCAGCTGAGGTCAAAAAAACAGGAAATAAAAGACAGCCAAGAGCCCCAGCAGGCGAGTAGGCCAAACAGACGACCAGAAGGTTATTGCAACGAACCGGTTTGGTTCAGCTGCTCTTCAGAGCTACCAGTTCTATAGAACTGGGCCAAACAGGTAGCATCCCACCCCTGGTATGTATATGTGTGTATATGTATGTGTGGGGCTGCATTAACATTAGCATGCACATACATATTTTACTTTCTCCTCTTTAGCAGGTCCCTAAGAAATATCTAAAATGGGAAAGTTGATGGCACATTTGTTGATTAGTATGCATATATGATAGAATGAATAGACTTGAATTATACAAAAATGTTAGCACATGAGTGAGCTATTCAGCTCTTAACTGTATCTGCATGATGTCATGTGTCAGCCAAGTTTCTGAACTTTCAGTGCAGTTCATCTGCAGCACATTATAGTTAATGCAGTGTAAAAGTTACCAAACCATGAAAATTTGGCAAGTCAAACAGAAAGAAACAATTTTGGATTGCTAATTGGTTTTGATGAATAGTATATTAATTTTCACACATATTCCTCTAAAGTCCATCTTACATTCATTTGTTTACAGTAAAGACCTTCTTCACTTATCCAATAATTATTTGCTTAATTAATAGTATTACTCTTTCTAAAGCAGTAAGTCAAAATAATTCAACATATTTTTTTCCCTGTGCAACATATTTTGTTCCCATCCAGTAGGCAAGCACTGTTATGCTGTCAACATCAGAATGGTTATATCTGCTTATCCCTAACTCTTAGAGTCTTTGGATATTATGTTCAAGTACCCGTAGAGCTCTATTTTTTTTCTTTTTCATTTATTGAAATATAGCGAGCTCACAATTTCAGAGAAAAGTGTCTTTCTCCCCTCTTGCATTTTCATAAGCTTTATAATCTGAATTCTTCTTCATTCCTCATATCAAACTCTGGACTCAAGGTAGGCATTATTTACTCTCTTATAGATTCACACACAGAAGCTTAATATTGCAACTGCAATGGTGGCTACAAAATTATATTGTACTGCCAACATCACAAAACTCAACTTGAAGGAAAATAGTTTTGACAGCAAGCTATATTTATATTTTTCTTGATGTAAATCATGCATACACTTTTTTTTGCAAATAATCAAAGGCATACAAAATATACTGAAAACCTAAGAAAAGACATGTGTCCATCAATTTGTTTTTTCTATGTAATGGAGGTTAAAAAACCTTAGAAGTTACAATAGCTCAGAGGCTTCAATAATTATTTATTTTCAGTCTTCTGTTAGTTGGCTTACAGGGAGCACTGATTGATACATGGTGCTCCTTTCCTATTATCAGGAAAATTGAAGACAATCACATGGCAAACTTCACAACCTCTATGGAGACAGGGGAGAGGAAATGGTGCCTAGTGAAAAAAATACATTTTGACAAAGAGCAACCTAATCTATAATTGTCAGAAAGGATCACATTGCCAGATACTAAGTTGAAGAGTAGAAGAATTGAAGGGGAAAATGATGTCTTAAACACTGCAGTAGTTCAAGTCATCCTCTTACTGTTTGAAACCATTCAGTCCTT
>CM019151.1:130396630-130619692 GCA_009733165.1 Naja naja | reverse complement strand
CCACAATCTACACATAGCCCACAAAGAACCTCCCAAGATATTCCAAATATTCTACACAAAATAGAAATATTAATGTGCCTGAAGGAAAAAGATGTATAATAAAATGAGTAATGATATTCACTGCATGTAATTAAGGCTTTCTTTCTCTTAACTCTGCCTCCCTTTTGGAATTACAGCACCTAGCTTCCTCTTTGAAGAGTGACCTGAAAAAGTCCCCTATGCAACCAATCTATGTTTTTTCAATTATGGACTCATTTCATATGTTCAGAAAGTTTTGTCAGTGTTGACAAACAGTAGCTGAAATCTTAAATTCTAAACATTCTGTTTCTATGTTAACTTAAGCTTTATTTATTTATACTTCGTCAGATTGCTATCGCTAAATTGGCAGCTAGTCTTCATCATTCTTGGTTTTTTTTAATCCCTTAGGCTTTTAGTTCCTGTAGAACTATTTCCTAGACATTCCTCCTCCTCCTACCCTCCCTCTTTCTCTCTCTCACTCTCTCTCCCTCCCTCCCTCTCCCTCTCCCTCCCTTTCTCTTTCTTTCTTTGGAAGGGGAGGATAGAATAAAATAAATCTCTTATTCTCTTATGGACACAAGCCTTTGCTATCTATAATTGCAAGGAACAAACTGGATTATGCAAATAAGCTTATTATGCTAAGATTTGTTTTTAAATTTGGGGCTCATTAGCACTCCAGAAAGCACTGAGTTTGATGCTGTTTTAATAGCATATTATGAGTGCATAAACATTTTTGCTTCACTTATTTTTTCTGAATCAATCTTAGCTGGATGTATTTTGAAATTATAGGATGTTCCATTTCCCTTTTTCTTTACATTCATGCCATTTTCTGTAATCAACATTACCAGCCCCTGGTTACAAGCTGGAAATATTTATAATGCTTATTAGCTAAACCATCACTCTATTCCAACAAAATAACATTAATATGAAACGTTAACCATTTTTAAATTCTATTTTAATAGAGTAATGTGTAACATGCAAATTATATGATATGTTGGAAGAGTTTGCTAGAGATTTTCAGTCATTAATTAATCTTTATTTTATTAATTGTATGGTCCTGACCACTGTATTTTCTGAGTAGCTTATAATTAAATAAAAAATAAATAAAACTAGATTTCTGAAATAGATACCAATTACAAATGAATAGTATGACAGAGCAATTAAAACTAACAGCAACAAAAAAGGTTATATTTTAGGGCTTCAACCTTTGAAAGTTACAAAAATGCTCAACCACAAGTAGCCATGAGAAGAACCTGAAGCAGCTATAAACAATTCTTTCAGATGTTTTGGTGAACAGAAAGGATCTTACCAAAAAGTGTTTTTTCAAATACAAAATAACCTGAATGTACCTCTCAAATGAAAGGGAAGTATGTTGGTTTGCAAAGATAAGAGTTGTTAGTTTGCTATACAGACCAGATTTCTGCTCTTTAGCAAGTCAGTGTGTATAATAGTGAATAGGGTTGAATTATGGAATGTTTTCTATAAATATGGAGTGGAGAATTCATTTCTAAAGATTATTATATAAAATGGAATGGTTAGGGAATGGTTTAACGCTAATCAAGAAGTAAGAAAACTGTGTGGTTTTTACATCCCATATATTGTTCAATACATTTATAGATAAATATAAAGATAACATTTATGATAACTTTAGAGGTATTGTACTGAAATTTAACAATGTGTATATATATAGGTGATTTTGACTAAAAACACAATGATTTACAATTAAATTTGAATAGAAAATAAACTGTATTATGTAGCAATGAAAAAAAATATTATGAATAAAAAAATAATTTCAAGTAATCATGCTTAAGAAGGAGAATGGAGTAAACAATTACAAAATGCATAAAGGGGAAAAAATGAAGCTCAAATTATATTTTTGTACTTTGGTTGAATGCTTGCAAAAGATGGTAAAATGGAAGGATTTTTTAACATGTACAAATGCTGATATGTAGCTTGATCTAAAATGAATTTTAAATTATCTTTTGTATGGAAGTGAGAACTAAATATAAAAGTAGGTTGAACCTAGTGGAATTGGTATTTAAGGTATGTGTGGCATGGGGCCACCCTGGAAACAGTGAATGACTGGCCCGTGGGGCCTCTGCCAGTGAAAGGAGGTCATCCCAGCTGAAACCAGCACCTCAGCAGGACACCTGGAACACCACAGGTACCCCAGACACAAGTGACATCAAGCCGGCTATGCCCACCATGGACATACACACCTGGACAGACACACTCTGCCCCCAATGAAATCAAGTTTGACAGCCCTAGTCTAAAACACCTTCCTGAAAAATTGCAAATAAATTTTTATGGACTACATAAGATGCTGATCATGGTCATAATCCACTATAGCAAAAGTCCCAAGCCACTTTCATATTTTTATGTACGGTATGTTAAACATCTGTCCTTTTCAGGCAAGAGATAAGACTATGTTAAATGCAATCACAAATGCAGTCTTTCTTTATCCAAACATCCATTTGTGAAGATTTTGTTATGTTTATAATAGCCTAATTATATCTAAAGGCCCTTGTGTTCCTGAAGGCATGTATAAAATACCTGCTATCCTAATATTTAATAAATAAATACTGTGTTTTTGTCTAGCACTTTTGTCCAAGCAGATGAAGAATTTTTTCTTCATATATTGTAACTGGAAAGCTTTCTATGCAGAAACTGTTGAGTTATTTTTGGTCTGTAGGGAAAGAGAGCTGAGATTGCCATGATTGGAACTTCACCATTTAGTGTTTGAAGTACAATTGAGAACAATGCTCAGGTATTATTGTCTTTGGAGATAAATAAAATATAGGATGTATTACCTTTTATACTAATCAGGAAGATTTAATATGTACCTTATATTAAGTTGAATGAATTAAGTGGATTCAAATTTAAAGAAATAATAATTATAGTCAATTAGAAAAGGACTTTCTTCTTTTTGTGGAAATAGTTTATTGATTATCCTTCTACTTTCTTTCTTTTTAGTTGCTCTACTGCTATGTGCAAGCCTCACAAGGGTATTATTTCAAAAAAGGAAACAAAAAGAAAAGTGATTGAATATTTCAGTAGATTTTTACTATATTTCAAATCAATTTTGACTGAAATTTTTAAAAATGATGAACAAAACTATGTAGCTCATCTAAGAATCCTTATCTGAAAACATTTTGCTTTGAATTAGGCTTATACTTGTTTGAAACAGAGTCAGACCTATTTTCTGTATTCTTACTCATGTTTATACCTATACCTATTATCTTGTAAGCGATTGACAAATCAAATCAAATCAATGAATGAATGAATGAATGAATGAATGAATGAATGAATGAATGAATTGGGAAATTAGCCATTTATTTTCACCAAAAGTTAACAATGAGACAATGACAATTTTAATAAATCAGTAACAATATTGAATCTACTTCAGTAATAAAGAACAGCCATTGAGATAATGGAAAGTTGAATTTGAGTCTCTTTTGTCTCTTTTGATGGTTTAGATTCAAATTTGTCCTCTGGCCACTGGAATCTGTGTTCCAGAAATTCACCATGTCTGGCTTTTCAGTATCTGCAAAGGCCTCTATTTAATATAATACATAATATAGAGGTATGTATGTATGTATGTATGTATGTATGTATGTATGTATGTATGTATATATGAATGAATGAATGAATGAATGAATGAATTTTGGTATAGACCACTCTAATTCTGGGCCCATATAACATTGATTTGGTACTGGTGCAATTTAATGTGCCAATGTTAGTCTATAAAATATAGTAGAGAGGGCATGCATAAGTGCACTAACGTGCCTAACATCCCTGTTATTGTATTTTTATTCTTGTATACTTGTTCTCGATTTTGTTTGACAAATTCTAATAAATATAAAGCCCTTTATGATTTGTTACCTGAATAATTGTAGGTCCGCCTGTTCTAACCAGAAGTGTACAGCAGTGTTTCTCAACAATGCATGCTGGGGAATTCTGGGAGTTGAAGTCCATAGAACTTAAAGTTGCCAAGGCTGAGAAACACTGATCTATTAGGAAGCAGCTGTTTCTAATCATCTGTAGACTTCTAGAAGGAGAAGTGTAGCAAAGCTAAAAGTGCTACTTTTCTATGACTGTTTCAATGCTCTAGAATGGCCTTCTCCATTCCTCCCTGATAGATTTTAGGAAATAACTGAAAGCAGAATTATTTTGGAAGATGCTGTCTTAACTCAAGCATTGCACCAGCTTTTATTTGTTCTTAACTCTCTTTTCTGTCTTTTGGGGTTTTAATGTTACTGTTTTAATTATGCTGTGGATACTTCAGTTATTGTTATATTGTATGCTATGCAAACTGTTGAGAGTAATTATACTGTGGCAACACGTAAGTTTAATAAATATTAAATAGCCAAAAAGGAGAATTGTGGCTCTGTATGTGACAAGCATGTCATTTGACAATTTTATTTATTTATTTTATTTATTTGTCAAGCAAGTATGGGCGGGTGTGAGTCCCTTCTCCTGAGGTTGGGCCCTGGTGGTCAGTTGGGTCTGTTGCTTACGTGCCTCTCTCCCAGCTCCATGGCAACGGCCCTGCCCGAGCTGCTCGGCATTCTCTCAGAGGTGGCGGTTGAGTTCCACAAACTCTTAGTGTTGGGGGATTTCAGCCTGCCCTCTCTGGGTGGGACATTGGGCTTAGGTTGGGTGTTCATGGCTTCCATGGTGGCTATGGACCTGACTCAAATAATTCAGGACCCAACTCATGGAGGGGGAAACACACTTGACTTGATTTTCATTTCTAGACAGTGGTGTAATGATCTTGGTGGGGCTCACCAACTACTCAGCCCCTGTCAGGGACCGATCATTATCTCCTATGGCTGTTCTTTCAGCAGGCCGCCCCACGTCACTGGAGGCAGAGCTGACTAGATGGTTCTGCCCCAGGTGCCTGATGGACCCTGACAGTTTTCAGATGGTGCTGGGGTCATTTCCCACCTCCCTTACCCACAGCTCGGCCGAGACCTTGGCGGACACCTGGCAGTGGGCAGCCTCGGAGGCTCTTGACTGTGTTGTCCCCTTGCGGCCCCTAACTTGTCACAGATCCCGGTTAGTGCCTTGGTTTTCAGGGGAGCTCCGGGAGATGAAGCATTGAAGGAGGGGCCTGGAGAGCAGTTGGAGATACAGTCGCTCTGAGTCTGACTGAACCCAGTTAAGAGCCTATACTAGGACTTATCTGGTGGCGATGGGAATGGCAAAGTGTGCTTACTTCTCCGCTACCATTGCATTCGCAGATGATCACCCAGACACCTTGTTTAGGGTCACCCGCTCCCTCCTTCATCAGGAGGTGAGGGAGGACCCTTTGCGGTGAAGGGCCAAGGAGTTTAGTCAGCATCTGCTGGATAAGATTGCTCAGATTCAGGTCGGCTTGGACTCCGACTGGCAGGGATCAGATGAGGGAGTAACGGTGAGTCTGGTTAACACCATCTGGGATGAGTTTGAGCCTGTGTCCTTAGAAGAAGTGGACAGGACCATGCGGAGGCTGAGTTCTACCACATGTTTATTGGACCCGTGTACCTGCTGGCTGGTGTATGCCGCCCGGGAGGTTACACATGGCTGGCTCCAGGCAGTGGTCAATGCTTCGTTAAGGGAGAGATCTTTTCGCACCGCCTTAAAGGAGGCAGTGGTGAAACCCCTCCTCCAGAAGCCTGCCTTGGACCCAGCCATTTTGAATAACTTTCATTCCATCTCCAACCTTCGCTTTGTTGCGAAGGTTGTTGAGAGCATGGTGGCTTGGCAGTTCCCAGGGTTCCTGGAGGAAATGGATTACCTAGATCTGTACCAGTCGGGCTTCCAGCCCGGTTACAGCACAGAGACGGCATTGGTCGTGCTGGTGGATGATCTCTGGAGGGCCCAGGACAGGGGATTCTCCTCTGTCCTAGTCCTATTAGATCTCTCGGTGGCTATTGATACCATCGACCATGGTATCTTATTGCGGCAAAAGAACTGATAAGGAAGGTGGGAAGGGCAGAAGAGGCAGAGCACTGTCACACCTTTATTACAATCTGACATCTTTTACATGTAAATTATGACAAAAGGAGAATGTTTTTGTAGAAGTTTATAGAGTACACAGAATGACAATCAGCTGGGATGAGGAGCCACCTAGATGGTTCCGCCCCAGACGCCTGATGGACCCTGACAGGTTCCAGGCAGAACTGCATCCCTTAACTCACAGTCCTGCCGAGACCCTCGTGGCTGCCTGGCAAGCACTCGGCTCGCGGGGCTCTCGACAGGGTTGTTCCCATGCGTCCCCTTACTCGACGCGGATCCCGTTCAGCTCCCTGGTATACCGAGGAGCTCCGGGAAATGAAGCATCGCAGAAAGGGACTAGAGAGCAGGTGGAGGGTGACTCGCTCTGAATCTGACCGAGCCCAGCTAAGAGCCCATGTTAGGACTTACCTGGCAGCTATGGGGGTGGCAAGGAGATCCTACTTCTCCGCCCTCATAGCGTCTGCAGATAATCACCCAGCCGCCCTGTTTGGGGTTACCCACTCCCTCCTTCAATTGGGGGGGTGGGGAACCCGTTGCGGGGCAGAGCTGAGGAATTTAGTCAGTATCTGCAGGACAAGATCGCTCAGATCCGGGAGGGGTTACGTGTGGATTGTCAGTGGTCTGAGGGGAGGAATGCGAGTGTTTTGGTCAATGTGATCTGGGCTGAGTTTGATCCTGTTTCTGAGGATGAGTGGACAGGATTATGCGGCGGCTGAGTTCCACCACATGTTTATTGGACCCGTGCCCTTCCTGGTTGGTTTATGCCTCCAGGGAGGTCACATGCGGCTGGCTCTGGGCAGTGGTCAATGCTTCATTGAGGGAGGGGTTATTCCCCGCCGCTTTGAAAGAGGCGGTGGTGAGGCCCCTCCTGAAGAAGCCTGCCCTTGACCCAGCCGTGTTGAACAACTTTCGTCCGGTCTCCAACCTTCGCTTTTTAGCGAAGGTTGTTGAGAGTGTGGTGGCTCAGCAATTGCCACTTTTCCTGGAGGAAGCGGACTACCTGGATCCATACCAATCGGGCTTCCGGTCTGGGTACAGCACGGAGACAGCATTGGTCGCGCTGATTGATGATCTCGCTAAGGCATGGGACAGGGGCTCGTCCTCTGTCCTGGTCCTGTTAGATCTCTCAGCGGCTTTCGATACCATCGACCATGGTATCCTATTGCGGCGTCTCCAGGGGCTGGGAGTGGGAGGCACTGTTTTACAGTGGTTCTCCTCCTACCTCTCGGGACGTTCGCAAACAGTGTTGGCAGGGGGGCAGAGGTCGACTCCAAAGCACCTCACTTGTGGGGTGCCGCAGGGTTTGGTCCTCTCACCCCTCCTGTTCAACATTTATATGAAGCAGCTGGCGAGATCATCCGTGGCTTTGGGGTGAGTTATCATCAGTATGCTGATGATACTCAGGTATACATTTCCACCCCAGGCCACATCAGTGATGCTCTCTCCGTGATGTCCTGTTGTCTGGCAGCGGTGCGGATCTGGATGGACAGGAACATGCTTCAACTCAACCCGGCCAAGACAGAGTGGCTGTGCATACCGACATCCCGGTCCAGTTTTGAGGTACCATCTTTGCTCATGGGGGAGGAGGTGTTGTCCCCCGTGGACAGGGCACGGAATCTGGGGGTCCTCCTGGACTCACGGCTCAAATTAGAGGAGCAGGTGGGGGCCGTGGCCAGGGGTGCCTTTGCCCAGATCTGGCTGGTTCGCCAGTTACGCCCATTCCTGGACCGGGATGCCCTGCACACAGTCACTCAGGCTCTCGTTCGCCTCGACTACTGCAATGCTCTCTACCTTGGACTGCCCTTGCGTACCACTCGGAGGCTTCAGCTGGTGCAGAATGCGGCCGCGCGGGTTGTGATGGGAGCTTCCCGATACTCCCATGTTACACCCCTCCTGCACGGCCTGCATTGGCTTCCGGTTGCCCTCCGGGTGAGATTCAAGGTCTTGGTATTAACATTTAAAGTCCAACAGGGCATGGGTCCAGGTTATTTATGGGAACGGCTTCTCCCAGCATCTAATGCCAACCGTCCTGTGCGGGCGCACAGGCAGGGTCTCCTCGGGGTGCCGTCTGCGACACAATGTCGCTTGGCGGCGACCCGGGAGAGGGCCTATTCTGTGGCGGCTCCACTTTGTGGAATCTTCTTCCGCTTGAGCTCCGTTTGGCTCCCGATCTTCGCTCCTTCCGCCATGATTTGAAAACCTGGCTCTTCCTACAATCTGGGTTGTGCTGACTCTCTTGGGTTGGGGTTATCTAATTGGGGTTTTAAACGTTAATTCGGCTTAAATGTTTAATATCTTTTTAATTAATTTAATTTATTCACTGTTGTATTTTAATTGTAAGCCACCCCGAGTCTTCGGAGAGGGAGCGGCATATAAGTCGAATTAATAAATAAATAAATAAATAAATAATTCTTGAATAGTGGCTCTTCAGCTAATTAAGCTCTTACTCTAAGGAAATGCATATAATCCAAATTTCAGGAAAATGGGAACTTTAACAAAAAGAATGGTAAGGAATCTGCACATATGCATAATGAATGTATATCAATCTTGTTTTTTAAAAGCTGAACAATCAAATATCCTAAAACAATAATTTTTCCATAAAGGGAAAAATCCATTCCAGTTCCTCTCAATGGAATGTTCTTGCAATGATGAAAATATACCTTTAAGTCATTTCCACTGAAGTCTTCAGGTTTAAATCTTAAAATGACTTGATCAAACCAAACTTTTATTAGGTTCATAGACCAGCATAAGAAGAATGGTGTACAGTCCATTAAAAAGCATAGAAGGTATATCAGAGTCTAAAAATAAAAATTATGAAAATCTAGGGTATATAAAATGGGATAGGGTGTCCTGCTTGAACAGAGGTTGGACTAGAAGACCATCAAAGTCCTTTCCATTTCTGTTATTGCACGTTGCAGCAAGCTATCTGAAAGCAGCAGTAGGTTTAGAATTGCTCCCTGCACCCTGGAAACTTATGTAATAAGGGTGAAATGAGACTAGTATCAATGTGTCTGTAAAACATGCCCTGGAGAAACACATATTGTATTGTTTCTGTGTATCCAGATTCATAAGAGCATTTTCTCTCCAGGTAAGGAATGGTCCATATCAGCCTTCAAGGACAGCTGCAGAGAGGTTGTGTGTGTGTGATACCATGCCAGAGTAATGGCCCTCTACTGTTTAGTGTTTAGTTAAATATGACACAAGGAAGCAGAGTATTTCTTCCATTTACTAGCAATAAATGTTGGAAACCTGGATAGATCCAATTGGCGCTCTATGTTTGCTGCAAGCTGTTTAATTAGTGCTATGTCCAATGCTGAGTAGAAGACCTAGAAAGATAGAGAGTAGCCCAAGAAAGATATTTTAGTTGCCTCTGCCTGTTTCCAGTTATAACAGGATTTGCTGATTTAAGTTATGATTTAACCAGTTATCTTCCATTAACAAGTCTAGCAAATCAAGGCAACACATCATATGTCATACATGCAAGGTATGAGACCCATGGTGCAATAAGAAGTCAAACTGAGTATATTAATAACAGATTAATTTATATTCTGAGAGAAGTTTCTGATGAAATATCTGGAAAATATTTTCAGAAAATAAAATTTTTGTTTAGTACATTTTTATGGGGTTCTTTGATTCTGACAGTATCTTTATAGAAAATACAATTACCAATAAATGATGGAGGATTACATTTTCCAAACTGCAGCTATATCATCAAGCTTATCTATTGTCAAGTATTAACATATACTGGAAACCAATATTAGTTGAGCAACATTGGAATATACACATAGCACATTTGGTTGGATGTTTTAGTTACAATGCTAAAATAACTCTTGGAATTATATATTAGTTTTTTAGTCTTTTACAAATACTGAACCATGCTTTAAATGGATCAACCCACCCTGTATGGAATCTAGAAAAGCTACCCTTTCCCCCGAAGTCTTGGTTCTCTCTGGCTTTGATACATTCTACCAATGCAACCTTATGAAAACAGATACCAAACCTGGACTGCCAAAATCACTAAATGATAGCAAAGGGATATGGAACACTCTAATCCTTTTCTGTATTTTTTCAGCCACATTCTGTATCTGTGATCTGTATTTTTGCAGCCACATTCCTAAAAGCAAGCATCTCCTTTGCATCTTCATTATTTTGAGTATTTAGATTCAACTACTAGTGGTCATTTCTCAACGGGAATGTTTTATAGAAAAGTTTTCTGTAATTTTTATTGGCTTCATGTTAAAGGTGAGATGGATAGAGAATTACAAGTAAAGAGTAGAAAACATTTAGGAAGGTGGGAGGAGATATGGATGCATTCCATCAGGCTGCAGCTTTGATGGAAGGCACAGAAGGGGGCAGGGAAATATTAACAAAGATATACATTTACCAGTCACAAAGGAAATCGAATTTCCAAATGTAGATTCCCATTTTGTATTCCTGGGTTTTGTTTTATTTTTTGCATTTGATAGAATGGGGAGAGCCAAGTACCAACATTTCATAAGGATCTATCCCAAGGGTGTCAAAATCAAGGCCCAAGGGCTGGTTCTGACATGTGGGGTGCTCAAATCTGGCCCATGGGGCCACCCTAGAAACAGCAAAGGACCAGCCCACTGTGCCTCTGCCAGTGAAAACGGAGCTTGGGAAAGTCACACGTGGCCCTCCCAGGCTCCATTTTTACTGACAGAGGGCAGGAGGCCATCACAGATGAAAATGGAGCACTGGACCTATTTTCTCTGGCATAGCGCTTGGGCTCCCACAGATACCCCCAGCATGAGTGATCAAGCTGGCCATGCCC
This sequence comes from Naja naja, assembly GCA_009733165.1. Taxonomy (NCBI): domain Eukaryota; kingdom Metazoa; phylum Chordata; class Lepidosauria; order Squamata; family Elapidae; genus Naja; species Naja naja. The sequence continues at coordinate 130,608,882 of CM019151.1, read as the reverse complement.
ACCCTGGCCAAACTCACCCCAGCCTCTGAGGTCAAACACAACCCCGATGCAGCCCTCAATGAAATCAAGTTTGACATCCCTGATCTATCCTCACACATATTTTAGGCAAAGATCTTCTAAAAAGAAAAAAGGAAAATATAAATTAAATTTTAAATTAAATTTGCCAGAAATTAATTTTAAATACCCCAAAATATTTCCAGGGAAAGAAAGTGATTCAGATTTATTAATAACCTGGTATGGCACATTTTGAAGGTCAAGAAGAAAATGATTCAGATGTACTAATCACAAGTGTGGCACACTTTGAAGTCAAGATGTTGCAAATCTAGATGCCACTGTAAATAAAATTGGGTTGACTTGCTTAAAAATAGGAGCTAAACAAAGATCTTTTCAGATATGAAAAAGACAGAACCACTGAATACCCTCTGTTTAAGCTGTATTGTTAAGGCAAAAGAATTGAAAGAAGTTATCACAGCTGTTAGAGTTCTGCATGACTAGTTCAGATTCTTGCTCAGGAAAGAAACTAAAATGTAGCCTATCTACTCCCACTGGGTAATTTCACAGTCTGTAACCAATGTTCTGTTACTTTCAACATCATCTGCTTCACCCCTACCAAGGAGGAAGCAGTACTGATGTACAAATTACGTTACAGTATTGCTTATGAAACTAGTCTAAGCCAAGGGGTTAACATCCTGAAACTTCTCCTTCATCAGAAATGTGATGTCTGTTATAGTTTCGTTTTGCTTCTGGGTATTATGATTAATTTCTGCATATTAAAGGAATTACTGTGTAGGAGGCCAGTTGAACAGGAGAAAAAGTGAAACAAGGAGTGAGAGGGAAAAATAATAAAAAAAATCTTCCCAGAATTTTCTCTTTTCAAAGAATCTGTGTCAGAGGTGCTGCTGTTTTGATATTTGTTCCCAACAGAGGTCCATAAATTTCATAGTGGTGCAAAAGAGGGAGAGAGGCTGTGAACACATATGTAAGTCAAGATGTTGTCTAATTAGGGCTTGGGGAGAAAACGTTTCAGGAAATCAACTTTTTCCAGACAGTTCAAGATAGCAAGATGAGTTAAGATGATGAATGTTCTGCAAATGAATTACCCTGGAGGGGGAAACCTGATATTAAAGGATGTTCATTTGTTTGCCTTAGTGAATTTTCTTTTAATAATAGACCAAATTTGGTCATATTTGAGGCAGATTTTTATTTATGCTTTCTGTGTAAGTTAACATTCATAATTTTTCATAAGAAAAGAAACTTTAAAAAGACTACAGACCAATTTAGGACACATATACACCTACTGTTTAATCTGTTTCTGTCTGGAACTAATGTTAGCTTGACTATAAAATGTCTTAAGAAAACTTTTCCAGATAAAGTCAGTTTGACATCATTTAGATCTGTTAATTTTTCTTCTTTTTTTCTTCTAATCATTAAATGCTCTATGGAACTAAAATCCACTTTCAGCATTATTTCTTAATACTTATGTGTGATTAAAATATAATATGGAAAGCCAGTTAATTTGCATGTTACAAAATAATTACAGTAAGAATTGGCAACTGAAAAAATCTTTTTCTCTGGAGAAATCTCAACTGCTTTATGGCTTCTCTTTTACAACTAACTTTAACATTCTTATTATGTTTCATGGATTTTTCATTATCCTCATCTTGGTTTCTCATTGGATCTTTATTTAAAAATTAATATCAATATTTTCTCAATGTAAAACAGTATTTAATGTATTTCATTTCTAATTATTCCATTAATCATTGCTACGTTATTAATCAGTGTATTCTGTTTAAAAGACAAATGTTCATAATGTAACTATATACCTATATATTTAAATCTTTATTTTAAAAATACACCAAAGTTGGAGCTATGAAATTACCATATTACCAATAGGTGATATTGAATGTAAATTAAATACAATTACACTGAATGATGTTAATGAAACCCATCTGTTTGGATTCAAATTGACTATTCACTGAAATAAGTAAAAATTAAGTAATATGGGTTCAAATGGTACCATTTTAACATGTCTGCTACAACTAAAGAGATAAATTTCAGTTTCTTATAAACATATATTTTTAAATTTTTAATTGAATACTTTATTGGCCAAGTGTGATGAGACACACAAGGAATTTGTCTCAGGTGCAGAAGCTCTCAATGTACATGCAAAGCAACACAGTAATAATAATCATAATAATAATACCAATAAGAAGGGGTAGTAGACAACATGAGAGGGATAATAATACTAACAACATACAACATGGGTAAATATACTTAGACATAACGCAATACTATGAGGATTAAATGTTTGTCACGAGGGGCGGAAATCTCCTTTTTTCTAGCTGTTTTGGTGTGCAAGGCTGTACAGCAGCCTCCTGAGGGGAGGAATTGAAACAGGTTATGTTCATGATATGAAGGGTCTATAGATATTTTCTCAACAGGTCTTCTATGGAAGGCAAGCTGGTTGCAATTGTTTTTTCTGTAGTTATCCATTGGAGTCTGCACCTGACCTGTTTAGTTTAAGTATCTGTTGAACAAACATTTTATGAATACTTTTCCCATCTTAGAAAAGAAGAATATTCCTAAAAGAAAAGAATAATATTTCCTTTATTCCTAAGGAACCCAACAAATGCTGTCTGTAATGGCTCTCTGTTGACCCTTTGTTATCAATAATGATAAAGTAGGTGGTAGGCACTACTTCCATTGTGTTTTCATGTAAAAGTCTTATGTACTGCTAATTTACTGTTTTAGATTCACTGTTTATTTACTGTTTTAGATTCACTGCTAATCTAATTGATCTACAGACACAATATTTAATTACTGTGTTTAATAACAGTATTGCTTTTACCACACACATTTGGTGGAAAATAAACAAAACCCATGGAAATCAGTTGATTCATCTGTTTGGATTCAAATTTATTATGGCTAAATTCATTGAAATAAATAGAAATCAAGCAACCTAAATTATGTCATTTCAATAGATCTATTTCAAGCAGCACTAAAATCAGTTCAAATCTATTTTGGTTTCTTAAAAATAAATTTCATGTCTGTTTTATGGATTATTCTTTTTAAAACAAATCCAACAGACATTCCCTTACAGCTTTGCCTTGCATGGAGACTTTTTCAAGGAGAACGGAACCCTAGTTTTGTTTAAACTTATTCCTACCAGTTGAAAGAAAGTAGGGAATGTATCTGCACATTTCTGTTTTAATTGAAGATAGGACTAGAGCAACAGAATAATTCATATCAGATTGCAAGTCAGTTCTTAGTGAAATAGTTCATCGTTTTTTTTAGAAAGGTGTGCTGTTTTGCTTTGTTTAGGCTTGTACTTTAGTGTCCTCTTGTGGTGGAGTTGTGTATTTTTTGCTGGGTGGAGGAAGACAGCAAGAAATTAAACCAAAGAAATTTGCCCTATGTAAAAAATGATTTCATTATATAAAGCTAGGAAGCAAACAGCCGTAGCTGCTTTGCAGCTTGTATCCTTTCTGACAGAATTTTGCTCTATGTGAAGCTAATTAGTTTTTTCAAATGGTGGCTGCAGGAGTAAACAGCAAATAGTCTCTCAAGGCTAATTCAATATGTATATATAGCAGACAGATCAACTCCAGTTTTGAGGCTGACCGATTGAAACAGATTATCATGGTAGGCATTAAAAAGTAACATATTTTAATTTAAATAATCTGTTCATCCAGTTCTGTACTTTCTAGCGACTAGTGACTATTGGTGGCTCTCCAGTGTTTCAGGTAAACATCTTTTGAAGATATTAATCTTCTAACTTGAAGAGATTAATATAACTGACAACAGAGTGGAAACTCTATTCCATTTATGGATCTAAGCCTGTATTATAAAATGTTCAAAATTTATTACACAGGAGTTTATCCCAGTATTGATTCAAAATGGACAGATCAGAGGTCAACCTAAAGAAACAACCGGGAAGGATTTTTGCTGTATGCATGGATGAATCAGAGTTATTAAAGTTTATACCATCTGGCTCATGAAATAAAAAAATATCTGATTTTCAAGACTCCCGAGTCAAGAGAGAAAAGAGTGAGAAAAATTTACCTCATATTCATGTTTGCATCCAATAATGTTCAAAGAAAAACCAGATTAAATACTTTAAATAGCTAATACATTTTCCATCTAGTGCACTTGGACATGGTGGTATGAATATTAAGCCACTGGGCAGAGCACAATTTGTCATTTAATACACTGCATTTCTTGCTAAATTATTAGTAACATATTGCAGGATAAAAATTAGTCACCCCATAATATTTACATAAATGGAGATTATGTCATTGTAGAGTACATTAAAATAGGATAAGGTCCTGCCAAGCATTGTTGGATGCAATGTTTCTTTATTTATCTGGAAAGGAACTGTTCTTGTTCTCTTCCCAATTTCTTCTGTTAGAAATCAAATCTCTTCATCAAAAAAAAATTTTTCTAGTCCATTCAAAATTCCACCCTGTGAACATTGCTAAACAAACCAGCTGCTAAACAAGAACCACTAGTTAAGCTAGTTAAACAGTTTGGATTTTGACATAGCTGCTAGATGACAATAGTAACACAGAGAGAATCTTTGCTTCCATATGATGGTCATTGGGTTTTTACAGCCCAGATCTGGTAGCTTACCTTTTTACTAAGTGCCTTTTACATTCCTTTTTGGGGTAATTATATCTTATCTAAAAGAAGCTTGGTTTCTGACGCTCAGGTGTAGTAACATCCACTCATGACTTGTCCTCTTATATTAAATCCCTTTCTTACACTTTAAGCAATCAAATGACACACTTTTACATATTCATTCCATAATAAAGGCAATGTCCAGATAGTGGAGGGCAGAGGTGGTATTCAGCAGGTTCTGACCAGTTCTGGAGAACCAGTAATGGAAATTTTGAGTAGTTTGGAGAACTGGCAAATACCACCTCTGACTGGCCCCGCCTCCATTTATTATTTGCCTCCCAAGTCCCAGCTGATCGGCTGGGTCTTCTTTTGTTGCCCTGCACAGGCGAATGGAGCTGGAAAGCAGGTTAGTGGGGAGGGAATGGGATTTTTCAATAACCTTCCCCCAGGAGTGGGGAGGGAATGGGGAATTTTGTAGTATCCTTCTCCTGGAATGGGGTGGGAATGGAGATTTTACAGTATACTTCCCCTGCCATGCCCACAAAGTCATGCCCACCAAGCCACGTCCACAAAACCAGTAGTAAAAAATGTTGAATCTCACCACTGGTGGAGGGTAAATTTTGACAGCAGATATCACATAGTCAGGCATGAAAATATATAGTGAGATACAACCAATTCATACATATTTTCACATATCAAAAGGATATGAACACTGTGTATCTGGGGGGGGGACTCAGATTCATCTTGTTTGCATCTCCAATATGCTGAATTATAGTTGAAATAAATCGGTGCATATAGGATTCACAGCTATAAGATACAAGTGAATTCCTAGAATCCCTACAGCTTTTAAAATACTGTATTGAGTCTATGTTTCTCCTGTCTTAAAGAAACAAGCAAGAATACATTTCTCTTTAGAAAGTTCATCCTATGCTGAGGTAAAATTTATTCGTTCTTTATGATATCTTATTTTTTGTAAAATCTGCTTCTAAATCTGAAATTTCTTTCTGGGTTTTCAGAAGAATATGTTTCTATGATTTAATGTTGCAATATTAGCTTAAAATAGCAAGTAACAATTTTCTACATGTTGCCTAATCAAAATCTATACTAAGTTGTTCATTCTATACGATATACAATATACTATATACTATACTATTAACTACTTAATACAACAAATTCAGTAGCATATACTATATAGCAGCATATTACACATTTGTATAGATATCTGTATCAATTGACAGATGTTTTGTTTCCAAACCTAGGCTCCATTAAATATACTGACCATCTGAGATTTCAAGTCATACTAAGTTCTTTACCACTAAAATACCTGACTGTTTAAAAAAATGTAAGGAATAGATGGCACCAGGTAAACAATTCTTACAATTCCTGCATCTAACTAAGTCATTCATTCTTTATTGGTTTTACTTTATTGCCAGCTCCACTTTAGAGACAAGCAGACCTCAAGACACAGCATTTTTCCCCCTATGGTTGTTGTATTTCCAACATGCATATGTTGAATTTTATACTTTCCAGAAGAGAATTACTCAACCAGTTTTGTAATTAGTTAGCCGGATTAATAGTTAGCTCTATACTAACAAAGACTCTGACCTATCTTTTGTAAACATTACATGAATTGTCATCACCTCATGCAAAAACACCCAGAGGTTTTCACATTGTGTGTGCATAAATTTTGTCTATTCGATCTCATTAGCAGTATTCTAAGGAATAAATATTTTTATGAAATATACATATTGGTTGAAAAGAGACTCAAAGTATGTTCATATTCTATAATACAAATTATGTGCTAGTTATAAGTTAGTATTCCATTAAAACACATTGTAATAATACATAATGAATCAGATACCATCTTTATCTGACAGGAAGAGTTCGCTTTTCCTTCTGTTGCAATATGGGAAAATAACCTCAGATTCATTGACAATACAGTAATTGAAGATAGATGTGTATTTTCTTTCGAGTGTAAGAGCAAACAGTTTTTCATGCAGAATCATTTTTCCTTAATACAAACAAGGAATTAGATGTGTGAGGGCCAGTTTGATTGGTACCCTTGTATTCAGAATAAGTTACTTCATCCCCATGATAAAATTATCAAATTATTTTGATAATCAAATTATTAATCAAATTATTTTTCAACTCTTTATCTGTTATTTCTTGTCTAAAGAATGTAATTGCTGGGGGCATGCCTACCAGTAATCATATTTCTTTTATGTCAAGAAATGAGTTTGTGTCTACTTTTGTTTTACTGATCCTATCTAAGAGTACAGAAGCCTAGTTCTGAATAGCATCATTCATACCATTGGGTCAAATATCGGTAGAAATGAAAACTTAAATAGCACCAACACCTAGCTATTATTCCATGTTTGAACATACTAAAGAAGAGCTCAAACTTTGAAATAATTTCACTGTTAAACTACATTATGGTTTTTAATATTCAAGCCGATCAATTTCATCAGGTTTTCATTACTCCTTCAAAATTATACTTAAACTGTAATAAGAGTTCAAATTCAACTTATTTATCTAAGAAGAGATAACAAATACTATTTCAACCTTCTGATTTTAATTAATGATTTAATAGACCCCACTAAAACATGATTCTCATTTGCTTATGCAATGTATAATAACATTTACTTTAAAGACTTCTTGATTAAATTCTCCATGATTCAGCAAAAAACTGTCTTAGAAATCCTTAATAAATGCAACCTGCAGTTTTCCCAGAAGCCAATTCTTTTCCAGGACATCATTCACACAGTCATGTGCTTGCGGTATTCTCCTATTTCTTGTTTATCTCCCATAGCCTGTACAAATGGATGGGAACACCACCTGATCTTCCTTCCTAAATTTTCAAAGTCCATAATGATATAACTGTGGCTAGTCTTGGCAATATCATTTGTTTCCCCTATGAATTAGCAGGAAGAGATAAATGTGGAGAGGCTTAATGATATTGGAAGTTGTTTTGTCATATTTATGATCTGTACTCCCAGCACATGATGTATTTTAGTAGGTTTGTTAGAGTACATGTTTATTTCTGTGCTTCATAGTACAGAGCCACCAACCAACACAACTTTTCCATTTATCTTTTTTGCAGCTATTGCTGCATTCCCTCTTCCCTTTAAGAATCAATCATTCTGTCTCCTGTTCTTCGGTATCCCTTTTTCTTCTCTTGAGAGCTCATACACTGTTTCTTCTATAAGGACTTGAAAGTTGTTTCCAAGTTCCAGCAATGCAGAATATTTTTATGTCTCTTGTTTTGTTTGTCATTGTTCTTACTGGACTGGTTCTTTATTAGATTATACTCTTATGGCCAACCTTTCTTTGTCAACTCCTGGTGCAGCATTTCTCTTGTTTTGATCTGAGAAATCCTCATTAAGAGATAAAATGTGGTTATTTACTGCTGCAGTCCTCTGGCTTTTCTTGACCATGGTTACATTGACTTGCTACAAACTTAGGCCAAGTTCTTTCAGAAAGGAAAATAAACATTCCATAAACATTGCAATGATTGCAAGGGAAATGACTACAAAGTCATGTTTATTCATATCTTTTTTATTATTTACTGTTTATTGTCTGGACATTTTAATGCATGCAGATTACTTTAAATTGCTGGACTTTGACCATAATAAAAAGTTCATTCATTCGTTCATGAATAGTACCAGCAGCCAGATTTCTACAAAGATCAACAGTAAGACCCCCACAAAGAACACTCTTCACTGTTGTTTCCACTGCATGCATGTAGTGAGAACAGTAGTGGACATCAATCTTGATGGTGGTCAATCTTTATAAAATTTGTTCTAAAAGGGTATCTGAGTATGGGTGAAGTAAGGCAGAACACAGCTGTTTTCTCCCGCCTCACTCTGTAACCCATATCAACAACTTATCAACCTCAGAGGCTGTTTTGAGTAGGTTATCTATGCTTTCTTGGAATACCAGACTTTTTTTTTTTAAGAAATAGCCTGTGACTCCCCATACCACACTGCTCATTTACATTGCAACTATGTATGTATTTAATCTCCAAGAAAAATTAATCTAAACACCTGCACATCTACACCCCACACCATTCTTTGAGTGTCTGAAACAGAATAACACAACTGGAGGGCGGCTTGGAGGACTTTGTACAAGCAGGAGACCTATACCATTTCAGAATCAGTTACAAAATGGGTACAATTCCTTAAACATTAAAATTGTGAGGCTTGATACTGATTCTTGTAAATATATTTTTCCTTGAATTTTTACTGGGTATTTCTGATCATATGACGAACAAAGGTATATCCCCTTACCTAGAAATATTTTTTTCCTTCACCTTTTTTTAAATATATCATGAAGTAAAGGCCTCTAGCTTTTGAAAACACTTGCTTTTGAAAACACAAAACCCTTCCCCACAACCAGAGTCAACCAAATGCTTTTGATGTCTAGGTTATCATATTAACAAGCTCTTGAGTAGATGGAGGCCACCCATCTCATCATGTCCACACACAAATCACAAGTTTAAAATTTTTTCTTTATATTTTCTAAAGTAGCATTCCACATTTTATGCACTTGTATGAGCAACCTTATTTATGCATTCCTTTCCAGGAGGTAAGTTAAAGAGATTTTTTTAAAAATTTATTCTATATTTTAAAAACTGAATGTGTAAAACCCAGCAGCAGATTGTCTTTTTCTTTAACCAAGATTTGGAAAATCAAACTTAAAGTCCAGAATTATACTCAAATGCATTTTACTCTTGTAATATTAACTTTTTTTTTATTACCGCAACTATTTCCCCTGTCTCCCTTGACTTCCACAGCAGGGGTGCTCACATTATTTCCTGCAGCTGTTCCACCTCCACTTCAGAGCTGTGGATTTGAGGAGCTGCCCTACCGTTTATCAAAGCTTTCCCCTTGGTCATCAGAGAGAGAGGTGGGAGAGGGAGGGGAGGGAAAGAGAAAGTCTTTCCTACTTTGGGCTGGAATGAAATTGTCAATTTCTACTTTTTCCCTCCAAGCTTTTTTTTTCTTCTCCTTATTTGTATGGAGTTATCTGTTCACAGCTTAGTAATCTGTCTAGAACTGCTGGAAAGATCATTTTTATGCACCACCTCTGGCAGCCAAAGGCTGGTAATAGCAATGTGTTTTTATATGGGCACACAAAAACCAGGCATATGGCTGAAAGATCCACAAAATAGTTTGTATTTTTCACACATCTTTCACCATCCTACTTAGAGCACTTACTGCTCCTTTCAGGCAGAACACCCTCAAGAATTAAAGCCCTCAAGCTATTTGGTTTTTAAAAGAAAGTGCATTGCTAATTCCCAAGAACAAATATCAAATGTTCCCTTGCCACAAGGTATAAGCTATGTATGCCTGTAAGTCTTTCCAAACAAGCATACACAAATATTTATCACAAGTTGGAGAAAGATTTGTTAAAGAAAATCTTAAGAGACAGTTGGCCCATTTTGATATATCCCTCTTGGTACAGTAAAAAAAAAATCCATTTTCAGAAAGGTATATTGAAGATAGGACTTCCATTAAAAGTTCATTCTTTCTTTGGACGTTTATCCAAATATCCTTCTAGTAATTATTTCTTTTTGTGCATTGTTGCAGTGTAACATCTGGCCTGCCAACATGTCTTTGTTCATGGATAAGCTGATGGAATTGAATAAATCCTAACTCTACAACCTCCTTATCTTGGACCTTGAAATCTACTAATGGAACATCTTTCAGTTGTTAGTGAATGCAATTTAAGAAACACTTAAGAGTCCTGTGAAAGTAATGGTTTGCATCTGCAGAAAACTACAAATGTGCAACAATCCTAAGCATTTTTATTATGCAGTCAATAATAGTCACCCTGAAACAACTTTTACCAGTCTGGTGTTTTCTTAGGTAATTATGCCCAGACTCATTGACATAATGGGGTTTTTTTCTACACATTTTCCTAGGTTTATCTGCAAGATAAAGTCTGCAAAGAAAACTGTTATTGTAATGTTAATGTAAATGCCTTGTCTATAGATTAATTAGAACATCAGTGAAGAAAATAAGTATTTCACGTGAAAAAAAAACAATGAAAGGGCCTATTTTGTCCTTTTTGGTCAACAAAGGGACATGTCCCTATCTTCCTGGATATGTTGGGGGGGAAGTAAAAGTAACACCTTATTCTCCAGGGTGAGGAAAGGTATTATAGAATCTTCTATCATAAATACTAATTCTTTAAATATCTAGATTTGATAGCATGGCAATCAATATGTAATCTGGTTTGAATATTATGTTTGCTGAAGGACAACCAGAACTGCTTGAAGAACTTAGTCATTGGCTGAACAATACATGTTGATAAGATTTCACATAACTTATGTTGTATAAATCAGCAGTCCCCAATCTTTTGGTCACCAGGGAGCAGTTCCATACAAAACAATATTTCAACATGGACACACTACCTAGGTCCCATGCATGCAAACATGAAGCTTCATCACTTGCATGGCCTGGTTTCTAACAGGTCATGGACTGGTACCAGTCCACAGCCTGTGTTTGCGACCCCTAATGTAAACAAATGGAATGGAATGGAATGGAATGGAATAGAGTCGAGTAGAGTAGAAAAGAAAACTGGAAGGGACCTTGGAGGTCTTCTAGTCCAGCCCCCTGCTCAAGCAGGAGAACCTATACCATCTCAGACAAGCTACTGTTTAGACTCTTCTCAAAAACTTCCAATGATGGAGCATCCATGATTTCTGGAGGCAAGCTGCTCCACTGGTTAATTGTCCTCACCGTTAGGAAGTTTCTCCTTAATTCCAGATTGCTTCTCTCTTTGGTTAGTTTCTAACCATTGTTCCCTTTCCTGCCCTCTGGTGTTTTGGAGAATAATTTGACCCCCTCTTCTTTGTTGCAGCCCCTCAAATACTGGAATACTGTTATTATGTCACCTCTAATTCTTCTTTTCTTTAGACTAGACAAACCCAAATCCTGCAACCATCCTTCATGGTTTGCGCATGCCCGAAGATGGTGGTCCGGGGGTGAACGGCTCTGGAAGAATGGGAACTTTTTGTCGGCCTGCTGGGGAAGGGGGCTGGTGCAGTCTTCCTCCGACCCCTTGGACTTGTTCCTTAGGAACCTGGCTGTCCAGGGGGTCGGAGATGGTCGCGTGCCGATTGGGGGTGTAGAGCTGCCGGGTTCTTATCTCGGCATCTGATCAGCTTGTTATCTGTGGCGTAGATAGCGGCGGGGCGAATCGGCGGCAGCCGGCAAGCAGAAGACAGCAGTTGGCAGCTTGGAGCTAGTGGCAGTGGCGACGGAGGTGAGAGCTTCGTTGCTGCTTGTGAGGGTGAGAGCCTCATGAAGAAGGACGGCTGTGGGGGCTGGGGGCAAGGATAAGGTGGCTGAGAAGGTATTTAACATCTTTGAAGGCAGGATTAACAGTGGAGAGAATGAAGATCAGGGCGGCGGCTCTGGAAGGCAGCGCTTTGGCCTGGCAACTGGTGATAACCAGGCAGGGGCTGAAGGAGTTTTTAGTCATCGGAGGAGGAGCCCCTGTGGAGGTCAGAGCCCTGGGCCTTAGGCCTTCATCTACTGCTGCCTGGGAGTCGCTGCCTGGACTGGCTGAGAGCTCTGCGGGGTGGATTTTGATCCTCCCTGGGAGTCTCTCAGCCCCTTCATTGGAGGTTGTGTGGGGAGCAGGACCTAGTTTGGTTCTTTTTTTTTTTTAATTACATTTATATGCCGCCCTTCTCCGGAGACTCAGGGCGGCTTACAATTTTTGGGATGCAACCCAGTGTGCTCAGCAATAGCCTTCATTCCATTGTATATGCCTGCTTATTACTAAGCGGCATTTTTACAAGGTCAGCTAATTGCCCCCAACAATCTTGGGTCCTCAATTTACCTACCCTGAGAGGATGGAAGGCTGAGTCAACCTTGAGCCTGGTGGGATTCGAGCCTACAGCAGTTGTAGGCAGCTGGAACTTAAGTGCAGGCAATTAACAGCCTGAGCCACCACTTGCTGGTGGTCCTCTCGGCTTCTGCTTTGCCTGTTCTCCTCAACCAATAATTCCACCTATTCCATGGACATCTCCTGATTCTGCTATTTGTACATCTCTGAACTCTGACTTTGCACTTTATCTTCTGCACTTTAAAGACCTTTGATATTTATTGCTGCTCTAATCCGAATTCCCTTCTCTGTTGCCACTGACCATTGTCCTTGACTATTGTCTGGCCTGCTGTTGTGAGAGAACAGCAGGCTGCTCCATTGTTCCAGCCTGGTGAGAACCGCCATGGTGGGAGAGTGGTGGTTGGACCATATTTTCATCTGGACCCCCCGAGGGATGGTGAGAGGGCCTTCGGGGGGTCACGATATGATAACTGTAGGTGCTGGTTGCAAGGACTGGAGACGATGATAATGACTTCTTAATTCTAATATGTTTTAACATCAATTATTTGTGGCTGTTTTTATCTTCCCAATCTTCTGTGTTTTAATTTTTATCATGATTTTGGCTTATTTACCTATGGAGCTGTGGGCCTACAGGACTGTTCCCTTGTGTCTAGTATGGCCTGTGGGGGTGTCAAGAGCTTACCTTTATGACGGATTGTTAGATCTCGAGAGGTGGCATTGCGCGACCAAGGGGGCTAATTTTAAATTGGGCAAAGGGAAACTTTTAAATTTTTTGCTTCACTATCTTAAAGGGTTAGGGAAGGGGGAGGGTTGTCCATCTGGGCATGTGGATGATCAATTTTTTCCCAGAAAGGAAGGAATTCAGTCCAGCCCAACTGGGGATCGTGCTGTGGAGGGGGGAGGGGGGCCCATTGGACTCCGGCGGCTGAGGCAGGGATGCCGATCCCCAGGGCGATCGGACTTGGCAGGGGATGGAGAGGCGGGGAGTCATATCATGTGAAGGGAGCGCGCCGTCGCTATCTAAGAGCTGTGGCGTGCTCCGACTCCCATGCCTCTGCCCACTCCCCCGGGGATATGGGACTCGGAGACCCTGGGCTCAGGTTGGTGTATTTTAATGCCAGGTCCGTGGTTAATAAGGCTCCCCTCCTTGGTGAATTGATCAGGGAGGAGGCCGCGGACCTGGCCTGTATCACTGAGACCTGGTTGGGGCCAGAGGGTGGAGTGTCTCTGGTCGATCTCTGCCCACCAGGTTTTCAGATTTTGCACTGGCCACGAGCTCAGCGGAGGGGTGGGGGGGTCACTGTTGTTATTCGGGAGACCCTAATTCCAAGGGAGGTCACCGTTCCACAGATAGGCAGGTGTGAAGCCCTCCTCTTGAGGTTGGGGCCTGGTGGTTGGTTGGGCCTGTTGCTTATATACCTATCCCCCAACTATGTGGCAACGGCCTGCCTGGGCTGCTCAATGCCCTCTTGGGAGTGGCGGTGGAGTTCCCAAGCCTTTTGGTTTTGGGTGACTTCAACCTGCCCTCCCTGGGGGGGACGTCAGGATTGGCCCAGAGTTCATGGCTTCCATGGCAGCTATGGACCTGACCCAAATAATACAGGCCCCCACACATGAGGGGGGCAGCACGCTTGACCTTGTTTTTGTCTCGGAACATTGGCGTAGTGATCTGGGGGTGGGCATCGTGAATGTCCAACCCATAGCATGGTCAGATCACTATCTCCTGCGGCTGGTCTTCCAACAAGTGGCCCCACACCATTGGGATGAGGAGCCACTGAGATGGTTCTGCCCCAGACGTCTGATGGACCCTGAAAGGTTCCAGACGGAACTGGGGTTTTTGCCCGCCTCCCTTATCCACAGCTCGGCCGAGGTACTGGTGGCCACTTGGCAACAGGTCACCACTGAGGCCCTCGACTGAGTTGTCCCCTTGTGTCCCCTCACTCGCCGCAGATCCCAGATGGCTCCTTGGTTCACAGAGGAGCTCAGGAAGATGAAGCGGCGTAGGAAGGGGTTAGAGAGCAGGTGGAGATCGACCCACTCCGAATCCGACCGAGCCCAGCTAAGAGCCTATATTAGGACTTACCTGGTAGCTTTGGGGGTGGCGAAGAGGTCACACTTCTCCGCTCTCATAGCGTCTGCAGACAACTGCCCAGCTGCCCTGTTTAGGGTCACCCGCTCCCTCTTACATCAGGAGACGGGGTTGGATCCTATGCAGGGTAGAGCTGAAGAATTTGGTCAGTATCTGCTGGATAAGATCGCTCGGATTCGGGAGGGGTTAGACTCTAACTTGCAGTGGTCTGAGGAGGGAGGGACAAGAAGTCCGGCCGATATCATCTGGGCTGAGTTTGATCCTGTTTCCGAGGATGAAGTGGACAGGATTATGCAACGCTTGAGTTCCACCACATGTTTATTGGACCCGTGCCCTTCCTGGATGGTGTATGCCGCCAGGAGGTCACGTGTGGCTGGCTCGGGCAGTTGTCAATGCTTTGTTAAAGGAGGGCTCTTTCCCGCTGCCTTGAAAGAGGCGGTGGTGAGACCCCTGAAGAAGCCTGCCCTGGACCCAGCCATATTAAACAACTTTGTCCGGTCTCCAACCTTCGTTTTTTAGCGAAGGTTGTTGAGAGTGTGGTGGCTCAACAGTTTCCGCTTTTCCTGGATGAAGCGGACTATCTAGATCCCTATCAATCGGGCTTCTGGCCTGGGTTCAGTACAGAGACGGCATTGGTCGCACTGGTGGATGATCTCTGGAGGGCGCAGGACAGAGGCTTTTCCTCTGTCCTGGTCCTATTAGATCTCTTGGCGGCTTTCCATACCATCGACCATGGTATCTTATTGTGGCACCTTGAGGAGTTGGGAGTGGGGGGCACTGTTCTGCAGTGGTTCTCCTCCTACCTCTCGGGGCGTTTGCAATCGGTGTTGGCAGGGGGGCAGAGGTCGGCCCCAAGGGCTCTCACATGTGGGGTGCCGCAGGGATCGGTCCTCTCGCCCCTCCTGTTCAACATCTATATGAAGCCTCTGGGCAAGATCATCTGAAGTTTTGGGGTGAGGTACTATCAGTATGCTGATGATACCCAGTTATACATCTCCACCCCAAACCAAATCAGTGACGCCCTCTCTGTGATGTCCCATTGTTTGGATGCGGTACGGATCTGGATGGGCAGGAACAGACTACAGCTCAATCTGGCCAAGACTGAGTGGCTGTGCGTACAGGCATCTCGCTCCAGTGAGTATATTCCACCTTTGGCCATAGGGGGAGAGGTGTTACCCCCTGTGGATAGGGCATGGAACCTGGGGGTACTCCTGGACTCACGGCTCAGTTTGGAAGAGCAGGTGGGAGCCGTGGCCAGGGGGCCTTTGCCCAGGTTCGGCTGGTTTGCCAGCTCCGCCCTTACCTGGATCGAGATGTCCTTGCGGTCACTCATGCACTTGTTACGTCCCGACTCGACTACTGCAACGCTCTCTATGTAGGACTGCCCTTGCATACCATCCGGAGGCTCCAGCTGGTGCAGAATGCGGCCGTGCGGGTTGTGATGGGAGTTTCCCGATACTCCCATGTTACGTCCCTCCTGCATTGGTTGCCGGTTGCCCTCCGGGTGCGATTCAAGGCTTTGACATTAACATTCAAAGTCCTTCATGGCATGGGTCCGGGGTACTTGCGGGAACGTCTCCTGCCAATATCAAATACCGGTCACCCTGTGCGAGCACATAGGTTGGGACTCTTCGGGTTGCCATCTGCACGACAATGTCGGTTTGTGGTGACCCGGGGAAGGGCCTATTCTGCATCGGCCCCCGCCTTATGGAAGCAGCTACCCGTTGAGCTCCGGCTGGCTCCCGATCTCTCCTCTTTCCGGCACAATCTAAAAACCTGGTTGTTTTTACAGGCTGGGCTGGACTGATCTCCTAGGGGAGAGGGTGGGTTTTAAATTCTATTTTAATTCGGTTTTATACTTGTATTTTGGCTTGTTTAGTTTAATTTCTTTTTAACTAATTTATTGTTCTGTGTTTTTATCTGTGAGCCGCCCCGAGTCCTTTCTGGAGAGTGGTGGCATACAAGTCACAACAAATAATAAATAAAATAAATATGTTTTAGTCTCCAGGCCTTCGATCATCTTAGTTGCTCTTCTCTGAACTTTTTCCAAGGTCTCAACATCTTTTTTGTAGCGTGGTGACCAAAATTGGTTGCAATATTCCAGGTATGGTCTTACTATGGTTTTATAAAGCAGTACTAATACTTCATGTGTACTTAATTCTATGCCTCTGTTTATACAACCCAGGATTCTATTAGCTTTTTTGACTGCTGCTGCACACTGCTGGCTCAAATTCAAGTGATCATTGATTAGGATTCCAAGCTCCCTCTCAGATACCGTTTTTGAGTCAGGTCTCACCTAATCTGTATTTATATGTTTGGTTTTGTTCAGTGGAACAACTTGCCTCCAGAGGTTGTGAATGCTCCAATATTTGAAGTTTTTAAGAAGAGAATGGATAATCATTTGTCTGTAGTGGTGTAGGGTTTCCTATCTAAGCAGTGGGATGGGCTAGAAGACCTCCAAGGACCCTTCCAACTCTGTTATTCTATTCTATTTTTCTTGGCTAAATGTAAAATGTAAATGTAAAATAACTCTTTAATTATAATAATTCCATTATAAATCCCCAACATTCCCTGAATTTTAACCACCAGAAAAGTGAAAGGTTTATGCAGCCAAGGTCATACAGTAAAATTTCTTGAGGGTAATGTTGGACTCCAGATAATTGTCTGCATCTGTATTAGTTTAATGTATTTCCTCTCATCCAATAGACAATATATCAAAACAATATGCTTAACATAGCCTTTTAGTTCAGTGTGAACATTTGACATCTCCTATGATACAATTCTCCTTTTTTGGCTGAATTAATAGATCTTAAGCACATTCTCACCATTCTTTCATTCAGGTATTCAGGAAGGAACAGTTTATGCAGAGGAGCTTAATAAATCAAAGACACACTTAGAGGGATGTGAATTGTTCAGTCTAGGTGATTATTTTTTTCTACCTTTTTAGTCATTATAGTAGTCCAGCCCATGCAGACTACTCTCTGTGTACAAATGTCTGATAAAGTAGGAGAGATCAGAAACAATATTGTAGACAACAGATGAACACAGAATATTTAAAAAGCAAGAAGGGAAGAGTGAAGCCCTGCTGAAAGATTAAAGAATAGGAAAAAAGTACAAATGAGCAAATCAATTACTGTGTGAAGATTTAGAGGATGTTGTTTAATTCATCATGATCTGTGCTACATTGTGTTTCCTCACAGTTTCTTTTTTTATTGATGTTCCTCTTAGTTCTTTCCTTGACATCTAATTCTACAGGACTGAACAATCCTTTGAAGGTAAGTGTTGTGAACTGGAGGCCTGATCCTGCATCATTTCTGCAAAGATTAACTAGGTTCATTTATACCGACATGGTGAATTCTTAATGATAAGGCTCAAGTGATACCAACAGGAGAACACCATCCAATTAGGTGTTAGGAAATTAAAAACACTTTTTCTTTCAAATACCTGACAGTCAGGGGTGCACTATTCATTGAAAATAAAGTTGCTGATGTGTATTTATCACATACATATTGTGTGCAATAAATCCATTCTATTTCATTAATCTGTTTCTTTATTTTGCTAAATAAAAGACATATACATTTCTACAGAATGTTGATGGACAGAGTGGATCTAAAAGACCTAAGGAGTGAGGAAAATCTGAGTTTCCTATGCCAGAATCAGTCCTTTCTATCCCAAAGTGATGGGCAGTCCTTTGGCAGCTTTGATTTTCATCATGTGCACTTTCTATATCTTGATTTTGCTTTCTTCTATTTGCATAATCACTAGAGATAGCATAATTTTGCTCCAATGCAGAGACACTGTTAGTAAAACAGGAGGCTTTGAAGGTAGTGGATCCAAAATACACTCTTGACAGGCTCCAAGATTTTACTGCTGATTATCAGTTACTAAAAGCCATAAAATTCTATTGGTTCACCACACTAGCCGCTGATAATGTATTTTATGTAATATAAAGATACAAATCCCTTGAATTCAACTTCTGGTGACCATATAGAAATGTCCATGTAGTTTTCTTTGGAAATGTGGTTTGTTATTGTCAATTTCTATATGAAAGGGAGGGACAAAGTTTCATTTTTATGGCAGGTTTATTTTTCATCTTCTTTAGGAGTTTAATGTGGAATACATGGTAGTCCTTCCTCTAGTTTTCCCCCCCAAAACAATGATCTCTGGGGGCAAATTGGGGTCAGAACAGCAACCAATCATCCAATGATATTCCAGGCACCCACTGTATCTGGATAAGATCAGAAAATCAGCAATTTCACTACAATATTTCTACAGGTGTTGTTGAACTGAACTCCCTTGAGCTCCTAAGAAAGATAGGTGGTGAGGGAAGTTATGAGTTTTAATCCAGACATTTTTTTCTCCCAGACTGATGATGACGAAGAAGAATACCGGAAGAGACCTTAGAGTCTTCTAATCTAGTCCAATCCCCTGATCAGGAAATCCCTTGCTCAGGAAACCTGCTGTCCCACTGCTCAAGAAAACTTATTGTCACGCACCATTTGCCAAACGCCAAAAGAGAACTACGATCCTCCAAAGCTTTTCAAAGATCCATTTATTTCTCTACTACAGGGGGGGTAACGACCATATACATACACTCAAAGTCAGCTCTGGCTTGCTCTGCAGCTCAGAGCTGTATTTATACAATCATCAACATACTCGGTTAGGTTAATTAAGCGCTCATTACATAACTGACTTCTGGACATTCTCACTGGCCACCATTCAGATGAGTTATGGCTAACAGACTTTTGCATCCCCTCTATGTTGCTACTATATGTATTGTTTGGGGATTATATATGAGTGGATTATGTGTTAATCCTTGACACAGCTTCCAGGTGTCATGGCTCCATGTCTGTCAGCCCTGGAGTCAATACAGGCTGCCCCTCCTACCAGGCGTCCGCCTGTCAAAATATAAAATGATATAATAACATATAGAGTGCTCCGGAAGGGATTCAGGCAGTGGTTTTCAATTTATTGGGGTGCTTTTTATGGAAGTGCCTGATGAGTCTATTCTCACAGACGTCAGATGCATTCACCCATGAGGCTTCGGTGTTGGGATATCCTTTCCAACGTATCAGGTATTGCATGCCCCTTCTTCTTATTCAAGCATCTAATATTCTATCTATTTCCATGTGGTTTGAGGTTATTTGGGTTGGTTTGGTTTTTTCTGCTTGCCTTCCCATTTTTAACAGGTCAGTTATAGGCAAAGCGATGCGAGCGAATTGAGGTATAAACTGCCTGTAAAAGTTCGCAAACCCTAAAAAGCTTTGTACTTGTTTCCGAGTTTGGGGTGGTTCCCATTCCACAATGGTTTTCACTTTACTCGGGTCCATCTCTAATCCTGTACTAGATATGCGATACCCCAAATAATCGAGTTTTGTACGATGGAACTCACATTTTGAACATACAGTTTAGCCCTCAATAATTTACGTAGTACACTCCTTACAAGGTGGATGTGTTCCTCCATTGTCTTTGTATATATTAATATATCGTCTAGGTATACCAACACTCCTTGATATAAATGTTCCTGAAGTATACTATTGATTAACTGCATAAAAACAGCAGGGGCTCCTTTCAAGCCAAACAGCATCACCCGGAATTGATAACTACCCAGGGAACAATTGAATGTGGTTTTCCATTCGTCCTCGGTTCTCACCCGTACCCGATAGTAGGCCTCCCATAAATCTAGCTTAGTAAAAACCCGTCCAGTTGATAAGGTGGCTAGCAGCTCACTAATTAAAGGCAAGGGATACAAATTATTTACACATATGGCATTCAGACCTCGGAAGTCAATGCATAATCTTAACCCACCATCTTTTTTTTCTCGAAACAATACTGGTGCAGCTACATTCAAATGCCCAGGTTTAATAAATCCACGTTCTAGGTTCTTTTCTAGGAATTTCTGCATCTCCATCTTTTCTTTGGGGGTCATAGCATACATGCGAGGTTTCGGTAAAGTTGCCCCTAGCACCAATTCTATCGCACAGTCCATTTGTCGATGAGGTGGTAACACTTCACATTTTTGTTCACTGAATACCTCACTAAATCGTGATACACAGCTGGAATGAGGATCACATCAGTGTCTTCTAATGTAGCCACTGGTTTAGTGTTTGAATTCTGATGTCTTACCAGGTTTTCTGGAGGGTGTGGCTTGGGGCCTGTAGTTAACTGTAAACGTGGAGAACCACCTTCCCACCAAATGGTGGGCCTCCATCTATCTAACCAAACCAACCCGAGTATAACATCCTCCTTAATTTGAGGAATTACAATGAACCATAAATGTTCCCAATGTGTTCCAATTTCCAATTGTACATGACTAGTCATCATTGCAGCAGGTGCCCCCCCCCAATAATGAACCATCCACTTGTTCAAACTTCATAGGCTGTGGAAGAGGTTCCATTGGCAACTGTAACTTCTCTACAAGACATTGGTTGATCAAACATCTAGTACATCCCGTATCTATCAATGCACCAAACTGGTCCCTTATACCACCATTAACATTATTCAACACAATAGGAATCACGAAAGGCCTAACAGGGAAGCTTACCATATCATCAATTTGGTCTTCAGCTTCACTATCACATAGTCCAGAGACACCTTTCGGGTTTCTTGGCTCTTCATTTCTTGATTCCTGAGGGACTGGCATTCTTGTCTGCTCGTCCTGTGTCAATCTCTGTGACCTTTCAGAACCGGCCACCCTTCGTCTGCTGTAACTGGTTGATGGTACTGTGCCAGGGGGGAGTTTTGCGGTCTGCTTCATGTAGTCTGTTTCCATGCTGGGACATTCAAATGCCCGATGGCCCAACATGTTACAACGAAAACACCTGAAATTCATTCTACTCCTAGTGTTGGATGGAACAACCCTTTGTTTGTCCCTATCAATACCCATTGAAAGACCACGTGAGGTTAACTTTCTTGAAGGTTCTGGTCTCTCCCTGAACTCTTTTAGTCCCACATCCAGTTCTACCACTACTTTAAACCACTCTGACAGTTTTTGTGGCACCCCTCTATATACACACGCCTGTCTCAGGTTGCGATCTAGTCCAGCTTTGAACTCCCTAATGAGAAGACGCTTGGGCCAAGTTCACAGTTTTCCAGCTAACCGCTTAAATTCTTTCACATATTCTATAGCCGGCCTCCCACGTTGTTGTAGGGACATTAAAGCCTCCTCGGTTTGATACACCGGTGATTTATCCTCAAATTGACTCCTTAACGTCTCAAGGAACAATCCCACATCAACTAGTTCTTTCGCACGAGTGTTATGCAGTTCAGCCACCCAGTCTGCTGCATCCCCAGTCAACACCCCAGTTATTGCAATGATGATGGACCATTGGGATGGATAGAAATGGCCATATAACTCTAAATGGTTTACTACCTGGCTTAGGAATAATGCTATTCAATCAGGGTTACCATCAAAGGATGTTTGAAGGGGGGGTGGACCCCACCCCATACACTGACTGTCCCATGGGCCAAGCCTTCGATAAGAGTCCCAATCACTTTCACGCTGGTCACAGTGACTTCCGGACTCCACCTGGCCTCTGCTGGTTGATAATGAAGTGGTAGCTCTCATTCTAGGCTCCGACCCAACCACTTCAGCCAGGGGGGAAACAAACATAGGAGGGGTCTCCTGGGGAGTACATCTGCTGACATGGCCCCTTTCGTCCCGAGGCAAGGGGGTAAACCACGATGTACTTTCTGTTCTATCCCCCCATGCCTGCCTGAGGGGTTGATCTTTAATGCTTAACTCCCCATACCTAATACGAAGGAGTTCAAGGGTACTTGCCCCAAGGGTGGAAGTGGTAGTACTCCACTCTTCCTCTTCCCTGATACATCTCTCCTTCCACTTTCCACCTGCCTCAGGGCCCAATGGAGCATATAGAGGGGGTTTCCTCCAGCTGCCTCTTTGTCCCACCTCTTCCTGAAACTCCATCCCACTTCTTTGTTCCATCTGAACCTTCGGTCGCACCACCTTCGGTGCTGCTGCAACACCCCTCCTCTCCTTCTCTCCACGCTTGATGTCATCTGCTAGTTGGCTCCATCCTGACTCCAAAAGCTCTACTCCACTTCGCCGCTCCACCCGGACTTTCGTTTTCACCAGCCCCAGAGCTGCTGGAGCGATGACCGCCCACTCCCGGTCATCACTCTCCTCTCACTCTGCCGCCTCACCCTCGATCTCCTCCTCTTCCATGTCTATCGGCAACAACGCTGTGATATCCCAGCCCTCAGCCGTGGCTCAGCAAAAGAATAAAGTTCTCAAAAAGAAGAGGCAGAGCTGACTTTTTCTGTCAACCGCCATTCGCCAAACGCCAAAAGTAAGAGAACTACGATCCTCTGAAGCTTTTCAAAGATCCATTTATTTCTCTACTACAGGAGGGGTAACGACCATATACATACACTCAAAGTCAGCTCTGGCTGGCTCTGCAGCTCAGAGCTGTATTTATACAATCATCGACGTACTCGGTTAGGTTAATTAAGCTCTCATTACATAACCAACTTCCAGACATTCTCACTGGCCACCATTCAGATGAGTTATGGCTAACAGACTTTTGCATCCCCTCTATGTTGCTACTATATGTATTGTTTGGGGATTATATATGAGTGGATTACGTGTTCATCCTTGACACGGCTTCCAGGTGTCATGGCTCCATGTCTGTCAGCCCTGGAGTCATGACACTTATACCATTTCAGACAAATGTTTGTCCAATGTCTTCTTAAAAACTTCTAGTGTTGGAGCATCCACAACTTCTGGAGGCAAGTTGTCCCCCTGATTAATTGTTCTAACTGTCAGAAAATTTCTCCTTAGTTCTAGGTTGCTTCTCTCCTTGATTAGTTTCCATCTGTTTCTTCTGTCCTACCTTCGGGTGCTTTGGAGAATAGCTTGTCCTGCTTCTTTCTAGCAACCCCTGGGATATTGTAACACTGTTATCATGTCACGTCACCCTAGTCCTTCTTTTCATTAAACTACACATATCCAATTCCAAAATATACTCTTCTTTATATGTTTTAGCCTCTAGCCCCCACCCCCAGTCATCTTTGTTGCTCTTCTCTGCACTCTTTCTAAAGTCTCAACATCTTTTTTACATTGTGGGACCAAAATTGGATGCAGTATTCGAAAATTATTTATTTATTTTTGTTTTATTTATTTATTAACTTTTTATGCCATTTATCTTTCCTATAAGGTGACATTTAAAATGTTTGCATTATATTGGAATAGTTGCCATCTCAAATTACTGGGATGATAATATGGTAATGAAGATAAATCACCATCATAATTTTATCTAGTATTTTGATGATCTATTCAATGGCATTTGTAAATATACCATGTTCATTTATAATTTCATGATGACAATGACTGTAGATGTAGCGAAGTTTGACAACAGCCTCATACAAAACTATAACCACGAAAATAATCTTACAAAACACAATAGTACTTATTTTTGAAGAGTTCTTTGTATTTTGTTTGTCAAATCTCAAAGTTTCTGTAGGAACTGCTGTAATCCAGATTTAGACTGTATGAAAGGGAAGCAATAACAGGGATTATTACCTAAATTTTCTCAAAACTCCATTTTTAAGACAGTATTTTGGCAGCTTTAAGATGTGTGGACTTCAACTCTCAGAATTGCTAGCTAGTATTCTAGAAATCCACACATCTTAAAGTTGCCAAGATTGAAAAACAGTGTTCTAATATATGAAATATTATGATGTAGTTCTACCCAGATCTCAAAATTGACTTTTTTAGGGGACTTTAAAATATTTTACTGTTTAAAGTAATGACAGAATAAATACTTAGCATTATTCTAATAAGTAATATATATATTAATAATCATGATCTTTAAAATAAAATGGAAGAAAAAAGTTGGAAAATTATAAGTTTAATGAACCATACAATAAAATGACCATGTTGCTCAAAAATCTTCTTCGTTGCACTTTTCAAAAATAAAAAAAGTTCAGCAATATCCACATCTCCGGCATTGATTGTTCTATCTAGTTTTTATTCAGTTCCCATGACTGAAAAATGCACAGTAGATCTCTTGCTAGATCCTAAACACTATAATGGCTATACTGTAAGGATACACCCAAAAGCATATATGCACCATTAATACTGTGAATCTTCATCACACTATCTTTCAAATTGTAATTAAGAGCAATTGCTTCAGATTGCATATCTATAAAAGACCCAAAACATGTTGTATATTAAGGAAACTAACAAGATTATTGAGCATGCCTCAAGAATATTTCACTTAGATTTTCATGCATGAAACTTAATTTTAACCTATGGAAGATTTGCGATAAGTATGTGCACAAGGTAACATATGCATGGTACACTATATTAGAAACTTTCATGATGTGATAAATTCAGCCTACAGATCTGAGAACTTGAATTAAAAAATAGTTTTCCACATAGCAGATTAAATTTTACCAAAAAATGATGTAACTGCTGCAAATATATATTTAAAATGATGCACAAGGGCACAACTTCATAAAACGTACAGGACATGATATCACCCAAATATGATCTATATTTTGCTTGATCAAAGAGCTTTTGAGAAAAATAATTAAAAAGTAAAACCTTATGCAATGAAATTCAAAAGAGAAGATTGGAGGCTAGCAGAAAGCATCTGACTGAGCTTCAAAGTCTTTCAGAGTGCATATAATCAATGTTTGTCAATAGTAGTTTTACTCCCTTTAATTTATCTTTTGTGGATATAACGCATGTTGATATTAGTTACACCCTATCCCTTCAGTCTGATTTTTGTTGAATCAGGAGTGTATTAAAATTCAGAGCATCTCATTTTAGTCAAGGACAGATCACATAGAACTGTGTTTGTTACAGTCCTTTCATCTTTCTGTTTCTCTAACTAGAGAAAACTTATTTAGGAAACTTTTATGGAACTCAGAAACAGTGAAAAGGCAGTATGGTACATATATATGGTATCTTATGCCATGTATGTGTGTGTGTGTGTGTGTGTGTGTGTGTGTGTGTTGGTATCACCATATCAGTATCAATGTCCATGTTTTTTCTAGTTGTAAATTATTTTTATATAATGATGTCAAGGGAAATTCAGTAGTTTTAAAGCTTAAATAATACTTCCATACATTGAGTCATGGCAACTGGACTTCTTTTCCTTTTGGTGTGAAACATTTTGCTGCTTATTCAAGTAGCTTCTTTAGTCTGAGCAAGGTGCTTAGGGGTACCCCATATATGTTCTCCAGAATGGTTTCATTTCTTACCTAGTCTAAATAGAGATTGTTAGGTAGGTAAGCTCCTAAATATTTTCTCCTAGGTGGGTTGTTAAGAATGGCCTCCTTGATGAACCTCTAATGTTCTCTTGATCTTCCTGGAGACTGAGCTCCTGGACAAGTCTCCATCTCATTGTGTTGTTATCCAAATTGGGTCTTTATTAAATTAGCATCTGGATCCAACAAAACAAACAAACAAAAGAATGGCAGACAAAGCTAAGACTTGGAGTTGACAAAAAAGCCTCTCATTTCTTACTTGATTGGTATACCAGAGAAGCTAAAATGGATATTTGGAAAACACAACATATCTGTGTTCTTCAAACCCACCAACACACTGAGACAGACCTTTATCTACCCAAAAGATTAAAAAATAAGAAGAGTAATGAAACTCATGCAATCCACTGCAATGAGAAGTGTTCAGAGCTCTGCACTGGGGAAACCAAACAGCTTTAATACAAGATGATGGCCCAGCACAGAAGAAGCAACACCACAGGACCAGCAGTACACCTTTATTTAAAAGAAAAGGGACACTCTTTTGAGGACAACAATGTTCACATTTTGGATAGGGAAACATAGATAATTTGAGAGAGGAGTGAAGTATCCATTTATGCCAAAATGGAAATCCTTCCCTCAATAGAACTGGCGGCTTCCGACACAACCTGTCCCCTGTTTTTTATGCTGCTCTTGCATCAGTCCCAAGGAAAATCAAGACTGCTTCACAGATTCATGAGGAAGGTCACACTTAACAACCCACCTAGGAGAAAAGATTTAGGAGCAACAACTCTTAATGTCTCTTTGCACCTACTCACCTAAAGAGCCTATTCAGATTAGGTGAGAAATGTCCTAGTGAACATTTATAGGATCCCCCTAATGAACTTGTCCAGAGTGAAGAAGCTACTTGGATAAGCAACTAAATGTTTCAAACCAAAAAGAAAATAAGTCCAGTTGACATGACACAACTTCCAGACACCTCTTCCTAGATGATTGAGAATCTTCATCGATATATTATTCCATAATGAAATATGCAATCTACCACCATAAAGTTCTCCAGGGAATGAAAGCAACCAAAGAACAAATATCCACCATTGAAATGGTGGTGTATTAGTATAGTATTCCTCTTTCTTCAATAATTGTGTTAAATGTCTAAACAAAAGGGCAGGATATACAAGTCTCAAAGTAACAAACCATCTAATTTAAGTAGTACTCACTTTTGATTAAACTGCACCTAACCATAATATAATGATTAACCAATGAACAGCATTGATTCAAATATATCTCACATTTTAGAAGCCAGTTTACTAAAAGCCAGTTTACAAATAAGTTAGATAAGTATGGCAACTCTTTTCCTTAGCATAGGCCTCAGAAAAGACTTCTTAGAAGAAAACTTTCTATGCCAGTTGTACTTGCTAGTCCAGTGAGATCAAAATTGAAAGTGTGGTTAATGATTTGCAAAACCTGTTATTTAACAATTTAGGTTGAGAAACAGGAAAAAATAGATACAAGAAAAAGCATATTCACAAACAGAAAGAAATCTGTTTAAAATAAGAATGGTTAATTGGTTTGTCTATTTGTCACTTCTCTCTCTGATTGTCTTTCTTGGAAATACTCCTGTTTCAGTAAGTATCTTTATTTAATGCCTTATTTAAAAGAGATTGATGAATTAATGTTGTGCCCATATCAGACAACATTATGTTCTACTACTATATTGGCAATGCAGTAGCATTAGCAATGGTAATATTCTATCAGCAATCAGGAAATATATGTAGCCTAGATCTTTAAAGATTTCAGATTTATTAATGTTTTGTTGAAAATAAATGTCTTAGTTAATCTAAAGGGGGAATGAAAAATAATCTTTGGAAAAGAGACATGGCATTCCACCAAATAAAATCAATAAACAAATATTCAGCATTCCTTTTATATCTTCCTTTCATATTTGTTTTCTTGTTCAGAAAAATAGATGCAAATGTTTATTTCATTAATCAATTTCTTACAAGCAACGTTGGCTTGCACTGAAGTAACAGGATGAGATTTTTGAATTTTTCTAGACCATTGTAGAGTATTGTACACTTAACATAATTCTAACAGGGTCTATTATTCATGGGGAAATTGTAAAAAAAATTCCATCAATCAAAATATATTATATATAGAATATATAGAAAAACTATTTTCTTAAGCATTGATGAAATGCAAAAGCAGGAACATTTTTAATAAAATAAATACATTTCTTTTTGTTATAACTGAACTGATCAATATTTCTTAAAATAAATTCTGGAAGAAAGAATAGCAAATATTCTGTGAGCTGATTATATTATTTGCCTCTGATGTTTCACTCCAAAATGAATTGCCAATTCAAATATTCAGTTATTAATAAAACTGTGATTTGTATGCATGTTTGTGCATTTGTACTCTGTATGTATTGAGAGATCTAATGTTGTTATACTTATTCTCCTGAATGTGAGTACTCTCTACTGCCCATGTTCAGGAGGTAAATATAACAACATTAGACCCCCCTCTTTGCTTTGTATAATGGTTGAAATAGATTATAGCTGCAGACACCAGTTCATTAATCAATAATCTTAAATACCACTTAAAATAATTTATCAAAAATACAAAAGGAAGTAAAAAATGTAGCCCATGCAGATACATGTTAGTATATATTCCTTACATTAATTATTATTTAACTATTAACTAATAAGGGCAAATTACAGATACCATCATTTTCCTTTCATCAAATATAGCAGTTTCTCCTTCCAGATTCTGCAACCATCTTTGTTCTGTTCAGTTAATGATTAGATGAAAGGAAATCAAGCTATAATTTTTGGCCCTACCTGGAACAGTCTCTAAAATGGAAGCTGTAAGTTGCAAACAGAAGACTAATAAAAAGAGCAAGGCAATACTAAGCATTGTCACTTCCTCCCTTGAGCCATGGCTTACACATTCTGCAAATTCAAGTAGCAATTAGTTCCCCGGGGAGACAACTGAAAATTTCCATCTCACAAGGGTTTGGATTTCTTTTATAAAACTAAAATAAGAAAGACACTCGTTTTATGTGCATATGTACTGCCATGAACTCCCAAGAGGACAGAAATATACGGTAGCCATAAATAATATAATACAATATAATTATACAGATTCCATGATGGCCACTACTTACTTATATGGAAATCATACCCACATTGCTTTTTGTACCACTATCTGGAGGTCCACAAGACTGTAAATGAATTTCTCATTTTGTACTGCAGTTCTTCAAAGTGTGTACAAAATATATGCATTGAGGGAAATACTGTAAGTTATGGAGGATCATAATGAAAATATGTTTATTGGAAAATTTGAACATGTATGTACAATGTATGTATGTAAAATGTAATGTATAATATATGCACAGGTTATGTACTGCAAATGGTCTGTTTTTCAAATGAAGAAAATACATAAAATATATTGTTAGATGATCGTATTAATCTGTGACAAACATATTTTTCTGGGCATGTCTTTAAAAAATATGAATAGATGCCAAAATAGAAGAGAATGAACCTGTGGCTAGAAATGATAAAGTGAAATAAAAACATGTACTTTTTATGTTGGGACAATGCTTACATTTGACATTCGGTATTTAATGTAAATCCAGAAGCTTCCTCTAGTAAAAGTTACATCACAGAAATGTGACTTTAAATAACTAAAAATGAGGCATTGTTGAGATAAATTAGGAGGAACATATAGATGTAGGCTTCACCCAATTTAAAAAGAACTAGGACCTGAATCAAAGACATATCTTTGAGTGGAACTACACAATAATTGGATATAGACACATATTAAATAATATATTAAAGTTAAAATTATTATTTTTAAAAAATTGCATGAGCTTCAAGCATCTGTTGTGTACATCTTTTGTTGTGTTGCATTGTAACCTTCAGCCTCCAGAGAGAAGAAGCAAGTTGCCAATTCAGCATTATTCATTGATCAAGGGAACCCCATATGCTCTTTTTTACAGGACAGGAAAGGGTGTGCCTGAAGCTACAGGATTGCAAAATGTCTTAGCTAGATGCATTACCAAATGTTGAACTGATCTCTTATAGAAGGGAAATTCCTTTCTGACCCCTGAAGGCATTCAGCACATGCCCTGAAGCGTGAGAGTTCTCTTACAGCTGAGTGTCTTCTTAATGGGTTTCCATAAGCTTTAACTTGAGCTATGTAGCCTGCGTTCTCAGCACAGATAGCAAAATGTTTGATAATGCAAAAATCTTGTGTCAGACTCATAGGAAGGTCTGCCTTGTGAAACTGACGGAAGAGGCTTTGTTGTTCCTGTCTTGAAATCAGTTCTATTCTGAAGAAGAAACCAAGTGTGTGTGTTCTCACTAACACATGAGATAAATGGAGAACTTCAGAATGTTGCATGAGACAGAATTTCAGATTTAGCAGTGATACTACTCATAGGAATATTGAACTCATTTCACTTTTGCTTAAACTTCTATAAGATTTTTTAAATTTCAATTCTCTTCTTCATATTCTTCATATATGGGGGGGAGTCACTAAACCTTAAACTTGTAGCACGTCAGAAGAAAGAGAATGCTTGAAATTCTAGGGTTTGAAATTAAAAATTGCAAACAGAGAGCTTTATGGCTGTTTAACCAGAGTTGGTGTCACTAGCAAACTTCTTTTGAAAGCATCAAGCAAAAAATGTGCGTCTAAGTAGGTAGCAAATTGTGGAGAAAAGGTGGGGAAATATCATTTGAACTCCAAGCCAAAACAAATGGGAGATTAATCCCTTCTTGATCCTTTCATCAGTAGGGTTAGGAGTGGTTGTTGAGAAACTGGGGCCATGTTATGTGGTTCCTGGTTGCATTTAGATTCATATTTCCATAAGCTAGTGGTTTTCTCATGTACTGTTCACTCCTGGATTTTTTCCCCCAGAGATGTCTATAAATTCTTAGATCTCTTAATTCAACAATTGAAGAGAAGTCACAATTTTCTCCTACTATTTTCACTCTCTTATAAATCTTCTTACTATGGGGTATACTAGGATCTCTGATCAACTACAGCAAGGGGAGAAAAAAGGGCTGGGGAGAATACTGATTGAGGAAACTGCATCTGCCTTATCTTCTGCTTCATCTGGAAGCTTAAGGAATATTTATGCTGCTCAGCTCTGAATCCATCAATTCTAGGCTTGGAAAATCTTACAAATATGCTTTCATTAGAGAAAATGAATATATTATATATATATATAAAATGAATCTGTCATATATATATATATATATATATATATATAATATATATATATGTTTTTTTATATATATATATATATATATATATGGTGTTTCGGTGTCCGTGTAATTGATTGAGATACCTTGGCAAGTTTCGATCCCATCCGTCATCTTCAGGCTGGTACCAGCATGAAGATGACGGATATTTCAAAACTTGCCAAACAATAATACAAAATATATATATATATATATATATATATATATATATATATATATATATATGACAGATATATATATATATATGACAGATTCATTTTCTCTAATGAGGCATATATATATAGAGAGAGAGACAGACAGACAGACAGAGACAGAGAGAGAGACACACACACAGAGAGAGAGAGAGAGAGAGAGAGAGAGAGAGAGAGAGAGATCTGTGATGCAATTATTTATA
Organism: Naja naja; assembly: GCA_009733165.1. Taxonomy (NCBI): domain Eukaryota; kingdom Metazoa; phylum Chordata; class Lepidosauria; order Squamata; family Elapidae; genus Naja; species Naja naja. Next base: position 130,577,432 of record CM019151.1, on the reverse strand, counting down.
TGCAGAGTTGCTATTTTTTGCTATAAGGAACAGGGTGAAACCAAAAATCAACAGATAAATTATTTAATATAGTCTCCTCTAATTGTTGCATTTTCAAGTATTTTCTGACAGCCAAAATTTATGTACATAAAAGTATTAATGCATTTCTTTGCACATATAACAGATACAAATAAACAAATATGGGTTTCTAAGCAAAGTATTAAGTACAAGATTGCCACTTCAAGTTGTTTTCTGTCTTCCAATATTTTTTTCTATTTTTTTTCAATTTTTTGCTGACAATAAGTAGAAAGTTATTCGTTTGTTTTCCTGTTTTCGTAGGGTAGAGGTAGACACCACAAACCATATTTTATTTCTGTAGTATAGTTTTGTTAGAACAAAAGTAGATATAATTTCAAAACAGTCAAACTAACATAATTATATATAATTGAACTTCAGTAAAAAAGCAGACATTCATGGGCCAATTTCTACACTGCAAAGTTTTCACCGTAAGTGTTCTGGAGAATCAGTGCTCCAAAACAAAGCAATTTCACCTAAAAGAATAATCCTCTATTTCTAAACTACAAGTTTGACTGATGTGCTACAGATTTTTAATTGGAAATCATAATCTAAATCAACCTCTTAGCTCATTCAGTAACAAAGTCTCTAAGATGTTGTAAGAATCTTTGATGATTTTGGCGCAACAGTTTTCTATGGCTGCCCTGTAAAAAATAATAGTATTTGTTGTAGTGGTTATCATTATTATTAGTCACTCTTGGTAATACCTTCAATGTATTGTCTGGGTCATATCATGAATAATCAAGAATGCTTGGGATGGCAGTAGAAAGCATTCAAAAAAGATAGTTACTAATGTATACTAGTGAAAGTGAATCGCTTTTCACAAAGCATTGAAACAGACACACTCTTTAGAAAGTTGATGCTACAGCTTTGAAAACTGTCCCTTGTTATCTATGTATGCACACAATTGCTCAATGCTTAGTTACATTGGCACTCCCAGAAGAAATATGGTTTGTTCACACACGAGAGCACACAACTGCTAACATATTTTGTAATTCAGAGCTTTCAAATGCTTTGCATAGCTCTACTGTTAGACCAAGAACTCAGCATACTTTTGAAAATTTCCAGCAATTTGTAGCCTGTACATTAGTTGTTTTCATTTTTTTTCATGGGTAGCAAACATTATTCAACAATTTTTCAAGAATAGGATTTATCCTTGAAAAGAGACAACTAATTTTCTTATAATAATTTTCTTGGATAATTGAAATATGGGAAAAAATTTCAAGGAAGCTGTGGTGACCTGAAGATAGCTCCATAGTGACTGGAGTTGATGAGCATGATGGAATGAGAAGTTGGCAAATGGATGGGCTTCAAACAAACACATGATGCCACCACCAATCTCCCTCACCAGACTCAAACCCAAACCCATCCCATAGATAAAAGACAACCACCGTCCAGAAACCAGACCATGGCTGCATCACCAGCTGTTACACCCTCCGACCCCCAAACTAAGCAAACTCACACATGCCATGAACACATAGCCAGACTTCAAACTTGGAGCCAAACCAAAGCCTGGAACGTTACATCACAGACATCTGCTCAGGATATCACATCACGGAACTCAGGAGGTTACACCAAAAAACCTCAGGATGTTACAACACAGCCAACGACCCAGGAGATTACAGCACAAGACCCAGGATGTCACAACAATAGAACTCAGAAGGTCATCACACAGCCCATTACCCAGGTCATTACAACACAAAAGGCTGATAGACACACAGCCAGTACCCCAGCCACACAGGGTCTTACGAAAAAGCCAACCAATCTGCAAACATCAACTCCATCAACTAATCAAGAAGTAACAACACAACCAACCAACCCGCTTACAGCAGAGCCAGTATACCACACCTCCCCACCAGTATTTATAGAGAGACAGCAGCTCTGATCACACTTTGCTCGCACAAGCATGAAGCTGAAAGCACCAGCCTGAAGATAGCGAATGGGACCTCGTTGAAACATCGCCAAGATACTCTCAATCTTACATGGGAAAAGTCCCAAACATGCCAAGACCTGCATAGATATAGATATAGCTAGTTTGGGTAACTCTTAATTGCTTTTGCTGTGCAAGACTAAATGAAGACTAAAGGCTGTAAAATTTGAGAAAGTAACTATGGTAAAAACAAAGGAAAGGAAAATAAAGCTAGTTTATTTGATTGATTAAAATATATGTTATTATTTTTGATAATTCTTAATGGACTTTTGTTGACTAGATTTAAATGTTGATGTTTTTAGAATCTGTTTATAAATAAAGAGTGAGATGGGATGAAGGGGCTTTTTGATCCTTCTTTTCAATCTTGTCCATCAGAACCAGTGTGAAAAGAAATATCAATGTATATTGTGGTACTCCCTTAATAAGTCAAGCCCTCCATCTTCTGGCAATGTAGAATATCACAGCCTAAAGAATGGAGAGCAGAGTAAAAGGCAGCAGATTTTTACTTTCATGCTTATATCTCCTTTTATAACTATTTAATATGACTGTGCAAAGCATTAGATAAGAATCTTTTACAAAGTGTGCTGGCACAAGCAACACATCTCTCCTTTAAGCTTTAAAGCAGCTGCATCCTCTGGAAAGCTTGGCAAGCTCATCTGAAGGCTATCTCCTAAAGACAGAAGCATTTTCATAGGGATCACCAAGGAAACACTTTGCATGCATCAACATGTTCTTTGCACATCTCTACAATAGAGTCGACAATTGCTCACAATATATTCTGAGTGCATTAAGTATACAGCAGAACTAGATTCCCCTGAATTGTGTTAACCCAATAATTCATTTCAATCTCTATGTGTTCCTGGCAGATTAAATATTACAGATGGTGCCAGGAAACAAATCAGTGGAGATCACTGAGATTCGTGGGGGGAGGGATTAAAATTAATGAAGCTTAATTTCACCAATGGCAATATACCACTGTCATATATTCTGAAACAGAAGAAAAAGCTGATCAGCAGCAAGAGAGATACACCCATTTACTGTGACAATGAAAGGAGACCTGAAATACCAGATTAGGTATAGATTATCATGGAGAAAATCTATCCATGGCATTGCTAATAGTTAACAGTTATACTAACTTGCTGGCGCACAATTAATCAATATATTCTGAACAATATGCAGCCTGCAAAAGAAATGGTACAATAACGAGCATTCAAGACACATGGGTGAAATATATTTGCTTTGTTAGATTTTCATCTTACTTCTGTAACCTTGAAATTCCACCAAATCTGCTCCTACTTGTATCACTCCATTCCTGCACTCAGAAACACTGAGTAACCTGTCTAGGAGATGAAGCAAACAGAAGTGTGGATCTGTCCAAAATAAAAGACAAGATGTGGCAATGTATTATAGAGTTACTTCTAAGACAACCCTTTTGTTTATCCCCATAATTCAAAATGATTGTACAGCATCATGCTACTTTCTAAAATAATAATATGACATTATCAAAGTGTAACATGGCAATACTTCAAAAATGTCACCCAATATAATAGTTCACAGTTTAATAGCCAAATTTAAACAACTAAATAAAGCATAATGTTATTTAATTTTAACTTTATGCTGAAAGTGTACATTTACATGCCTAATTAAAATATTTATTGTTAATAGGAAAAAGTAGTTTATAAAAGACAACTAAATATGACATTATTGTTGCTAGTTGAAATATATATTATTTATAACTATACAATGAATTTATTTTAAAAGGGAATTGAGAGTATTGAAACTGATTTTTTTTTTAAAAAGGAACTGCTTTATTAATAGCAATACAGCCCTCTCTAAGTGGTTTACAGAGTCAGCATATTGGTCCCAAAATTTGGGTTTGCATTTTACTGACCTCGGAAGGATGAAAGGATGAACCAACATTGAGCCAGTCAGAATTGAATTCCTGGCAGTTCAATGCAGAATGCAGAATTAGTGAGCAATACTGCATTCTAACCACTGCACCACCAAGGCTCATGGCTGACAGATGGCATTTATATCTTATTTGTCTTAGACAGCATTGCTAAGTCTCATATTTATATCTCTTTCTCTCTCTCTCTCTCTCTCTCTTGTTTCAGCATTCAAAGATTATATCATCATCATGGTTCAGTCAACAACCTGGTAAACCGTGTGCTTTTTAATGTGTTCTTTGTGACAAATACTTCATAACATTTACAGTGTTAAAATATGGAAGGAATAATTAGGACCCTTTCAGACACCATTTTGCTTTGAGAAGAATGCCAATGAAAGTGTCTTCTGTGCATGCACTATATGACTGCACTAAATTTGACAAAATATGAGTATCTCATGGCTATGAACAGTTGGCTTATAGAATCTAGCTCTAATTTTATTGGGCAAGAACTTTAACTTACACTTGCCTTCAAGTATATAAGCAAGCCTTTGATTCCAGTAGGATGGCTTGTGTGACATCATATGGAAAATTAAGCCTCCAGACAGATATACTTTTTGGTAGAAATCATGCCCAATACCTACCATGGGATCTATTTCATAAATCTGTTGATCTTGCATTTTGAAGTAGTTATTTATCATCAGCAGTGAAAAGAAAAACCAGGACTGATTATGAGATTTTGTTTGCTTCCTATTATAGAATGATTCATTCTATAATTAATGCAAAAGGAAGGATCTTTTTTGAGTTTTGAATTCAAAGCAAGTTTCCATCATAGCAACACAAGATGTGCAAAAAGTGAAAACTGTGATCAGAAGTAGTACTATTAGTACTAAATATTAGAAAATGGCCTTTTAAAAGATCAGTGAAGAAGTTAAGCTTATCTGTTGCTATAAATGTAAGATACCAGGCAAAATCCATTTTCAACCTACATACATTCATATTTAGGTCACCTTAGGTTTTTCTAAAATAAAGAAGGAAAGATGGCAAGTAGATATAATGATATATTAGGATTTTTCTGGTCTTCTGGCCAGCAGAATCCCTACTGATGGTTAATCTTCACTTGGATTCATTCAAGTGAATTCAGAGTTGATAGAAATTTTATGACTGCCAAGTAGTTATTTTTGCAATTACTCCATATGGCACCTGAGAATGCATGGTAAGCTTTGGTTTGGCTACTCTTCTAATAGATCTGGAAGTAATTTTTAACACGCAAAAAACATGTTCTGGAAGAAAGTATTGCATGGATATGATGATTACATTACTAGTTGTGCCATACAAAGATTGGTGTAATAGACACAGAGGTTAGTTTTATTTTTCACACTAGATGATTATTTTTTTATATAGCCAAATTCTGAAAAAGTATAGAATGTTGCATATGTTCAATTCTTTAAAATCAAGGTAGATATTGCATAGTGGGTCAAATTTATAATCATGTACTCACTAGTATACCAAGTGGTTGGTGAAGAATGCATAAACCCAATGGCTGATCATGAAGGACAGAATAATAACCTGACTTCTATTATTTCCACATAAATATTGCAGCAAACATAGCAGACATATTGTTCTAAGAAAGCTTTGAAAAAAGTCTAAAAAAATCTAAATTAAATGACTTAAAAATGGTCAGAAAAATGAGCATCAGTAGCAAACAGAATAACATTTGCAAGCTATCTTGAAAGAGATGTTTTGAATGGATCTTGGTGGTTCACATAATGTCACTTGATTCCTAATACCTGATTAGGAACAATGAACAAACTGAGCTAACAATAAACATAAAAGATATCCATGGGCATGATGGGGTATTGAGAAACTATAAATATGATTCCCATGCAACCAAAATGGATCCTATTGTTTAGAAAAAGGGGGGGGTTCTATTTCTTTTATACAGTATTTGATACAGAGGTGGGAAAAGTACATAAAAAGCCAAAGATACCTTTAGTACCACAAAGTTTAATAAATAAACAGAGAAGTTCTAACTTTTGTAAAATAATCCCACATACTGTCAGGTTGAAATATGAACTCCTTTCCTTTTTTTCATTACCTTGCATTAAACTTTATTTGCTCCGTGGAGACAATGGCCCTATCTTGGAATGAGTTCCTTATCCCTCAGCCTGGTGTGCAGTCCTGCAGCACTTTCATATTGCAAAGGCTTGGCTCTTGAGAAAATAATGAGTGAATAAAAGAAGTCTTGACTTGACATAACGATAAATGAGGTGAAACTTTTTTTTTTAACCGTCAAGGAACCAGTTTTGGTCCATAGAAAAAAAAAGAAGTTTCTATTTTAATATGGAACATAAAGCATTCATTGTACAAAAAAGTGTTTTTCATCAGAAGCAAAGGAAGAACAAAGATAAAGGCAGCAATCGAATGAATGAGTTGAGAAAACTAAGATAATGCCGTTGATAAGCAGTTCAAGGCGACACATTGTTCACCAGGCCACCGGCCCAGCCCTAGGGGAGAGCTTTTAAAAGTATCCCTGTATGCATTTTCCCTCTCCTCATTACCATACCTGCTCTTTGAAACTCACCAGTGGTTCCAACAAACTACACTGACACCTGCCGGAAAGAGCAGGTGACCCATCTTAATCAACTACTTCTATGAAAAGTCTATGGAAAGAACTGTGTCCCATCTTTACTTTGCTATTCAGAAAGCTATTTGTCAATGGGTAACCAGAGAGCCATTGCTATGAACAAAGATCTGTTTCTGTGCACTGGAAATGTGGCACCATGATCAAAGTTAAGGAGAATCTCCTACTTGTTTCCTTTGTTCATGAATATGTCCCTTCTCTTATATGACTACTAACACCAGAATAATTACCTGTACTTTATCCAGTACTAGTTTGATTGTGATGAAATGATTCCAGCAGCGCTCTGAATGGAATCGGGATTTTGAAGCACTCTATTTACTTTTTTAACAAGGCATTTCTCCTACCTTGAAGACCATAACAAATGTTGCAGGCACATCACAGTATTATATAGGAGTAGTCCATAGATATCAAGGGGAAAAAATAAACGGCCTTATAAAAAGATTTTGAACAATGCCAGTTTGGATTAAAAGTTGAGATACAGTCTGGAAATGCAACAATAAATAGAACATTTGTCATTGACCAATGTTTAGAATGTAGACTACTTCCCAATTAGAGTATGTATTATTCCTACAAATATATATACTAATCTCATTTTTAAAAGAAATTTTAAACATTTTCCCATATATATTAAAATGTCATTATGAGATTTTTGTGTATACATTTTTAATATATATGAGATATAGTAACAAAGATTTCAGAAGATCAATTGGCAAATGTACTTAATGCCTATATATGTGTATGGAAGATGTATACATTCATATGAACTTAACACTGAGAGCTATTCTCAAGTTGAAATGAAAATCATGCACATTCTTTATCAAGAATATTTTTTTCTATTGGACAATCCAGTTTGCTATTCTGTCCATAATATAATGTGAGCTACAAGCACACAAAACTGATCAAAAGAGAACACAATTCAAGATATGAATACAAAATATTCCAGCAATATTTGTGCCAAGGAAGCTGATGCATTGTTTTTGTTATTTACCTTGTATAATATCAGATTTTTCATCTATTTGCAATGACAATCAGTTAAATACAACTTTCATAACAACATGACTAGTTATTCAATACAGCATATTAGGCTCATGCCTTTTACAATACTGTGTGATTTCCCCCTCCCCAAATATACAATAGGATTGTAACCATACCTTAAAATATTATACTGCATGAAACAATCTATGCCAGTCATTGTCTCAGATTTCAACTCTTTCTAAAATTGTTGTGGAAGTAAAATGAATTAAAGATCAATTAATGATCCAGACTACATCTTCAGAGACGATAGTTATTTGAAGTTTCATTTCCTGGTTGCAGTTATTTATTTATTATATTTATATCCCATCTTCCTTCTAAGGGCTCAAAATATACCCCATGCTGTTTTGTTTTCTGCAGTACATTACACAAAGGAATAATCACCATGTTTTTCTATAATGTTGTCTAGTTTAATTTCACCAGATCAATACATATTTGCTACACTAAACAACTTTGAAATGTTATGCTTCATTCATGTGATAGTCTGTTTTGTTTCTGATATATCTGCAGATTCTGTTGATGACTATGATGATGAATACAGCACTGATTATATAGAGCCAGCGGAGGCTGAAATCAGATTTAGTTTCTTTGACTCTGATTGGATTTATGAATTCTTCACTCATGACGGTACTTCGTTATACTCATTATAAGATGGACAATCAGAATATGGGAAGTGAAAGATACGAATCCAATCTTTAGCTAAATGTAGAACTGGGGGAAATGGAGAACTTTCTACCGCTTTATAAATCTGCCATTGCAAGTGAACATCAGTGTTCTAGGTGAAAAACCTTTCAATAAAAATGGGTAAAGATTTAAAAAAATAAACTTCAAATTTATTTCTCTGTGCTAGTAAATCCCTGCCAGACAAACCCATGCCAGAATAATGGAATCTGTAAAAGAAACAGAGACAGCTATATGTGTTCCTGCCCTGAACCATACACAGGATCAAAGTGTGACCGTGGTAAGATACATCTTAATCTTGTCACTACTATTACATAAAGCTGAAAAATGTAGATACTATTATAAATCATATAGTTTTACAAAATATAAAATAGATTTATTTACATTCCATTTTAAAAGTCAGCTGGAAATTTGCAAGGACTTTCCAGTTTAAATCTATAATTTTAACTTTTCAGGCATGGAATATAATAACAACGGAACAGAGAAGTGGTTCTTGAGAAAGACATTTAGTCGTGAAATAGAGCAAAACAGAATATAAAACAGTAGCTTGAAGTTTGACTGTTATTTTAGCAATAACACAAAAACAACAACTTTGGAATGCAGCAGAATAAGAAAAATGTAAGAACTTGCTACAATTATCCAAGCATAAAACAATAGACTCCGGAGTTAGAAAACAATTGTGGTCATTTTACTTAGGTCTCATTACATTTCAGAATTGTTTGGAAAAAAATGAATAAAGTATATAAAGGGTAAGCAATATGAATACACCAAGCCAATAAATAGATGTGGCTGGTATGGAAGTCTTCTAAAATTCCAAAAGATCAATAGCTAAATGTAGAGTATAAACATGAGTATCTTCAGTTATTAGACTGAATATCTTCATTTTAAGCTAAACACAGTTAATAGCAATCTCATATAACTATTGCAGGGTAAACTTTAGGAGAAAATATTTAAAATTGAATATTTTATGAAGAATTGCTTTAAACCAAATAGCTGAAGTATAACTGTATAAAATATTGCATTCTTAAATATTAGCCAAGGTTAATCAAATCAAAATATAATGGAGCACTACAGAAATTATTCAATTATTGATAAATAATTAATGAAATAAAATAGAAATTAATCTTATAAATGAAGTACCTATATATTGGCTCAAAATATAAATAAGAAATAAATACTGTATATTAATATAATTTTGAGGGTGTAAGAGTTTAATCAAGTGAGCTTATTTTTTAAAAAATTAAGACATTTAATAAAATTGTATCTATGAATTTATTTAATTGTATCTATGTATTTATGAACCAATTCATAAAACATGAAAAGACTCTATAGTGGTACACAATACAGTGCAGTCATATAAATCAGTTTTGTATTAATTAAGCCATGAAACTTTTTATATTGTAGCTATAATAATTGTTAAATACATTTATTAAAGATGTCAGATCATGTGCAAACTAAGGATTCCGTCAGTATATTAATAAATGAAGCAGTTTTTAAACACAAAACAATTAAACATATTTTAATACTTACATTTACCTCCATTATGTTGCATTTGACATCTGTAAAGCATTTGACTGTTTAGAACAGGGGTGGGCAAACTTTTTAACTCGAGGGCCACAATGGGTTCTTAAACTGGACCGGAGGGCCGGAACAAAAGCATGGATGGAGTGTTTGTGTGAACTAATATAAATTCAAATTTAGATTACTTCACGTAGCCTTCTGGGAGAGCAAGAGAACCCTCTGCTCTTTCAGCTCCGTGGGCTGCATAGAACAGCCGAACGGGCCGGATCCAGCCCCCGGGCCGTAGTTTGCCCACGGCTGGTTTAGAATGTGACTTTTCAAAATCAGTCCATTGAAGAAATTGTAGTAGGATAAGGGCATTTATATGTCCAAAGTATAACAACCACTAAGACTAAGTAGACAGAGCATGAAATCAATTTCAGCTTATACAAAACTACTTTTATTGAGATTAGCTATAGTAACAGAATCTTGCAAATCTAATTATGTTGTACATCCTTCACCTTCTCATAGTTCAATTAATTAGGAAAGCATTTACCTGATTCACTTCTGAATGTTATCTTGTTCTGGGATTTTAAAAAATGTTTTAGCTCCTTTTGCTTAGGTAATGATACCTACATATTTCCACCATGCTCATCTTCCTTACTCTTTGCACCTCTAATGCCAGAAAAATTGTAAATGATCATGACTGAGCATTAATCTCTAGAGGAGCATAAAATGTCACTGCTCAAAATAACTAAATAATAATATAAATAAAAACAAAATTAATTCCTTTATTATGAAATATCTGCATCCACTTTTTCTTGCCTCCAAATGTCATATTGCAGATTCTAGGGCTTGACCATCAGATTGAATTCTGGGACTTCCCAATTTAAAATATTTTCTTTTTTATATACTGTTTTGTGATACTGTTTCAAATTGCAACTTAGTGATAGATAATAATTAATATACATAGTAATTTTGTTATAATATGAAGATAAGGCATACAAATTCATATTATTTACATGTAGAAAAAAGAGGAAACATTTAAAATACAACTGTATATTGGTATTTATAGAACTGTGATGTTGCTTTTTTTCCTCCAAGTTCATGAGCATTTCCATATCTTCAGGGGGATGAAAGAGTAGAGATTGTTTGATTATTTACTGTTTTACAACTCTGTAACTGTAATTTTCATCAGAAATTAGAATGAAATTTCACATTTTTGTATCTCCATTGTCAATCCTTGTACTACATAAAGTCTGTTTTTAGCAAATATCCAAAACTTGAAAAATCTACCTAACTTTCTTGTTCTTTTTACTGTTATTATATACCATAGTGAAAAATACATGCCAAAGAATCAACTGCAATCAAGGAGAATGTCTGGTTATGTTAAGAGCACCTTATTATCAATGCAGTTGTAGATATCCATATCAACCACCATTATGTAGAAAAGGTGAGACAAATTATTATTGCAATACCAGTAGCCAATTTCTAGCATTATGTCTACTGCTGCTGTGTTCTATGGATTAGAATTAAAACTGTTTTTCTGAGCTGTCAAACTCGCGGCCTGCAGACCAGATGCGTCACAAGCTAGCCATGCCCACACTTGGTTTAGCAAAGGGGAGAAAAGTCACGATATATCACGTGATGCCACCATGATGCCATGAGTTTGATATACCTGCTCTAAATTATCCTTTAAAATCAAATATTTTTCACTCTAAAGTTGTTTCTTGATTTATTTTTTAAATGCAAACAATGATCAGGACAGCCTGCATAGAGTTATTTTAATGGGCCTACAGACATTAGATTGGGGACACTTTTGATTTTCCCATATTAAATCCACTTATCCTTCTCTATGCTTGTATATGAAAAGTTCCCTTCGAGATACTCTGCATGGAGTTATTTTAAGTACCAATGAGCCCATAGACAGAGCAAAAGTGATTTAGGAGATTTTAGAAGTAATTCCACTTATCTTTTTGTTTGTGTGGACAAAAAGTGTCCTTGAATGAATAGCTTCTTATATTATTTAAACAAGCTATCAATCTCATTTAAATACAAATATTCTAATTCATTCTTGAATACTAGCATCCTCAGCTTGTCAACCAAATCCTTGTAAAAATGGAGGCACTTGTCAGAGGCATCGTTTAAGGTATAAATTCAGCTGCAACTGCCCTGAAGGTTTCAGAGGAAAATTTTGTGAACTAGGTAAGAGAAGTCTCTGTTTTGTAGTGGTGGTGTGACTACTACAGGGGTCATGGTGAATAAATTAACATTTGATCTTTTTAATGAGCTATTAGTAATTTATGAAGAACTGGTTAATATTCTTTGTATTATACACTTTTACATATAAAATTGATCTGAGCCATCATCATCATCATGTAAAAAGTAGATTCAGAATATCTAACTTAGGTACTTTTGATAAAATCTAAACTCGGTGGAATGCAGATTCTTGTGAAACCTCATTTTCAGATTCTATGTGGGTTAATGTATCTAAGAATGAAGAGGCGGGGGTGGCAGAAGAGGCCAAAATAAAACAAAAAGATCTTTCAAAACATGATAATCTTGTTGTAGGTGCTGAAGACTGTTTCGAACAAAATGGCCACACATACAGAGGAAATGTTAGCCAAACAATCCTCCAGAAAAGATGCCTTCACTGGAATTCTCATTTTCTATTGGACAGTAGTTATAACGCATTTATGGAAGATGCTGACTATTATGGCCTTGGCGATCATAACTTCTGCAGGTATTCCATGTATACAAGAAAGCCCAATTCCACGAATATCATTCTTATTTATATCCTCATTTCAAAGCAAATATTACTAAATAATGAATAGTCATTGGTATGTTCTGAGTAGATCTTTAATTCAGCCATTAATAAGCATCCTTACGCCAAAAACAACAAGCCACAAAGTATTCACTTACAAGATGACAGATTCATTACCACTCTCTAGTTCTCTGGAATGCTCGCCATCTTTCCCATTTCCTTTTCCTAGATGCTGTTTTCATTTTTAAATTTAAGGATGTTAAGCCTGCCAATTTGCAGTTTCATTTAAAATTGGTTGAGACACCAAGAACCTAATGATTGGCAAATGAGGATTCCTCAACACCAGATTGTTTATCCTTATGTCAGTATAATGCAGGCTAGGTTGTTAGCAGTGATGAAATAACAGTACAATAAATTAGTACAATTAATTCATTCTTATTTACAGAAAAAGATCAGAAATATTTGGTCTCACCATAGAAATAATTGCTAGTTTGGGTAATATTTTTTGATACCCAAATACTTTCCTAAAGAATGAATGCTGACAGCATGTCTACAAAAGCATAGAAATTAAGCTTAGGCATTGGCACAATATTATTAGTAGGTAAGTACAATAAGCTGAGAAGATGCCATTATTAATCATGTTTGTCTTCTGGATTTCTGAATGACTTGGTATTTCAGTGTAAACATGTTCAGTTCCACTGCTTATCTGTTCTTCAATTAATAACTTCTGTTCTGAAGATCCATTCTTCTGACAGGTGAATTTTGAAACTTCTCTCTTTAGGAATCCAGATGGTGATGACAAACCCTGGTGCTTTGTCAATGTGAATAACAAATTGAAGTGGGATTTCTGTGATGTTCTCCCATGCTTGTCAACAGGTAGAATAAATAATAATAACATGGTGTATATACAGTGTAACATTAATTTAGTATGGCATTAATTTAGATTGGCAATCACTGTAGATTTTGTCTCATCCATCTGCCTCAAGAGCACAGCTTACATGATAGCCAAGACTTTAATAATATTGGAAGATTTCTCATTTCTAGAGCATCAAAAAGTATGCCAAACAAAGGAAGTGTCTTGAGATATCTATTACTAAGAGATATTAAACAAGATAAAAATTAAAACAGTAAAAAAGAAAATTAATTAATTACACAATGTAGAAAAAATATTCTGCATGATTCTTACAATGCAATTAAGGAGGCTTTCTTTGATTATTTGATGCTCTAGGACTCTTTTTTTGTATGAAACTATTTCTAAGTATAAAGAAAGAATAAAAATTAAAAAATATTTTAGGAATATAGGAAAAAGAAATTATTTCCCTTGGTGCCAAATTAATTGTGGACCAGAATATGTTGGAATGCATTGTTGTAGACCAGAGTCGTCAAACTCATGGCATCATGGCATCATCACATGATGTATCACAATGTTTTCCCCTTCGCTAAACTGGGTGTGGGCGTGGCCAGTGCGTGACACATCTGGCCCGTGGGCTGAGAGTTTGACAGCCCTGCAGTAGACCTACCAGAGCATGACTGAAAAAATTCAGATGAGAGTTCTAGATAAAAAGGCTTTAACTAATGCCACTAAAAGTCTTTTTGTCTTTAACTGGGCAAAATGGCACATCACAGGGCAACAATTTGTTAACAAAGTTGCTTCAAATGGGCTGAATTACAGAATGTGTCCAAAATCCAGAACTGTGTTGTTGCTGTGGTCTCCATTTTTAACATTCTGTGGGACATTTTCCAGCCTGTCTTGCAATTCCTCATCCTTTCCTTCACCCAGGTAGTTACTTGCCTGCTGAAAATGGAAGAGTAGAGAAGGGGAGAGGGAAGGACAGGGGAAAGGAATGAAGGAAGGAAGGAAGGAAGAAGGAAGGAAGGAAGGAAGGAAGGAAGGAAGGAAGGAAGGAAAAGGAAAAAAAAGAAAAGAAAAAAGGAAAGGAAGGAAGGAAGGAAGGAAGGAAGGAAAGGAAAGGAAAGGAAGGAAAGGAAAGGAAAGGAAAGGAAAGGAAAGGAAAGGAAAGGAAAGGAAGGAAAGGAAACAGGAAAACCAAAGGTGCAATCTCTACCATATATCCACAACCCCTCCTACACACCTTCCCTAAGCCATTCAGCAACATTTGGGTTCACCCAAGAACCCTTCCCAATCTGAACCCTGAACTCTACCTTCCCTGACCTGCACAGTACCTTTTGCATATTCCCAGACAACCAAAGCCACTTTTCCCATCCCATGCACCATCCCCAACTATTGAGCACCTCTTACACATTCCCATAGCTCCCACATAGCCTTCTGGATCTCTTCCAACCATCTACATGTCATACCCAATTGCAGAACACCTCTCGTTCACTTTCAGTCACCCTTCTCAACGTACATCACCCTCTCAGATGCCTTCTCTGACCCACATGGCGTCTTGAGTGTATACCTTTTCTAATCCATGCAGCACATCTTGCACAGCTCACATACCATCAGGACCCATCTGGCAGTAGCCATTTACTGCCCGCTCGACTTGGACTTGCAACTTCCTGCTGGCCTTCTCAACTGACTTTCTTCTTAAAAGCTATCTACATTCCAAAGGTCAGAAGCCACTATAAAGAAGGAATGTTGCCTAAGACCTTTGAAAAGGCAAAATTTAATGGACATTCAAAAAGGATGCATGCCCAGATAAATTAATTCTGCTTTATTGTAAATTCACTTTAACAGAATTTTTGCAAGTTTTCTCTGGGCTAGATTTCTTTTTTTCTGACCATTTCTGGGCTTGTGGTTATTGCCCTTCAACTCTTGCCAGCAATGCTCTAGTCATCTCTTGTGTTATTTCCTCTCATACAGTTCCTCAGTAAATTGAGATCATATAGACATAATTTAATCAGAGCCCACATGACATCCTCATTTGAAGCCACAACAAATGACTCAACTGAACAATGCTTCCAGAAAAACACACACAATCTTTCTGGAAACTGGCATGTGATGATAGACCCTACATCCCTGCAGTGTGAGATTAGTATGGAGAACTCAGGAATCAAAAGGGAGTCATCTGTCCATGGCAAAGGGCTGATGTTGATGTTTCCCAACCCAGATCACAACACCACTGCCTTCAGACAAATATCCTATCTCCAAAGTGGAGTTGGATCTTTGAAAGGTTGGATCAGGTCCATGGTTCCCATGATGGCCATGAATTCCTGAGCCATCTCTGAGTGTGGAAAATGTTTTTGCCAAACCAGCCACAAAATTAAGGAGCTTGGGCAGAGATACTGCTACATTGGAAAGAGGGAGGTAAACAAAAAAAATCACAATTCCAATCTCTATGGCCTGACCTCACTGTCAGAGTCTCAGTTACATTCTTTACATTGCAGCAAAGTTTCTAGGAATATAACAACGTCCTTCAAGAATCCTGTAATAAGTAATACTTACAGAACATGTGGGAAACCAGAAAAAATAAGACCATTCAAGAGAATCTATGGAGGTGTCAAGTCAGTTCCTGGCAAACATCCATGGCAAGCATCTCTTCAGAGGAAGATTTCAGCAGGTGTACCAAAGGGACATTATTGTGGAGGAGTATTGATTGAGCCATGCTGGGTTCTTACTGCAGCACATTGTATCACGTAAGCATACTTGCTGGATTCAGTTAATTTTCTTTTCATTTTCTACAAATGCAAAAAATAACCCACCCTAACTGTTTGATTGTATCCATCCTATAGATAGAAGAGTCTAAAGTGCATAATTTTATATAGTAAAGGTCAGGGAAAGTAGCCATGTCAAGTGGATAATAAATAGGATTGTGCCATGTCTTTTCATCGGACACATAGCCTTATTTCCTTTATATAGAATAGCAGATATATAAAATTCAGAAAAAGACCAACTTTGTCTTTTGCTTCTAAGATAATGTGTTTGGACTAGTCTTATCTTTAAACTCCATCATTTTATAATTTGACAACCTGTAGAGTTATTTTTATAATGATTTTGTTATTGTATAATTGTATAACAAAGAATACACTCTTCTTAGTGTGGGTTAACCTATTAGAAACAATTTGTATGGTGATGAATTCAGATGAAATTGGTGCAGTTCTCTGTAACTTATAAAGTGTCCCACAGTCCTATAATTATGACTGATTGTTCTTTGAGAATGGGCTGATTTCTTTCACAGGACAGAAGCACACAACCTCCAGGTGTCCCTTGGAGAACAGAATCTCAATAGGAAAGAGCATCATGAACAGAAGTTTGATGTAGACAAGATCATTAAACATGGACACTATACGGAGCAGGATGGCATCCCATATAATGATATTGGCAAGTTCCTATTTTATGTCATGGATAAATCCCAATCATTACCATTAGGAATGGAAAGAAGGAAACTTTAGCTGAACCCTAAGAACACTGATACAGGTTAAATATTGAGAAAAAAACACTAAACTATATTGCAATTAAGTTACAATTAAGAGAGCGAGAAAATTCATCTCTAAACATTTATGTGATGGTTTTTTTTAATAAAAATATATTTATTGCTTTTACTGTTTTATTTTTAAACGAAGTTAGAAGTTAAGTGTAGAGATGACTTTATTAATTTAAGCATATAAATACCATGTTAATGAAATAGATTGGAAACATTTAGAAAAAATTAACAAATACCTAGCTCTGACCCAGAGAAATTAGAAGAAATCTTACCAGCAAATTTAAGGCTATAGTGCAATTTGGTGGCTATATAATTAACTGTGCCTTAAAATACTGTATTTTGTTCTCTTTTTACAGCTTTGTTGAAATTAAAGCCAATTGATGGGCACTGTGCTGTGGAAACAAGTTATGTTAAATCTGTGTGCTTGCCTGATTTTACGTTCCCTGATAACACAGAATGTTACATATCAGGCTGGGGAGAAACAGAAATAAGTAAGCCATGGCAATGGGACCAATTAATTTAACTAATATACAGGCAGGATCAGAATTGATATTTGTTAGCTCTGTATGAACCACTCCACAAGGATCTTCTCTATGATTAAAGGCTCCCTCTGCATTTTCACCTATAAGCTCCAGAATAGCTGCAGTCACTTCAAGTTCCAGAGAGCTGCTTTGGTGTCCTCCAATAGTCATCTGGTGTGCTGCAATATAGTGCACTGTTTTCTTTCTTCTCCCAACCTTTTTTCCACCTTCTCCTACTGCTGCCCAGAGCTTGCTGGACCCATCAGGTTTTACTGAGTGCTGCCACTTGTGTGATGACAACTGTGCTGTACCTGCCTGCAACTTCAACTTTGGGGGTCTAGGAGAGGATGGAAGAGGTTTCCAGTTCATCACATATAGCACATTGGAAACTGGTCCTTTTCTATTTTCTCTTGACTTCTGGATGTGGACAGGTTTGTTAGTATCAACAAAAGTTTGCAAAACCAAGTTTGGTACTAAAATAATATCTATTTTGAGTCCTTAATGGACTGTACAAAGTATGGAACTGAATGTGACTTATAGATGTAACATATAATCTTAGCACAAGGAAATTAGTAATGCCCAAAGAAAAGCACCATTTTCTATATTCATGACCATTATTGATGTAATAAATCAATACAATGTGACTTAATTTGTCCTATATTTTATCTTGAAAGTTTAACAGGCTAGATATTTTAATGTCTTGTTGACAAAATATAATATGTAGCTTCAAATGCAATAACTATGCTTTTAAAATGTTAAAATGTTAAATATATATAAATCTAAAGTTAACAGATGATAGATAAATGAGAGAGATATAGAAATCTCTTCTTTCCTTCCTTCCTTTTCTTTTTCTTTCTTTCTTTTTCTTTCTTCTGATGTAACATTTGTTAAATTCAGTATTTTTACCAATCATTTTTAACCCAGCCACAAAACAGAAAGAGAAGATGGGAAATAAGAGTTCTTTGTGTTTTCTGGCATTCATTCTATAGGTGAATCATCTCATCAGCTATTAGATGCCAAAGTAAAACTGATTTCCCAAAGGCAGTGTAATGCACCAAATGCATATAACAGCAGAGTGATGGAAAGCATGTTTTGTGCTGGAAGTCTTCAGAGAACAAGAGCAGATACTTGTCAGGTGTGTTGCTTTTTGGTATTTGAACACTGATTTCTCTTTAAACCACATGTAAACAGAGTATACATGGCAAAAACTGGCAAGGTGCTACATATGTACCTACTCCTTATATCAGATAACATCCCCAACTTCCTTCCCTCAGCATAATACCAAAGGCATATACAGCTAGTCCTGAACTTTGAAAAGTTCTTTTAGTAACCATTCAAAGTTGTTCACACTTACAACCATTGCAGCATCCCTATGGTGATGTGTTCAAAATTCAGATACCTGGCAACTGGCTTGTATTGGCTTGTATTGGTCTTTCCAAGGTCAGGTGATCACCTTTTGTAACCTTCCACCAAGCAAAGTCAATGGAAAAGTCATATTCCTTTAATAAATGTTACTAATTTAACAATTGGAATGATTCACTTAACAACTGTGGCAAGAAAGGTCGTAAACTGGGCAAAACTCATTTAACAAATGTCTCATTTAGCAATAGAAATGTTGTGCTCAATTGTTGTTGTAAGTTAAGGACTTCTGTACTGGATTGCATGTTATTTTATACTTGATGGCTGATTCTAAAAGGCTACATTTTGATAGTTTCATTGTCAGTTCTGTGGCCAGTTATTCTACCTGTCATTTATTTGGTCTTCTTTATATTTAATTTTAGTCCCAGATAACCTTCTAAATCTAAATTGATACTTTGCTTTTAAAACCATTACTTTTGAATGCAATGATTTACATTTTAGAAAAAAAAGTCATGAACTTATTTAATCCAAGATCCTATTCCTTTATCCCTGCCATTGATAGATTGAAAAAAATATTATTCTTCAGGAGCAAGTATAAAATGTTAATTGTTTTTTTATTGTTGTCAATGTTAATTGTCTTTTTTATCTTTTACATTAGGGCGACTCAGGAGGTCCACTAACATGTGTTACCAATGACACTTACTATATTTATGGAATTGTGAGCTGGGGAGATCAGTGTGGATTAAAAAATAAACCAGGAGTTTATACTCGGGTGACAAGATTTCTCAACTGGATTAGAACAAAAATTACACACGAGTCTAATTTTCAAAACTAAGAATGATAGTCATGAAGACAGGTAGCTCAAGTAATTCATCCTTTCAAAAATGTCATCCTTTTCTCTCTTCTATTTCAGTACTGAAGTATTTTTAGCCAAATTTCTACCCAGAAATGAAAACTCTAATACCTTAATAGCATTTTGGCACTGCTTGCTTATATGATGGCCAAGTAAATACTCATCCCTTTGCTTAAAGTAATGTACAAAACTTATCTTTTTTATTGTTGTATTTTTAATCATTTGACATTTTAAGGCTATAAACATTGTCATAATCCTCATAATAAAAACTAGTTGCATTGAGAATTGTTTGCCCAGAATACCCCAGTCTTTTAACAGGGAAGTTAGAATTTACATTCAGAAACCAGTGCAAATAAACCTCAAAACACATTTGACTCAGAAGAACCTGTTTATATTTGCTTTCAAATCCCCAGAATTTCCTTTTCATTCATTTCTACAAACATTGATTGAATGACAATAAACCTCCAATATCAGTAATCACAGGTGATCAAGCCAGCTGATGATCAAATGATATGCTATTTTATATAATAAACATCTTTCAGTAAAAGAAGATATAGAATATAAACTGACTTCTGCACAGATAGGAGATTAAACTTTTTCCTCTAGCCACTGCATGTCTAATTTTCTCTATCTTTTACTCAGGATTTTTTTTAAAAGGAGGCAAAAGTGCCCACTGGCATGAATTAATTTAGCCACATAGGAATTCAGAAAATGAACATCATTAACAAATCAACAAAATAACTGTAGACTTTTTTAAAGTGATTCCACTGATTTATTTTCAGTACAAATATATATTTTTTCCTTTCAGCAAATCATGGTTCACATATTTTTAGTACAAAGCTGAGCCTGCCAGTCATCTAGTACTAATTTGCTGTCATAAATACTACATTGTATAATACACAGCTTTAAAAAATCAGGTAGTTTTTCATGCAAAAATATAAAGTTTAATATTAAATCACTTTTTTGTTTGCAAAGGTCTTTTTTTGTAATAACTATTTCTGAACAGTGCACTACTCTGCTTCTCAGGAGATTAGAATAGCTACATGATTTGGAGAGCAAGCTGAAAAATATATGCATTTTCATTAGACAGATGTCAGTGTTTCTATTCATTTTTTAGTTAGTTTCATTTTTCTTCTCTTCATTTGCAGAATCTCTGCTGCATCAGGATTCAGCTGGACTTGTTGGGATCCTTCTGTTATTTTCTCCTGAAATTGCGATAGATTCAGAACGTTATCTCCTCACAAAGACTATTGTGTCATTCCATTTGTAGCAATTATAGTGAACAGTATATCATCTTCTAAGTAGCAGAAATAATGTTCTAAAGCTACTTTTCTAGGATTGGGTACTTCAACTGTATAAAACTGTTTACTATATATTCATAGCTTTGTTGTTCCAAATTTCTTCCAGGGGTAACCTACAGTTCTTCATGACTCTAATAACGACTTTCAAGTAGTGGTTTAGATCCAAACCAGCTGAAATGCTAAGATGTTCACAGACCTGGTACAGGTTCAGCTGTCCTTATTTCCAATAATAGTTTAGGAAATGACCCAGATGCATACTGGAATCAGACTTGGTTCCAACAGATCCTGTATTCCTATATTCCATTGCCATTTATCATCCTATTTCCTTTACAATGGCTCAGTAGTAGAGGCTGGATTATCAGATACAATAATTATTACACCTAATTTCTAAAACTTACAATGAATATTGCTTAGGTTACCTATCCATTCACTTACATAATCTGGATCATGCTGTTCCTGGGTTTCTTGACATTCTGTGTCCTGAGCATATGCCAGCTCTGCAGCCCTTCTGGCCATTTCCACTCTGTAAGAACCTGGAGGAGTCCAGCCAATACCTTTGATCCAATTCAAATCAGATTTGTATTTGACCTAGAAAACAAAATACAATACTAATTGCATGGAACTTCCAAGACTATAATACTTAAAATCAGACAAAGCAAACCATATATATACTAAAGGACTAGAAAAGAAAATGGTGACCCCAGGAAACAGGTGTGATAGGCAAGGATAGGTGAAGGAGTATTGCAAGCTATTCTGTGCCACCTTATATGTTCTTCAAAATCAGATGCTATGGAGTCCTTCCATCTTAGAATGTTAAGATAAAACTGGTGTTATATACAGAATAGGAAGTCAGATCTTTTCTTTGCCTCAGCCATGGAAAACATGCGTTTTTCTTCTTTACATAGCAAACATGATTTGTTTATTAACAAAAGACCATGCACACACTTTGTACAATACAAGAAAATAGTTGCCAAGACAGAAGAGATGGGCAAGACTCAAGATATCAACATGTATTACAGTCTTTTTTTTCTTATCTTTTCTGAAGTGAATGTATAAACCAGTTATTGTTGGGAATAAATGTTTGAAATTTGCAAATATAAAATTATATTTAAATCTTTTTGTAACTCTTCACTTGCAATAGTAGCAACTTACAGATGCATAGAAGAATAGGATTTGTTTGGAAGAGCCTTCCTCATGGACTAGTGAAAGTAATTTCTTGGTTTTAGTAGTGCTATTTTTTCTTTCCTAAATGCATTAGCATCTCTTTCTCTCTCTCTCTTTCTCTCCCTCTGTGTGTGTGTGTGCACGCTCTTCCACAAGTGAGCTATGACATGGACAACTCTCCCAGTGACTGCACCTTTTAATGCATTTCCCACCTAAGCTTTTGTCCAAAGGTGCTTCTCTTTCACTTCTCATCCAAGAAGCTTCTTCAGTTTTGACATCATCTAACTTCAGTCAGAACTGAAGAAGCTTCTTGGATGAGAAGTAAAATGTCTTTAAGAAAAAACAAAGTCCAGTTGCTTTTTGAAAAAGCACCTTTGGCATAACCATGACTTGGATGACCAAGAATTTCCATAGATATCTAAGTTTTCTTAAACCTGATGTATTGGGCATTATGGAAGATGAAATCCAGCACATCTGAATGGCACAATATTAGAACTACTGACAACTTTTTAAAATCTAAGCTGATTCCTTAATATAAAGGATTAAATTTGGATTTGAAAATGAATCCATTGGATTTGGATTTGAAAATAAATCCATTGAGTAGACATATCCTTGCCTGGAATGGGCTCCTTAGCCATAGATCCTAACATACTTACATCACTTTGTAGTTTGTAGGCTTGTTTGGCATGCCTGAGATTCAGCTGCTCTGGGTCACAGGTGTATTGATGCAGGCGCTGCCTGTAGTTGACATCACTTATTAATTGTTGGCTTTTCTTTGCATGAATAAATCCTGGCTGATCAGTTTGACTTCTGAATTGTGCTCTGTTTCTAAAATAATCCCTTTTATATTGGTTGTCACTCTGGAGGTGGCCCATTTTCAGGAAGTGTCTCATTTTAGGATCATCACGTGCATTGCAAAATCCAATCCGTTGACCTCTGTCCCTTAGGAAAGCTTCTTTGTATCTGAACTAGAGAATATTGAGACAGAGGAATGTTTATGTCATTACACAATCATATGGAAGCATACTTTCACATAATTTCATACTATGCCATAAGCATTTTACATGTACGTGCTGTAGCCGATTAGTGCATCAATGTTAAAATCATTGTACGGCATGCTAATTATTTTGGCGAAATTATTTTTAGATTGGGAACATTTCATTGTAGTTGAAGAATATATGTAGAAACATACATTTAAAGCAACAATTACACATAATTACACAATTTAAAATAAAACTCTAGGATGAGCTCTTCATTAGAACACCCAGAATCTGGCAGCACACACAGGCATAGCAGTAATAGGCAATCTTTTTCAGCAAGGAACCATTCTCTGACTTTGTACCCTACACAAGGTATACAGCTAATTATGTTACAGTACATGCAAATACTACCCAAATTTTAAGAAAACTTAAAATCGATTTTTAAAAACTCTTCACAAATTCATTAAATAGGCCAAAATGGGCCAAAATTATTGTTCTTGCCTTTGACAAGAAGAGTACATGTACGTTAATATTGTCTCTCTGAACAACAGCAAGAAGAGTTAATTTCTCCCTGAACTTTCTCAGTGTTTTTCATCTGACTGATTTAATGACTGATTGAATGATAGACTGAATAAATACATACATTTATAAATAGGCCCAAGTGAAGTATGCTTGAGACAGTTACTCTCTGGACCAAATGTATACTTGTATTTTTCTATTGCACTTTTGTTCTCTAGCAGTCTCAAGTCTGACAGAGTAGGAATAATAGAATTTGGTCAAATAAGCTCCACAGAATAAAAAGATGCTAATTATTTCAACAGCATATTAATCATAATTTTTACATATGCAGTTCAATGGCAATATTAGTGAATACTAATATATGGTTCTATTCTTATTGTGGGATCCTTATGGCATTGAAAACAGGTTCATTCCTTGAAACTATATAGGAAAAATCAGCGGTGATATGCTAGGGCATAAATGCCTTTAAATGCCAAAAAAAACCACCATCTTGGAATGTTTCATACATCACTGGCAATTTCTCTAGATGCTTTAGCTGTCTGGAAAGGGATGGCATCCAATCTGAAATCATAGCCAGCTGCCCGTGTTTCCTCCCAAGAGGTTTTATATAGTTTCTGCATTGAGAAATGGAAAAGCAAATAAATTAATCTTATTTACATATCTGTTGTGGCTTTATTAATTAATATTTGATTCTATTACAATCATTTATTTATGACTCAAAAGCTAGTATGCATCCCTTCACGTTTTCACATACGAAGTACAATGTCCTATTTGAAAAGAGTCACAAAGTCATAATTAAAGTTTGCTTTGATGCATTAGACACATCAATATTGCATTGACATTGCCCCTATTCTGTCTTTTGAAACATTTAGCAGTAGCATTTGGGTTTTACAGCAGAGACATTTCAGTACTGCATTTCTACTATGTAAAACTTCAAACATTTTTAATACCTTCTGTGCTGTCTCCAAACCCTGCTGGTTCCATCAAAGTATCTAAAGTAGTGAGATGCTTTATAAGGGAGTAGATAGGATTAAGGCATTAGCTAAATGCAAATTATGAGGAGCTGAACATAGGAATGCAGCTGAATACATGGACGGTTTCACACTAGAACAGCTTTTCGTGTGTTCAGCATTGCCACATAATTCAGAGGTCTCGACTCAAATCATCATGAGGACCATGTAACGTGAAGTTCTTTGCCCTGAAATCTTCTAAGGAAGTATTATAGCTAATCCATTCAGTTCTCTCTGATTGACTCAGGGCCAACCCTGAGATAGGCTGAGAAGCCTAGGGTGCCAAGTCTTAGAGGTGCCAGTGCAGCTTCTACTTCTGAATCCTTCTAAAATGCAAATCCTTGTAGCTAAGGATGCTATATACCCTTCCCTGGGTTACATTTCTATCATACCCAACCAATATATAGTTTTCAAAAATGAGCTTTGTGAACTCAGTGCCCTTTAAAAGCCTCTGCTGGGGTTGCAAGAGAAATGGCTGATCCCATCATCTTAAACCCTTGGAAAATCACTGTTCTGCAGTCTCCTCAAAAGGAGTAGCCATCTGGAGCACATGTGGAAGATCTCCCGTCCTCTCCTTATTCATAAAAGTTTCAGTAAATCAGTCTACTCATCAGTTTCTTGATCATTACACAGTCATCAGCTCTGATTTCACAAAACAAGGCACCATACTCCCTCAGAAGTCCATTTTTATTATGTACATTCTCAAAGCTTAACTCAGATTGAGAAAAGATGGTCAATTCCCAGAAAGCCAAGATTTACAGAAAATAGGCTATGGATTATCATGTTTCTCAAGCTGTAAAATGGAGGAGCTGCTGCACCAGTGCATAGCAAAGCAAGGCCTAAATCTGGCTCAAGCTCTGATGATCTTGCTTTCTTGCTCTCCTATGTTGCCTCAGGTGAAAGGAAGCCCTTCCCAGGATAGTGCCACAATCTGCCATGATAGGGTTTATATGACCAGTACAGGGTGATGACCCAGGAATAGCTCTGATATAAGCATTGAGGAAAGGTACTTTCAATGTCCTCTAGTTGCTCTCTGAAATAGTAGCATCTTAAGCACTGTTACAATGGTAGACTCTTCCATTACAACCAGACAGCAGCCTACTTTTAGAGGTAGTAGGACATGGATGATAATGTTGCACAGCTATCTCATACTTTGCTGCTATCTTTAAACATCTGTTGTCTCAAATAACCATTCACTTTGTCCTGAATTTGTCCTGCACCCACCTTCTCAGGTTACTTAGATTCATGAATATTTTTCCACTCTGTGGTAAATTAATACAACCTCCATGTTTTTGAATGGGCTGAAATTCTAACACATTTTGTTCCTATAATCTGGTCAGTAGTATCCTTGTTTAAGATAAGATGGCATGGAACACAAGCAAGAATGCATCCAAAAATTATAAAATAAGGCCTCTTTAAAGAACAGTTTTAGATAAATCTTTAGATTTGTTTGCAGAACTTATATTAGAAGAATTTGGCATTCTCTCTCCCGGTATGGATGAGATCCAAATCTAGACCCTTTTCTCAAGTTCTAGTCATTTGTCATTTCCTTCTGCCTTCTCTCTCTCTCTCTTTCTCTCTCTCTCCTTTTCTTTCTTTTAAATCTGCAAATCTTTGGCCTTGCTGTTGCAGTTCATTCTTAACACAGATCCTTTGATTCGAAACCCCATGCATCATTTTACTTTATCACAGTTTGCACAGTTTTTGCACTCATCCTCGCACATTACATTCATTTGATTTATGGCTATCTTTGCAGCTTTACAAATACCAACATGGCTTTTTTTCTTCTTTTTCTCTGTGCTCTGGGGTCAGTCTCCCTCAACAGCTTTCTGTGTGTGGCATCTGATCCAATTGTATATCTACCGAAAGCAGTTTCATTTTTAATGAGATGCCCCCCAACATCTCCACCTCCTCATGCACTCACTGGCTGTTTCAGTTCAGATACATGCTGATCCATTTGAATGGTCTGAGAAGAAACAGAACATACCCGACATACAACTGTGCCATTCATCTGTGCATGGCAATGCCTCTCTAACTGCATGAGCAATATCGCTCTCTTATTCTTTTCTTCTGACATGAGAGGGAAAGGTTTGCCAGTGTACAATTCAAAATGTGTTACCTGCTTCTACTTCTTTGTGTGCTGGAGCAGCCTTTCCAGCATTGTTCTCTGCTATTTTTATATTCCAGTAATTGATTAAACAGGTCACTTCATGGAATTATTTGCGTATCAATTTTTCACATGACTATGCATATAATTTAACTGTTCACAATGAAACATGGTCAATTCATTATTACAGGTTGATTTAATCTGTGAAATTAGTCTATGGCATTTAATGGCAGGCAGCAGTATTCTTTTACATGAATGAAGGTAAAGATACATTATCCCAGGATAATGTTGCAGGATCTAATCTGTGTACTTTCTGGAGAGAAAGAAGTTTCCTGAGGGTGGGCTCCAGCATGAGCCCAAAAGCTTGGTCCCAGTGACCAACTCAGATCGGATCCTGCAATATTCTTTTACCTGTAGTATAGTTCCAAAACTATATTACTTGAAATAGCTTGAATATAAGGCAAGTAATCCTTATCGTTGTACTGATTATGTGATTAACTTCCAAATGAAAAAGAACAATTACTTACATCACTGATGTGTAGAGCATTGAGACGTGCCCTAATGAGGTCAGGGCGGTCAAGTGGCAGGGTGTATCTGTGCATGTTGTCCAAATGGCCAGCTCGATATAGCCGCTGTTAGGACAAACAATATTTAGTGTAGTTCCACAATATCTAAAATGCTATTTTCCCCAATACAAAATGCATATAGCACTAACCTATGCCTATGCTTATGCTTACTTTAGGCAAAGCTTTATTTCCACTAAAAAGCAAAATGCTATCTCTATTTTGTACAAGCAAAACTCTTCAGGCAAAATCAGAAGTTTGCTCTTTGTAAAATCTTTGGCACTACACAAAATATGAACTACATCAGTTTACAGAACTTTTGTGTATCTGCTTGATAATAAATTACCATGACACTGTTCACATACTTCTAGAACTCAGATTATCCTACAATGCAAGTGCCAAAAAGCAGATCTATGATGATCAGTAGTCTTCTAACAAATCCATGATCATTTGAGATCTGCTTACCTTCAAATGTTAATAGAGTAACTAAGCTATATGCCTGCCCTAAATAACTTGGAAATTTAGAATAAGCAGAATCTATCATCTGTCTGTCTGTAACTGTGGTGGAAATATTACAAGCTTCATTCACTTCTGATGGGCAGAACAAATTTATGGACTGAGAAGTAATGAATTCTAAATTTATATCTTCTGGTTCATAGATTTCAATGTTGCAGTAAAAAACTTCCTAAAGTCCAATATATAAATTAAGGATAAATTACTACCCTTGAAAATTCACAACATATTTTGCTACTGTTATTTTCTGCAATTTACTGCACATCAGACAGCCAACAACAATCAATTTATTTGCAGCAATAACATTTATTCTAATGAAATGGACACAATTCATATTATGTGAGGCTGAGAACAATTTTTATGACCTACATCATAAATACTTAACTTACATCATTGCATTGAATGTAACTATTCTTTGCATGGAGGAAGTCCAGAGAGTCTGTAACTGTCGTGAACTGGAGCTCATTTGGTTTCTGACGATATTTTGTCTGCAAACAAAATTAAGGGCAATAATGATAAAGTATATAATAAAGAAAATTTTATACAAGGTTGTCATTTATAACATAATTTTTTCATTATATGTTTATTGGAGTCTAATAGATCTTGTGTGTATAATATAACTATTAGCCCCACTAGGTAAACCAGATCAGGAAATCAATTTCAGTCCAGGCTTCCTTATTATAATGATTGTATAAGGAAGCATCTTTAATATTTGATGGCATACAAATATTATACATTGCCAATCCCATGAAAGAGTTAGCAGTACCTCACTGATAAGTTCTCCAGCCTTCTTCACATTTTCTATATGAGGGGATCTTAGAGGCATCCAGCCAAGTCCCTTCATGCAATTCAGATCAGATTTGTAGGAAAACTATCAAATAAAAACAAAAACAAAATGTGAGAATGTATCACAGGACATGATCCCTGATTTGTATTCATATTTGAACATTACCTTTATGTTTTCTGAGACACTGATGTGATTTTTTTTAATACAGTCATCTGCTACTTTTAGAATAAATAATGTATCACTGACAAATTTAGGAATTTGTGGGCCATCTTTTCAGATATGTTTCCTTAACTAAACTGATAAAGAGAATAATCATAACAGGCAAAAAAGGTGTGAGAACAGACGCAATTTCTGACTTCCTGCTAGCTTCCCTATTAACTTTGGTTGTGGAAAGCTAAAAAGAAGCATTGGAAATCGCAATCATGTAACAGAGGCTGTCCACAGCAGATGGCCAATACTAATGGACTAAAGAATATTGATTGATATTTCAATCTCACAGGAGTAATGTATCTTGGATTTTGAATGCCTTCTTTAAGTTAGCCTATTTGAGATACATTGATTAAAAAAGAGTCATTTCCCTATGGTGCACTCTAAATCAATCAATTAAACTTGTATGTTGCCCATCTCAGCAAAGGCAACTCTAGGTTGCAAACAGACTTTATAGTATAAACAGACAGGACAGTTGTAGTAGTATAGATGCTTATCTCAAAAGATACATCTTGAAATATGCTGCTTCAAACATTGCTCAGCAATACAATCAATTTTATCAGAGGATGGTCAGAATTCATTGATCAATGAGTGCAACTATCTATGATTGTCTTTCTACAAATCTTAGTGTATGCACCTGTACAAATGCTACAGCATCCTTTAAAAGGAATGAAGCAGCCCTTAACTAAGTTAGTATATCAGTTAAGGGCTGCTTCACTATAGTGTAACTTAAAGCACAAAATTGCTTTGTTTTAGTATATTAGCTATGCTAAGGAAGAATCCAAGAGTCATTCTGCAATGTTATCACTATCTGTCATTGAAAATATCCAGTTGGGTAAACTCTTTTAAACTGCATTCCAATTTGAGTTTGGAATCTGTTAAATGTACAGTGAAGTATGAAAAAATGGATATGCTTTTACTTTAATCTAGGCTAAACCTTCAGTCAATAGTACTTCCTGTAGTATTTATGTCAATTTCCTATTTATTAATTCAAATGCAAAACTGAATTAATATAATCCTTTAGGATAACTTCTGAAAAAACATTCTGAATTTATTAATCAACCATGTCCTTTAGAATGTACAGTTGCAGTAAAGCTTTAATAAGTATAATTTTATAGTTATTATAGCCTATTTATTTAGTAAAGTTAGCAATACTTAATTTGATTCACCCTGCACTGTTCTGTTATTGGGTGTCCAAGATAATTGTCCAGGTGTTACACTATTCTTACCTCTGACATTCAAGCATATACATTACCTCACTCTGAAGTAAATGAACTCTTTTGGCCCACTTCATCCTCAAGTCTTCAGGGAGCACTGTGTATTGATGCAATCTTTTCCTGTACT
Source organism: Naja naja (assembly GCA_009733165.1). Lineage (NCBI taxonomy): Eukaryota > Metazoa > Chordata > Lepidosauria > Squamata > Elapidae > Naja > Naja naja. Next base: position 130,547,329 of record CM019151.1, on the reverse strand, counting down.
CCTGGTCACTGATGAGATTCTGGGCTTTTCTAGCATGAACTAGATTAACCATGTCCATAGGGAGATTGTACTGAGAACAGATATTTCTTGAGCTTTTCTTATATTCCTGTTCACTCTGTAACTTAGCAGCATGCAAGCAGTGTAGCAGATTGGTGTCATCCAGAATGCTTCTGGCACCAATGAGCTTCCCCCTTTCGGAAACAAAGTTATGCTTGTACTGTAGCTGTGATGGAAAAGAAAATGGGATTTATCTTGCACCCCTTCATCTGTGATGCTTTTAAAAAGTAAGCTTTATGTCTCTCTCTCTCCCTCTCCCTCCCTCTCCCTCCCTCCCCCTCCCTCCCTCTCTCTCTCTCTCTCTCTATATATATATATATAAAAGGAAAGTGTTCACTGCTACGAACAATTCAAATACATGAAAGAGCCATCACATATTTTATTGGTGTTGTGTTTCTGTTCACTTTTTCATCTTTACATGTCAAAAACCTGGCTCTGATCAGCACGTGCCAAGAGAAATTGTATTGTTTGAACAACAGGACTGTATATGTGGAAAAAGTGAGATTTCGTAGAAAGTCCTTTTGAATTCAATGGTTAAGTATTTGAGAAACTTGCTGTGAGTAGGAAATCTGGAACAGATGACTATGGTGTGAAGCATTATACAGGTGAGAGCATCTGCATCTGTTTTATTTGTATGCTGCCACATTGGTTTTTCAGTATCATCAAAGAGATAACATGTTCATAAGCATATCTCAGCATGACTCAGGCTATGTTTTGTTTATCTCAAAGTAATTTTGATGTACCCAAAATACTTATTGTTATGCAAAAGATGCTATATTTGAATGTAGCCTGGAATATATGAAATTGCCTAGGGAAATGGCACTTGCATGAAGTCACTGGCATTGAGGAAAAGGGTTCAAAAGGGTTCAAAATATCTCACAATAACCAAAGAGAACAAATCTACAGATTGTATGGATACCCCTGCTGCTCTGAAAAGGAGCATTCTTGTGATAGTGAAAGTTTGAATGTTGCTCATAGTGGCCTTATTACTTGACTTTGGGGAGAGCATTTTGTTTCAGGAAAGTGAAGAATTTAATTCCCATACAAAAAGCATTGGGCTTCTAAAAGCAGAAATCAATCAGTCAAATGTAGATGTAAATCTATCTTCATTCCCCTTCGCTGCTTTACTGGAATACCCAAGGAAATAAATGGATTATCTATTTACATGGATCTATATTATTTTGGATGTTCTGGGTAAATCTGAATAGAACATACAGAGATATTTTTCTTTCCCCTATTCCCATTGTAAGAGCTTCAGGCCTGCTTTGTTTCTGATTAACAGTGACTTTTTTAAATTCACACAAAGAATCTCATTCATAAGTAATACATTCTGTCTCATATCCTTGTCTCACATGATTATGGGGCTGCTTTAATTCAGTAAAATCTGCTTTCTACAATGTATTACATGAAGTTAACAAAAATTAGGCAAGATGGAAGGCTGCATAATTCAACTCACATCACTGGCAATTTCTCGGGAGGCCTTGGCAGTCTGGAAAGGGATGGCTTCCATTGTCAGTTTATAACCCTGAGCACGAAGATTATGCCAAGATTCCCTGTATTTTGCCTAAAGTGGAAATGGCAACTTTAGATTTCTTGGTTAAATTTTAACTAAAAACTAAATTAACAAAAGGAATTTGCTTGAGTCACTATACAGGTTCCAAAATAATTCACATAGGTTTTAGTCACTTGTAGAAAGATGCTTCTTCAAATCAAATCAGATAAAAACAATGCAATAAACATATCAAATGGTAAATATTCTTTATATGGATTGTTTAATTTATATAAGTGTATAAGGAATAATTATACCTATAAACAACCATGAGCCACCTACAAAACTATATTTGAGGTGAATAGAAATTTTCATACATATTATTTTTGCATGCATTTATTCATTTTCTGGGCTCCTTTTATTTCCACATTACTATAGGAAGGAAAAGAAGTGAAAAATTCAGGATAGATAGTACTTCTTCCCAAATATTAATATCCAAAAACAACTGCAATATTATAACAATCTTACCACAGAATTTGAAATTCTGAAAATTCACTTCATTGGAACCAATAGTCAGCATAAGGGCCGTTTTAAATAAAAAGTGACAAAAACTAATATACAAATTTAAATGCAGCATTGCCAATGAATTAAGATACTGATGATACTGATATAATAGATGCAAAAGGGAACTAAAATTATCAGCTCTCAGAGCAATTCAGATTTTCCTGCTAAAGAATCATGGCAGCAAATATAAAATACAACACATAGGTTAAAATTTTAATAAATAGATAAACCACAACGACTGTGACAGAGGATCAAGGACAGAAGATAACAATTACATTGCATACATATCAGTAAAATGGGTAAAACTGTCAACCTCTCCTGTATAGAATCAGAGCTTAAGGACACTTATTAAGGGGAAATATGGCCAAGATTAAAGTAAGCACTTACCTCACTAATGTTCACTGCATTCATTTTTGCCCTTTCAAACTCAGGAAGTCCCAGGGTTACCCTACAGTGATGCAAGGTGTCTTCTCCTGCTGCTTTGTACAGTCGCTAGGAGAGTTGTTTTTAAAAGTCAACCAAAATTCCTTTTAAATGTTATTTAATTACAGTTCTTAAATAGTCACAGGTTGGGATTTGTTTTGAACATGTATTTCTACATACCACATGTTTTAAATAAAATATGGGTTTTATTTTAACGGAAAAATGTACATACATCATACATACATACGTACATATATACATACAAAAATGTTTCCCATGTTTGCACAGAATATGGAACTATCTCCAGTCCAAAACTGGAAAGCTTTGATCAAGAATTTTCACAATTGAAGAGAATCAAGAGCACCTAATGCAATTGTAATAATTTTTCTCCATGCAGAAAAAGAGAGGAAAACAATGCTCCCTACTGCACTGGTGCAATTGCTGTGGCTTGCAACCACTATTTCCCATCTGAGGGAGATGGGCGGTTTAGAAATGGGATAAATGGATGGATAGATAGTCTGTTTTCTTCACAGTAGATACATCATTTCCACCTACATTGCATGCTCAGAATAGAAGAGGGATTTGCCAGTGTCCTACTTTCCATTTTTATTCTGCCATTATTATATACACAATTATAATATTATATACATGAAAGGGTTAATGCTAATGGAATAACAGGCCATTGTGGGGCCGTCCCCACTAATAACTTTGGAAAGTTCCTGTGCCTAGATCTAAGTATACAAATAATGTAATTTGTTGTAATTTGTTCACGTCTTGCTCTTTCTCTGTTTTTTCCTGCCTTTTATCCCATTTTTTGCCAGCAAATGTTTTTGATGTTTGCTGATGTTTAATAAATAAACATCAAGCTACATTTTTGTTAGCTGTACTGAATAGTACGTATGCTTCCTCTGATCTGGATATCGGGAATGACTGGGGATGTACTGGGTGCAAACTAAAAGAGAAAGTGTCCACAATAATTCAAAGAGAAAGGATGAGGGCAGATGAAACGAAATTTTAGGGTGTCAATCATATCCATCCTTTTATTTTTCAATGGCACATATAGCTATAGGAGTGACCCCGTTTGGTCTAGTGGTTAAGGCAGCGTGCCAGAAACTGTAAGTTTTAGTCCAGCATTAAGCATGAAAGCTGACTGTGATTTTGAGCTAGTCACTCTTAGCCTATGATGTCAGGCTTGAGTGAAAAGTTGGCCAGTCAATTCCTCTTCCAACTAATGGATCATCACTCAGTTGATCTGAAAAAGTGGGCTCTGTACTTGAAGAGAAAAGGCTGAGGTTTGTGGATTTTTCCTAAAACAGATGTATTTTTCTTTTTCCCTTGGAATAAAATGAAAATAATTACTTCAACCAGCTGATACAGTTAATGGACTCAAGCCTTGGATCTCCCAAAATGGAGAAGATTTCAATCTGGATGCTATTTTTGAACCTCCTGATATTGGAAACATTTTAGTCTGCATGTGTGTGTAAAGAGAAATGTTTATTCCTTGTACTCAGCCAACAAATACACAGCTGACAGAGTTTTTAAAGGACAGAAATAAATAAAAATAAAGAAAATCATAACCCCATGCAAACAGCAATCTTTATCAAAAAGGCAATGTACAATTTCTCTCATGCAAAATAAAAGCATAATCTGACATTGCATCACCTGTTTCTTTTACTAACATTTATGTTTAAAAGATTTCAAAATCTTCTACCCATTAATCTGATTTATTGTGTTATATGTAATAATATATTCTGTATTTAATATTTTGGGTCAATCAATATTTTGTTAACTAATTAGTCTTATCAATTGAAAAAACTATCAAATGCTAAAAAAACAAGTTCAAAAGAACGAATCTATAAACTACAGAAATAAGACTGCATTAATCCATGACTTCTAAAGCCTTATTTCATAACATTTCCATAAACATTCAATGTTACTTTGGAGGGGGGGGGAGCATAGCAAGAAAGTTTAGGGGACCAAACATTTTCCCGATGCAGATTTTATTTTATTTTCATTTTAATGGTGAAATGAATCTGCAAGGGTCTTGTGAATAGTTTGAGAAATCGGAAGCAAGATTCTTGGCCTCTGGTGCTTTAAGTGAGTTTTTGAACACATTGATGTTAACTATCTTTGAGACTGTCCTTCCAGTGTACCCCTTTGCATTATGATTGCTTTCAAGAACAAAAGAGAAGTCATTTGCACGAATCCCTATGAAATAACTGCTCTGATTTGTTTTCTTTGTCAGTCTGATTGACAAAGAGATATTAAAAGTTTCTCTAGGAATAATAAAAATAATTTCACAATGTTAAAGGATAAATTGATGGTGCTTTCCTCCTCCCCCCTCCCTTTTTTTTGTTTAGTGTATTACACTTCTCAGAGCATGCTGCTTTCATCCTTCTCCATATATTGCATTTTAAAGAGCATGTTTTCTGATCCAAGTTAGCAGAACCTACCTCATTAGCAATCATATTGCTGAATTTTGCATGAAGGAGGCCAGGAGTGTCTGTCACTGATGTGTACTTGAAGGAATTTGCTTGCTGACGGTATTTATTCTGAATTCACACAAGGCAGACAAAAGCAGAAATGCAAGATAAGGACATTATATTTTTAATGCTACAGATTTGGCTAGACCTTTACGCAGAATATGTTACATGCAGCAATCTATTGACCTGTACAGTATATCATTTTAAATCCTTGCCTCCATATCATTAACTCAACCTGTATAGTAAAATCAAGAGACTCCCTAAAAAATAAACAAGGATTACAGTAGTTGTTGGCCTTACTCCTTTTGAACTACATCTTAGCACTTTGGTGGAAATGATAAACAACCAAATATTTTATACACTTTTTATACAATTTTTAAATAAAATTATTAAAACTTCCAGAACTATCTAAGTGAAGTAGAAATGATTATTCAACATTAAATATTATTGTGACTTTTTTCTCGGTTAAGCAATCATTTCAGTGATCTTTAGACTGGAAATTATACAACCCAGTTTTTGGCTTAGTTGGTTTGGTCCACCCATCAGTTTGTCGTGGTGCTGTAGAGCCTCAAATGTATGATTAAATTCAAAGTAGATTTGATCATGTGATCTCTTGACTTAGAACCTTTGAACTGAATCAATTCAGATCTAATATTTTTACTAAAATTCCTGATAGAAATAAAACACTTATATTAGAGCTAGAAAAAAATGGACCTTTTTTATCAATAGCAGAGAGGTTCTACATTCACACAAGTCTAAAGGGCTTCCAAAGGATAAATAGGCCAGCTGGTTGGGTTTGTTTAGTCATGTATCATAACACATATGGAATAGGACATGTCCCAAACACCAAACACCTCACTCACCCTGCCTTTTATGCCTTTTTAAAGGCCTTTTTAATCCAGAGAGGCTTCTTCAGATGGGAATTAAAAAGAGATTGGAAGTATGAGCAAGAAGAGGACAAGAGGGAGGAGGACTCAGTTATCTTCACCTCTAGGATCTTTTGACGAAAAACATTTACACGATGTTTATACATGAAAGGAAATGATATGCACATTTTTAAAATGTGGTTTCTGCCATTATATCTATTTTGGTCTTTATTTTGCCTTATTATTGACCCATTCTTTTGCTCTGGAGAAAAACTTAAAAGTGATATGAGAGAGAGCAGGAGAGGGAGAGGAGAGGGAGAGAGTGCATAGTAATGAGGAAGGCCACTTATATCGAGTCACTTGGGTTTTGAGAAATGTGATTCTATGTCTAATATAAAAACACAGGCTTCCTTTCATCTGGAAAGGAGCATTTCCTTCTACAAAGGATCACCCTAATGTACCAATCACTTGGGTCCTGATTACAGAACAGAAAGTTTCTGAAAGTAGTTATCAAGGTCTGGAAAACCTTGAACTCCATTCAGTTCACCCAGGATATAAATTGAATGATCAAATAAAGAGGGAGGGTGGGAATGAGAGCCCACCCTTAATCAGGAAGCCTCTTTGTCAGTTTTACACAGACATCTGGCAAAACCTTGTTTGTAGTGAAGAAATCAAAAACATCTTTTGTTACCTCACTGATGAGTTCAGAAGCTTTCTTCTTTGCTTCAATCTCCAAGGCCCCGGGTATGATACAGCCAACTCCTCTCATAAAGTTCAAGTCAGATCGGTATAAATTCTATGAGAAACCAATCAAAACTAATTGATAGCATAAAACTAAGAAGCGGTTATTCAAATAACTTCTGCTGCATGAAACATATATAACCTTTAACCACTGGAATTGAATTTCCTTATTTCATGATCAGAATAACAGAATAACAGAGCTGGAAGGGACCTTGGAGGTCTTCTAGTCCAATCCCCTGCTCAGGTAGGAGACCATTTCAGATAAATGGTTCGTTTAAAAAGAGTTTCATTTACATGCACAAAACATTAGCCCAGTCTTGTCTGTCTGTCTGTCTGTCTGTCTGTCTGTCTGTCTGCCTATCTATCTATATCTATATCTATATCTATATCTATATCTATATCTATCTATCATCTATCTATCTATCTATCTATCTATCTATCTATCTATCTATCTATCTATCTAATCTACCTAATTCTGAGGTAAATTATTTTTGATATTTCCTCTAAAAACATTCATAGCAATTAAAAGCCCTACATGGATGAAATGATCATACTTACATTCACTTCAGAAACATTAAATGATGACTTTTTTAATGTTGTGGTTATAACAGTGGGTATTACATGCATGTATTTACATGTGTATGAACATAGTAAACACACATAGTTTACACATTTTTACACATCTAGATACAAAAATTTAGGTACTGCTGAGTCAGAAAAAGTTAGGCAAAAGGGTATTTGAGAGCAGTCTACATCTATGGACATTTTACTTTAGCCTGGAAGCCTTCATAGCCAGGTTTTTGGGAGCCCTTTGGCTACTGTTTCTTAATGCCAAGTTTATCTGTAACAAATAATCTCTTCTTGTTCACAGTTTGATGAGAATGAGATGATGGATCTGGCTTAGTCCAACAAAAGCTAGTTGTTTGCTTTAAAATGTGTTCTCCCAAACTTCAGTTTGGCAGAAATCATGATTTCAGGGCCAGGAAAATAGAGTAGCTATTGGCATCCATAACATTCTACAAGAGACTGGAGGCACTGGGTCACAGGGTTAGGTCAAGTGAGTCCTGCTGTTGCTGCACCATTTCTTCTGGTGATGGGAAGGATCCTTTCTTGGGCTGCTAGATTTCATTGTCAGGATAGTGTAGCATTCTCTAGGTCATAGTGTTAGGGAATTTCAGTGATGTCTTTTCTGGTTGGGCTGTCAGGGATCCCAGAAGTTCATGACAAATATTGTTATAGACCAAACTAACATGGGACATAACATGTTATACCCACAACACAGTCTGATTAATATATGTCCTAAGGTGTGGTAAAATAGCTCTGATTTCTATTGCACAGCATCAATGACATCAACAAGGGGAATGGACTATTGCTGAAATTTATGGAATCCAACTCATTTCCAGAGGGTACTAGGGGAGATTCCTAAGCAATTCCACTGAGATTTAATCATTAGCTACAATGTCAGGATGACAGTGGCTTTGTGATGAAATTGCATCCAAGCAACATTTCCCTATCCACCAAGTAAGGAGAGCTCCTTGGGCTACTGTGGAGCTCCAGAAAATGATGTGTTATCTTAGGAACTGCTTAGGAACCAAGAGCTATTGGATTTGAGCAGCATATAAAGCCAGAATATACATTACATAAATATATTAGAAAATATATTCTTAAAACACAGGTTTAAATTTTCATAGGAGTAGAATGGGGAAGTATATTTATACCAGATTCCCCAACCTTTCCGGCTTTGCAGACTGGCCGGCAGGGAAAGAGGATGGTTCTGTGCAAGCAGGCAGCAAGCGCATGTATGGACACAGTTCTGTTTGCACTAGCGATATGCATATGCACCTGGAGCGTGCATGCACACACTTGGCCAGTGCTCACACAAGTGGGGATGCATGTGTGCTTGTCCACCATTTCCGATTGTAAACAACTTAGTTTGAGTTGGCTCAGAGTTTGGGGATCCATGAATTATACTGATTAAGGGAGGAAAATAAATAATTATAAACCTGTAATTTATTATTATAAAACTACACCTTAAATGGCTCAGCCCACTTTGGGCATAGCCCCACTTTGATTTGACTCTGACCTTGCCCAATTTTCAAATGTGATTTTCACTATTTCTTCACAGATAGATCTCACTGTCTGTCTAACAGAAACTGTTCAACCCTCATTTAAACATGGTATATAAATTAAACCATAATTTACCTCACTCTGTAGTTTGTAAGCTTTTTTAGCACACTGCAGCCTCATATCTTCTGAGAGCGATGTATAATCATGAAGTAGTTGCCTATAATCCTGATCACTGACCAAAGACTGGGCTTTTCTGGCATGTTCTAAATTCAGCATGTCTAACGGTAGGTGGAACTTATTCTTCTGATTATCAAAATCTTTCCTGTAATTTATCTAAGAAGGAAGTAAAAACAAATGCTATTTTTCAGTAATAACTTAAAAGACATTCATAGAAAGTCATTTGACAAATTATTTTGAAATTGTTCACTTTACAATTATTATTATTATAACCATTAACTAGGAAACAGGCAGAAAATTATAATATAATCACAGGAAACAACTGGTCACTGGAATGTACTGTTGTTATTTGGTCCTCAACAAGCTTGGCATGCATTATGTGCACATTGCTGAATCCTATTCCTAAGCATTGCCTTAGAAGTCTTTCTAGTAAAATCAAAACTGTTCTTCAACGAAAATGTTTGTATTATATTTGTGAGCAAAACCAACACTAGCCAGAGCATAAAATAACTGAAAGAAGCAGTGCAAAATCAGAAAATATGGAGAGCTGGTCCATAGAATCACCAAAAATACAACATGATTGAATGAATATCATCAATCATCATCATCATCATCCTTCTAGAAAATTAGAAGCACTATAATTCTCTTCATTTTTCTCCTTATATCTTTTTTTGATAATGAATGTATCTTCCCTTCCATTCTTAATATTAGTGCAGTATTAAGTTAGCATTGTTATTTTTTGTTCATTTTGTTGGATTTGTGTTCCAAAAGCTTAAGGCATCTCACATGCCAGGTCTCCTTTCATTGTATCCCCACAGAAACAAAATCTTATGATGCAGCGGCCTCCAACCTTTTGGGTACCAGGGACCGGTTCTATGAAGAGAGGTTTTTCCATGGACCAGAGGGTGCGTGATTTTGTGTTCTCCATGCCATGGATGAGGCTTAGCTTGTTTGCACGACCTGATTTCTGGCATGCCATGGACCAGTGCTGGTCCATGGACCAGTGGGTTGGGGTCCCTGTTATGATGCACAATAACTCAGATAGCTTAAGAGGTTATTTAGGGAAGACAAGGCACTGGTTTAAATAATGATAGATGATGATATTCTGGGGCATCGTGGCCCTGACTTCAGATACTGAAGAACAATGGCAAAAGCAGTTATGGTATTTATGCCTTATCCATACATTTTGTTTTTTCTTTTGTTTTGACAGGCATCTGCTTGGTTGATGACATAAGCAGGATGCTGAATCAGATAATTAGACTAGACTAGACTAGATAATTCTGTCAAGGATCTTATATTCTTATGCCAATAGAGGTGAAAGTTCGCCCACTTATATTATTTTGAATGTGCTGCTTTTAACCAATTAAATGTTTGCTTATTAAAAATATGGTGATACAAGTTTATTTAGCATACCACTTACATCACTTTGTAGCAAAGCTGCATGCATGAAGTGTGAAATGTTTATATCTTCCAAGCCATGGGAACCAATCAACTGCCCCCTCATTTTCTCAAATGCCTCCTTGTACTTATACTGAGAAGGAAAAATAAGACATTTATACAGCAAAAACATGAAAAGTGAAATAAATATATATATATTATTCCATTGCTTTTTGTTGTCTTCTATGATAGTGAAGACTTTACATAAAGCCATGTATGTATCAAATAGCCATATTCAGGGGAAGCCTAATCTACTCTACAAGAAAGGGAATGCGGGTTTAGAAATTCAAATTACATTTATTAACATGTAATTTATTTAAACAACAGCTGTTTTCTAATTGTTGTGGGAGAAGTGGTACTAAAAACATATTTATTCAGGTGACCCTTTTAAAATATAGATGCATGCTATCCCATTCCAATAGATCATCACACCTGCTCATTTGTTTTATATATTGAAGTCTATATAATGGCATAAGCTGAGTTGCAATATTACTGGAATGAAATTAACATCTGTGAGTTAAACTCTTGATATACTTGGATAAAATATTTAAGAATTATTCTAAATAATAATAAAAAATCAGTAAACCATTTTAAACAATAAGAGGGACAGTAGATGAATATTTAACATAAATCCATACTAAAATATATTTGGTCTATTATCCAACTTTCCTAGTTCTAAAATAAAAAGCTTTGTAATAATAAAGTAACAGTTGTTGTACTTTTGGAAACTGCAACTGAAAGTTTAATAGGTAAGAAGTATAAGATAAGAAATTCAAGGTCCTATGTCAATTAATTGGGGCTATCTTTGTTTCTGAGCCATTGCTACTGAATTAAATTCCATAAATAAATAAAATAAATAAAAGACATGTTTCAGTAGCAATTTCAAGCCTATCTTATCGTTTACAATACAGACAAAATAAGAGACAATTTTATATATTATTTGATTATTTTTCTCAATTGCACTTAAGAATTTTATTGGAAATAGGGGGGATATTCCTCTTTTTCATGAATATTAACTTTGACATTCAAATTCTAAGACAACTTTTTAACATTAAATAAACCCTTTTTAAAAAATAGTGATGATTAAAAATATCTTCCCTTCTTCCAGTTTGCCAATATAAATGATATAATACTGTTATCAAATACAATGTTTAAAGATACATTAGGATCCATTTACCAAATTCTACTTAGCAAGAGTGTTATTTAATTCACACACAAAAATTGTAGAAATAATTGGAAATTCTTTATACTCCAAAGGTTTCTTCCATTGTTCTTTTCCAGTATCTAAACAAAATGCCCTTATAATTATTTCTTTGCCATTGTTACTAAATCAACTTACATCACTTATAATTTCATTAGAAGCCTTTGCTGTCCGGAAAGGAATGGCATCCAGTTTTAATTTATAACCGCCATGTTGCATTTTATTCCAGGATTCTTTGTAGTGAGTCTATTTGGAAATAATAAGTAAGACCGACATCCATTTATTGACACTCAAAGCATGTTCTTCCCTACAAAGAACAAGTACTTATACCTAAAATGTCTAGCCCAAAATTAACTTGTTTCTAATTCAATAGACTTCTCTATTAGGTCAGTATTGCACATTGTTAGAGTTATAGTTCATAAGTGATGCTGTGTTGACTTCCAACAGAATCTTGAAATCTGCTTCAGTTGGAGTAATGGATGTCAGAATGACCTTAGGAAACAGGAGATGGGAGAGAACTGACAAAGAAGAGCTATCTCAATCAAAAAGAAATGAGGATGGAGGAAATATCTCAGAAGACACTCTCCCTGGTTCTCTGGAAAATAAAGGCAACTGACAGGAGAATGTGGATTCTGTTATTGTAATCTTACAAAAAGCTAATATTAGGATTCATGGTTTCGATGTCTTGCCTGGACAATAGAATAGCAATAGCACTTAGATATATATACATCTTCATAGTGCTTTATAACCCTCTCTAAGCAGTATACAGAATCACCATATTTCCGCCAACAATCTGCATCTTCATTTTATCGATCTCAGAAGGATGAAAGGCTGAGTCAACCTTGAGCCCAGTCAACATCAAACTCCAGGTGGTAGCTAGAGTGAGCCTGCAGTACTGCATTCTAACCACTGTGCCACCATGACTCTTGTTGAATGGCTGACAGTTAGACCCACTGATTCAAATTAAAACTATGATTAATTTGAAAAAGGTTAATCTAGATTCAGTCCAATGTGTCTGAAGTGGTCATTTTATTATCTTGTCTGGGGACAGCATCTCCACTCATTTTTATTTTGTCCATCTCCACTCATTTTTATCTTTAGTATTGGCAATAGCTTCTCTTTTATCTTAATATGCAGTTATCATAAAAGGTGTCAGAATAATAGCACTAGCAAGAAGAAATCAACACTTAAAATGCCCCAGATGTAACATATTGCATTCTGGAAAATAAATGGCATCTAAGCATTATAGAAAATTACATTGGGGCCATTTTTTTCGCAATGCAAACTATATCTGAGGCATTTTGAATAAAAGTGGCTATCCTCAAAATAATAGGATATATGTGCTGAACCTATAAAAGTATCTACAATTGAATTATTTCTTGCTACTACATAATGTTACTGCAAATAACTTGGCTGCAAATTTTGCAACTTCTACCCTTTGATTTAACGAGATTATGGAAGATTAATTGTCATGATTGAGTACTTGTTATAAGGACACCAAATTTCATTTCAGTTCCGTTTTGCCTCTTCTGTGACATCTTGCAATTTTCTTTTCAGAAACTAAACAGGCCAACAATGTGGCAATGTTGCCATTATTAAAAATGAGAGGAACAGCAAAAATGGATATGCATAAGACTGGTCTTGCAACTCCTTACTTACAGCCATGCTTATCCTCAAGAAAGAAAGTGAAAAAATACATTTTACACAAATCACAGCTATAGTTAATATAAAGAAAGTCAAGATGTATCATAAAAATCTTACCTCACTGATATTCAAAGCATTTTGCTTAGCTTGAGAGATCTCAGGAAGTTCTGCTATTTGGGTATAATTATGTTTGACATTCTCTCCATGTTCTTTATAAAGCCTCTGCAAAATTCAGAAAATACTTTGAGGGGCATCATTACATGTTTTTGTGCATAGTAAATCCCCATCCTCCCCCAAATAAATCCTTATCAAATTAATTCAAGAGCTATAGCCAATATAAGAATTCATTAGGTATTAAGATTTTCTTGTGACTCTCTTTATTAACTGGAGATTTCAAATCTCAGTTTTGGTTGTGGCATCTAGAATCTGGAGCAGCCTTCTAAGTCAACTCTTTCCAGTTGTGTCACTGAAACCTTTTTGGCAAATTGTGAATGACTTCCTCGGCATACAGCCATACTGAATTTGCTTATTATATACTGGTGGTAAAGTTTAGAAAGTGATGATTCACAACAGCAGTAAATGGTTTTTTAAATTTAAATATGACTGCATTAATTAGCTTCTGTCAAAGGAAAGCATCCCATTATCTCAATTCACTATGAACGGGAGAATCGATAAGCTGCTGTCTCATGCTAGAAATTCTTCTCTAAAACACAGCACTTGCAGGACAACGTGCTCTGGAAGACGGAATTATCTCCTGCTGTTTTCTGAGTTTTGAATTCCTTGATGGCAGATTTATTCATTTATAAGCCCTGAGTAAGATAATTATTTTAACTCTTGAATATGAATATGGAATGGTTCCCAAGCTTATTTATTTATCAACCATACATCTTCTGTTCAGCTAGTGGTGATAATTTAGAAAAATGCCTCTTCCGAATAATGCTTATCTGGTACCTACTTTATTATTTTTTCAGTGTGAAATAATAATTATTTTCCCAGGCTTTAGATATTACTGTGCACTTATGTTATGATTTAATTTGCTTATTTTATTGTTTTATTTTGCATTATATTAGGATTATTTCTAAATGGACAGCTGTATTTAAATTTGAAATAAAAGAATATAAATAATGTTTCATCTCCTTGTGTATTGTCTTTGAGTGTATCCATGAAAGAATTACTTATTACTTTAAGAAATAATTTGCTGTAGATTAGATGTATCTAAGTATATGGCTATGTAAGATTGAAGTGATTTGTATTACTAGCATTGATTTATTGTAGAAAGAGAGAATTGCTAATAATTATTTCATTGAGAAAGAGGAATTCATATTTAAAATGTTTCCTAAGGAGAAAAAATAAATATTGCAACTATGATGCTGATGTGGTTGTAAATTGTAAACATATGTTTAATGTACCAAATTGTATGAGTCAGGATAGGGTTATAAATTTATCTGTCTATATATGAGTGTTCTGCTAGGCTTTTTAGAAGAATAGTAGGTTTCCATTAACACAAGTTTCTCAGTTCCTCAGAATGAGGCCAATGACAGAGAAAACTAGTGCTTCAATCAGATCATTCAAAGAGGCTACCATTTTTATAATCATAATGTATATACATTACAACTTACATCCACAGCCTGGTTATAACTAATTCTAGCCTGGATCATCTCAGGAGTGTCTTTAATACTGGTAAACTTCAAAGCATATGGGTGCTGACGATATTTCTTCTGTTGAGAAAAAAAAAAAGATCAAAGCAGTGAATTTTGTGCTACTCTTTCATGCTATTTGAAATAAAAAAATCATAGGTTGCTTGAGATTAGAGTGAATGTGTAAACATAATTATTATTCCTCTTTCTTCATGCTTATCACCTAAGAACTTCCAGATTATAATTAGTTTCCATTTAAAACTAATTTTACTAGTGTGATCATACAGCATTTCCACTTAAAATTTAAGGAAAACATTTCAAGAGGATTATGTGTAATAAAATACCCAGAATCCCATGAAAAAAATGCATTCCCCCAAAGTCTGAAATACAAACTAGCATTATATTTTGGTAAGTCCTTGAAGTAAAACAGCTGTTTGAATATAATACTACAATGATATTTTGGGCATTATTTGAAATCTGATTATTGAAGTCATGAACATAAATAATAAAAACTGAAGCCAAGTTGAAGAGGCATTTCTGATAGCCCATCTTATTGCTTATGTTACACACAAAAAAATGAGATATTTGATCATGTGTTTTTCCTGTATTTGTATACAGATCGTTCACTTCAAGGACAATGGATTGTGACATTTACATTAACATCACTTACAATGCGTCTTTATTGTGCTATCCCACAAGTGAAAAAAATTGGTTTGTCAATTTAACTGTTTAAAAATATTTTTTAAAAATGGTAGACATTTGCTTCAAAAGCTAAAAATATCCTATCACTCGGATGTATAAAGATAGAGTATCATAACAATTACATAAAAGACTTATGGTTGCTAGGGACAAAGACTAACAGATATCCAATTTTTAGAAAAGACATCCCTTCAAATTATAATTACAAGCAAAAGTGAAATTTAATTGGTAAAAATCACAGCTTCCAAAGCACTGCCATTTCAATGGTGAAAATATTAAAGCTGCAAAATAATTATAGCAAGTGCCTGAATATTGCTTGCTTAAAACAATATTGTAAAAACAAAAATATTTTGTTTTGTTCTCTCGGTCAAACAGGTTCAACAGCACTAAAACTGCACTAGAAATCTGTGACTAAATGTATTTCTGCTATAAATGGCCATGCCTGTCATCACACCATCTTTAGTGTGACTGCACAAAAGTACTTTTGAATCCTTAAATCCTTTTAACATACTTGCTAGGCATGCATATTCAAGAATTCAGAATATTTTGTTTGTGAATGGTCTTAGTAGAAGAAGTACCTATAAACTGTATTTTTTTTTGTACTGAAAAAAGTATATGAACGGGAGAGCTTGAGCACT
Source organism: Naja naja (assembly GCA_009733165.1). Taxonomy (NCBI): domain Eukaryota; kingdom Metazoa; phylum Chordata; class Lepidosauria; order Squamata; family Elapidae; genus Naja; species Naja naja. The sequence continues at coordinate 130,531,206 of CM019151.1, read as the reverse complement.
AGTCATATTAGAGTCATAAATATACATGTTAAGCCTTGATGCACTTCATTAATAAAAGGCAAGGTGGTGGGATAGCAATTGTTTGATTGTCATTATTATTCATGATATCACTTGTCACCTCCTTTGCTTTTGGAAAGACTATATGGACTCCCACTGTTTTCTGTTTGGTATCTGGCTTCCTTCTAATTATGACTACAATGCCTGTTTTGAGAGCCTTCTTCTTTTCTCCCCCTTTCAGTGGAATTATTTTAATTTTATACCGACATTTTACATGCATTATGGGGCAGGTATTGCTGCGGCTGTCATGAAATCTCACCTCGCTAATGAGTTCTCCTGCCTTCTGAGCCTGCTTCACATTTAATGACCCAGTGGCGATCCATCCGGCTCCTTTCATCCAGTTCAGATCTGCTCTGTATCGGTTCTGACAAAAGGAAAGGAAAATGCTCTATTGTGGCTGCTCACACATTAAAAATGCCACCTAAAGAACTCACACATCAGAACACCAACTGAGCCAAATTAGAGCCTGCTTTTGTTTTATCCACTTCTTTGTAACTGTGGGAAGAAATGTGAAAGGGAGGAGAGTGATTTAGAAAAGAGACCGCGAATGTGCTGACAGCGAACCTTTTTGCTATGAGGTTTAAAAGAAAATGCATTGAGAAGGAGCTTATTTATTTACTCTCTTTTACTGATGACTAAATGGTTTCTGACAACATTCTCAAAGTATCAGTCATGAAAAACAGAGCTGATTCAAAAGATTTCTCTGCAGAAATCTTTTGTCTGTTTTCTGGAAGTAAGACTATGATAAGACTTGCTCCAAAGTAAGTGTGAATTGAGTTACAGCCATAGGAAAGATTTGGGGCAGTAAAGGAAATTAGTGAAGGTGCATACAGGAATGACTTATTTAATCCCTTTGTGTATAGCTGGTAAAGGTCAGTGCAAATAACCCATTTAATTCTACCCTAAGTTACACAAAAGAGGGATATGTGAACTCATCATCATAAGGCAGATACACGTGCCTCTATAATAGGGGGCCCAACCTTCTTCTGGTATGGTTGCTGAAATAGGTGGCATAATTTCTTGCCATTCCGAGATGGGAAGAGTAAAAAAATTTAGCATAAGCTTTAAATTCAAATTAGCCCCATTAAAAAAAATGCTTGTGCACACACTCCCCCGGAAAAAAATAACATCCCCTTTGCATTCTTGATCTGTTTACTAGGCCTATGCTCACCCAAAAATATTAAGTACAGGTTCCATTCATATAGATGTGGATGAGAAGCATAATATTGGTTTGCAATTATTATATTACTATGAAAAAGTACTCATCTGCATAGTTTGCAATACTAACCTCATTTCCAGATCCGTTAGGAATTTATACAAAGTTATATAAAAAACCCACAGGGTTCCATAAATGAAGTTATTTTCCATCCCAGATAAACAGTGTACATTTATCTAACTGAGGAATTGTGCCACACCAGATCAAATTGTACTATAACTCCTACCATATTGGGATCACATATGGTATTAAGTTATAATTTAGCAACCTCCTGACCCTTTGATAGAACCACTGTGTCAGTGAACTTAGTATAATCAGACTATGATAGTTGTTATCAATAAACCTACCAAAGATTAAGCATCCAAAGTTATTCTTTATGGTTAGCCCCAAATGGCTAAGAGTGTAAAGTTGTATAAAAATAATGAACTTCAGGACTTACATCACTCTGCAAGCCATAAGCCTGCTTGGCCCATTCTACCTTCATATCTGTGGGCAAGGCTGTATATCGGTGCATGATTGTCTTATATCCTCTATCAGTGGCCAAGTCTTGAGCTTTCTTGGCATGGACAAGATTTACCATATCCATGGAAACATGATATTGATTCTTTACGTCTTCAAACGCCTTTTTGTATTCCAGGTCACTCTGCAACTTGGATACATGGAGCAAGTGAGTCATTTGTGAGTCTTGGCTCACATCTTGCACTCCAATCAACTTTCCTTTAGTCTTCTCATAATTTTCCTTGTATTTTATCTGTTGATAAAAATAATAGATTATGGCGGCAAAGAAAATGGAATAGTCTACTCATTATTAACTGTGGAATCAGACCCAGGTAACCTTCCTTATAAAGGTATGTCCCGTATTCTGGTTCTTGTTTATCAGATATAATTTATTGATTAGCAAAAAGCTTAAACAAAGATGCATGCATTTATTCTAGTTTTAATAATTCCTAAGGCAGCATATTTTCAAATCAATACTCACATCACTTGCTAGGTCCCTCTTTGCCTTGGCTGTCAGGAATGGTATAGCATCAAGATGAAGTTCAAATCCTTTTTCTTTCTGCCTTTCCCAGCTACTCTTGTAGATTTTCTAAAAATGTTAATACTACAATTATTTTGCCTGCCCATCATGTATCACAGGCATCATAATAGCACCCAGTAGCTCCATAAGGAATTAGATTTGTATTGTTTTACCAGTTATTTAAATGCATTTCAAGTTCCTATTGTTAATCCAGTTTGTTGGTTTCCCTATTGGTCAAATTAAGAAGATCCTTATGAAAGGTGTCAATATTAGCAACATAGGTGTTCAACTACAAAAGCTCTATGGTGGCTTTTTCCAAATGGGATAATCTAAATGCTTTAAATTTCAGCTTCCATTATTCCCAACATTGGTGATGCTGAAAGGGGCAATTGGGAATTGTAACCCAAAACAGTACAGAGACCTTGTCACTCTTAATAAATGCTAGACGCTAGTTGTCTGACAGCAACTAGCTAACATTGTCTAAACAGAGACTCAGAATCCACACTAAATTAAAATTCACAAAATTCTTGGGAGATATTCTTATTTTATATACTAGTAAATATATATTATATATAAATGTATAGATACCCACATTGGTTGTGCACCTTTCTAAAATATTTTGGTAGAAATGTTTCAGAACTTGCACAAACATAGCAACTCTCTACTATTACTTAAAACGTAAGCTACTTTTCAGGCTTTCTCCATAAACTTCATACAAAATGGCATTCAAATCTCAACATACCTCACTAATATTTGCAGCATTTATTCTGGCCTGTATGAACAGAGGCTCATCTTTGCTGATGGTGTAGTTGTGAAGAAAATCCTCTTTTGCTGACTTGTATGTGATCTGTTTACAAAAGCAGACCAAATCATTACATCCAGAGGCATAAGGTACAACAAGAAGTGTCTAAGCTGTTACAAATATATCATCATGCCTTCTGCTAGGTCCAATCTTTAGCCCAGTATGCTGACATTAGCTGACAGGCTACAGTGGTTCAGGTAGACAGAACAGAGTTTTTCATACCCTAGCATGAAATGTTGGATAACGAACAGGAGATTTTCCATAAATTTTTCTATAAATTAATACACCAGTCCCCTATATAGTAGGAAAGGGATAAAGGGGAGGGGACAAGGGAGAGGGGAGGGGACAAGGGAGAGGGGAGGGGAGAAGGGGAGAGGAAGAGAGGAGGGAGAGGAGAGGGGAGGAAAGGAAAGGAAAGGAAAGGAAAGGAAAGGAAAGGAATCATAGGACATAAAGTAGTATATAGTTCAGATTGCAATCCTGTTAAAAAAAACCAATGATGGAATTGTTGACTAGCATTTATAAAGAAGTTATAAATTCATGAAGAAGTCATAATGATTTGTAAATATGCTTTGTTTCTCCAAATTATAGTTTGTAAAGCATTGAGTTTATCAATAATATCGTTATAACTATTTGTGTAAGCAGTAGAAGCATTACAGTAGGAGAATGAAACCATTTCTTATTCACAGTGTGAAAAATTGGTTTGCAGCTGATGCTAGCTTTTGCATATTATATTGCATCAGAATGGGCTGCTTTTCCCTAATATGCTAATACAAAGTAGTATGATATCTATTTTATAAATAATGGAAAGATTTCAGAATAATAAAAATAGTATCCCAGAGCACTTTAGCTTCTTCATTTTCTATTACTTCGCCTATTTTGCCTGCAAGCAAGAACTGGTAAGACTACAAAATAGATGAAGCAATAGAAAATGAAGAAACTAAGTCTCTGGCACTTTAGAATTCAACAGACAAGCACCTGCCACACAGCATCCCAGATTTAACAACTGTTTTCAAGAAAAAGAAAATAAGTCTAGATAGTAGACCTGCAGTCCCTGGAGATAGCAGAATAAAAGAAAAAGAAGTGGAAAAATATCACAAAATACAAAGACCTATACATAGATTATAAGTGTAAATAAAACAAAGATAGGAGCAAAGATATTACCAATAATAATAAACACCTTGAATGCAACTACAGCACCACTTGAACACTATTAGCACTGGCGAAATCAACATCAGTCAACTGCAAAAGGCAGCTTTACTTGGAACAGGTTATATCTTGTGACAATAGCTTTAATACCATCAAACACCATCTGCCATCCCAGGTCCTGGGGAAGGTCTCAGTAGGCGGATAAAAATGCCAAATCCAGTTGAAACCTCTTGCTAACTATGCAACCAGTGATAATATATAAAACTTGCAACCTAACTCTCAATAATTCTGTCTTGGAATTGTGGAGGACAGACACATAACCTTAGCCTCAAACAGTAAGGTCTTGCTGAGGAAAGATATGCAAAAAGGGTTCACTGTTGAATCTTCCTATTTTTCAGTGCTGGTATTTGTAAAGACTTAGCTTTTTGGGAAGATTCAACAGTGATTCAAGCAAGGTGGATGGACTCAGTTTACAATGGCAAGCAGTGCATTGTCAGAAGACCTGAAGGACCAGGTTAGAGTTAGATTGTCAGATTGGAGAAGAACTATTGATGTCAATAAGGGTTAACACTGCCTTGGTGACACATAATCAATCAGTCAATCAATCATCAATAAATTTATCCTCGTGGAATTTTTTGTTTTTAACAATAACAATAACAAATCAATATAGAAAGAAGATGAAAAGCAGACTCACATCACTCTGTAGTTCCTGGCTTTTCTTCGCATGTTGGATCTGGGAACTGTCTGCAACACTTGTGAACTTTAGAGCATCAGCCCTCTGTCGATACTTTTTCTAATTAAAATACATGTTAAGATGATTCAGACATTGTCACCAACTGTTGTTCAACTTTAAAATTGACCAGGTATGCCTTCCATTCATTTTCCGTCTAGGTCCCAAAAGCACTGCAAGGTTTCTTTTTTAAAATATTGCTGCCAGCTCAGAAGTTAAAGCTAGCTTTGTTGATGAAATGTAAATTGAATCGTATTCATACATTTTTTCAGGTTTTTGTTTGGTAATTTAATATCTTTTTAATTTTTGTATTGTATGTTTTTACTGTTGTGAGCCGCCCTGAGTCCTTTGGGAGATAGGGCGGCATATAAATCCCAATAAGCTAAACTAAACTAATTTTAAATAACGGAGTTTCATTAATTAAGGATTAATTAATTAAGGATTAATTAATTAATTAAGGATTAAGGATTAATTAAGGATTAAGGATGCTTATCTAAGGCCCAGTTTTGATTATTTGTCTTTTAGACAGTTTGATAGAACATTTCCTGTCCACTCTTTCTACAGCTGTGTCTAGAGAAAAGGCAGCAAATGGCTGCATTCATTCTGGGTGAATCAGAGTGAGGGATCAAGATATGGTCTCTTTGTTAAATAGTGTCTTGATGTGAATTAGGATGCAAATGCCTTTTCCATTGCAACACCTGCTCTTTTGAATGCTCTCATCTGCCATATTGTTGTGGTTCGCCAGCAGCAGGTGTGCACAGCAGAGGACTGTGACAGCAAGGATGAAAGGGAACCCATCAGGGAGTCTGGCGAGGACTTGGACAAGGATCCTGCGTCTGATGCAGGGATGGGGCCAGGATTATCGGAGAGTGGGGTGCTGCCTTGGAGCTTTTGGAATCTGGCAGCAGTAAAGCAGAGGACCCCGGGGAGCCTGGGTCAAAGGATAGAACAGCTGAAGCAGCAAGGACAACTCAGGAGTAAGGCTGGAAGGTGATTGCCCTCCCATAAGAGATAAAAACCAGCACTCGAGGATATGCTCTTTGCAGGAAGCAAAGAAGTTCTTTAGACTCTGAGTCCTTGTTGAAGCCCTGCTTACTCCGGTTTGTTTTTGAAACTTCTGTCAGTTGATATTTATCAGTAATTAGACTTGGCAGCCTTTAACAACCTTAAAAGGATTTGCTTTTATCTAGGACAATTAGGTTTAAATGACTCTTGGCTGGGAATGAAAAGAATTCCCAGTGCTCCATTAAAAAGGGTTTGCTTTTATACAGTTTGTGTTTGTTTAATGTGAACAAGGCTTGGGTCAGAACACATATACAATCATCTACAATCCTTACAAGCCTTAAACAGGCATTTTAAAAATGAACCTTTCCTAATTGTTGGGACCAAAATAATAGGTAATCTCACTAGGAGACGTAATTGTCAAATTGTGACTTCCAAATTACCTATTATTTATGGCAATAGCAATAGCTCTTAGACTTGTAAGTGCTTTACTGCCCACTCCAGGGGTGGGCTGCTGGGGGTTTGAGGGGTTTTGGAGAACCCCTAGTTAAGATCAGATACCACCTGCCCCTCTGAGACCCCACACGGCCCGTTTTGGATTCAGGTAAGTGCAGGACGCACGTGGAGGCTTGGGAAGGGCGAAAAATGGACCTCCTGGAAGTTCGGGAAGGCCAGAAATGGTTCCATTTCCAGCTTCCAGAAAGCCTCCAGAGCCCATTTTCGCCTCAAGGAAAGTCTCCGGAGCCCAGGAGGACAAAAGCCCCCCCCCATGGTGCAGGAGGCCAACTAGACCATGCACACCAAGGCCACACTCACCCAGCAATCGGGCAGAGAACCCTTTGCTAAAAATTTTGAAGCCCACCCCTGGCCCTCTCTAAGCAATTTACACAGTCAGCATCTTGCCCTCAACAATCTGGGTCCTCATTTTACTGACTTCGGAAGGATAGAAGGCTGAGTCAACCTTGAGCCGGTCAGAATCAAGCTGACCTGGCAGTGGAATCCTGCATTCTTATCACTGCACCACCACGGCAAATGTAATTGTGATATTAATTGTAATCACATCCTTCATTATTTACATATGTTCATATTTGGTTGAAATGGGTATAACTTGAAATATACTATTTAAATTCCTAAACACATATACTATCTCACTCCAATGTCCTAATCAAGTGCAACAAGCACTATTGTGGATATGGATTTAAGATTTATGGTATTATCTTAATATCATAGACATTCATTCCTAACTATAATGATGCACTGAGATGACACTGCCCACCTATTTGTATCTGTATCATATACACATACCTTATTTTTCGCTTCCATAAAACACACTTTTTTCCCCAAAAGTGAGTGGAAATGTCTGTGGATTGGTGCCAGTCCTTTGGTGAATAGCAACTAGGTGGTAGGATCCTTTTACAGTGCTGAATCTCGCCTCTTCTGTCCTTGTCATTGTCCACCTCTTCTATCTCTTTTACGCAGTGCAGGAGTCAATAGGCAGAGCTGGCACATGAGAGACACCTATCTTGGTCCTCTCAGGATCCGCCTGATTCTCCCCCCCTTTGCTTTCCTCCTTTAAACCTAGGTGCATCTTATGGTCAGGTGCATCTTATAGTGCGAAAAATATGGTATATGGAGAGTAAAGATGGTTTGGGAAGTCAACTGATAAAAGCAGGAAACTCTGTGCCAATGTGTTGCAACCTCTGCTACTTCTATCAGTCCATCATGACTTTGCTTGTGGATAAGAAAAGGATGGAGCTTATACTGCCAATAGAACAGTAGATTCAATATTTTAACTAAATTCTGCAAGCCTGTTTGAAGAAAATTTGTTACTATTAATTTAATATAGCTCAACTGGTGGTTTGACAGGCAGTCAATCACATGTTTGAAAAGCCATAACACAGTGGGTGATGCCATTAGCATACTTACAAGTGCTTTTCTATAAAGCTGCAACAGTATAATATTTGAATAAAATCAGTAGACTGACCTCACTGATGAGTTCTCCTGCTTTTTTTGCTTGTTCAATATTAATACTTTGGTCCGCTATCCAGCCAACTCCCTTCATCCATTGAAGGTCAGTTTTGTACTGAAGCTGAAAGGAAAGGGAAATTCACAAGTTTTAAGTAAACTGGTATTACTAAAATATATTAAATGTGCCAGCTATGTGTAACAAGAGTAATTAGGAGACTTCTAGTCCTCCCTTAGACCTGAAAGCCATCTGGGGGGAGGGGGCAGTCATTTTCTCTCAGCTCAGACAAGATAGCTGTCATGGGGAAATTAGGAGATAGAAACATTATGTATACCATCTTGGGATGAACAAAATGAAGGCAGGATATAAATCTAATAATAAATGCAAACGAAGATCTAAGTTATAACAATTATATAAATTATATAAAGCCAGAGTAGGCGTGGTCATGGTGGGTGTGGCCAGCTTGACATCACTCATGTTGGGGGAGAGCTACAGTGCCTTGCCAGCAAAAAATAGCTCCCAAACTCCATTTTTGGCTGGGACAGCTTTCTGCAACACTCTGCCAGCAAAAATGGACTTCGTTTTTGCTGGCAGAGGCACCCTGGGGAAGTTCTTTGCTGTTTCCAGGGTGGCCCTGTGGGCCAGATCTAAGCACCCCGCGGGCCCTATCCAGCCTTGAGTTTGACAGCTGTGGTCTACTGTCACGCCCTTGGTGGAGACTGACTCTGAGGGAGAGGAGGAACAGCCAACAGGGAGTGGAAGTGTGGCTCCAGAGGTTGTGGAGGAGGCTGGGGAAGGGTAGAGACCAGCTGAGCAGTCAGAGGAGGACCCAGGCCATCCCCTATCCATCCTAGGGCACACAGGGAGGAGAGGATAAGGGAAAGATGTGGTCTACTCAGGAAGAAAGGGCCTTGATCCTCTTCATAGGATGCATGTGTGAGAACTGCATAAGAGTTCGGACCTGTGTGCTAGCAAACCCCGGAAACAAAGAGTGTTTTATTCCTGGATGAGGTTTATCTTGGTTGGCGTTCTTCTAACGGACTGTACCTATATCTTCTTAAAGCTTGTAATTACTTATCCTGGTCTGTCATGGAACTTTCTTCAGTGCAGTTTATTTTGAGGGGGGGGTTTATCACTTCGTTATCTGCTCTCTGAGTTTAGACTCTATTTCTTTCTTTTAGAATGTTATTTTGGAAAGAGTTTAATCTCCAACTGTGAATAATTGAATAGTGAAGCCAAGTTGAAGGCATTAAAGGAAGTTTATTTATGTTTTGGTTTTTGTTATGTTGGTATTACACTCTGGGTCATCACAGCTACATTATCTCGATTTAATAGACCAAACAATAACCAATAAATCACATAATTATTCTTATAGGCCTTTTTAAAATAATAAATGAAATGCCTTTTATCCTACCTCACTTTGTAGCCCATATGCCTTTTTGGCCCACTGTGTCTTTAGATCTTCTGGAACTGTTGTATATTCATGTATTTTCTTCCTATAGTCAATATCACTAGCCAGAGCTTGGGCTTTCTTTGCATGTTTCAGATTTATCATATCCAGTGGTAAATGGAAATGTGCTTTATTCTTCTCAAAATCTTTTTTATATGCAATCTGCAATAATATCATTATATTGCATTACCAAAAATTAAAACAGATTGATGAAACAACAATCTTGAATGAACAGTTACCTTTACCACATAACAAACAATAACTAGATTAAAAACAACTTTCCCAATCCTTCAAATCTCTGCACAATCTTGCTTATCTGACTAAGAGCTGAAAGACTAAATTGCTGTTCCAGCTTTCTTTGCTAGCATTGTGAAATTTTCTTTACATTTATAATAGCTTACAAATTTTTACTCTTAACTGAATTATTTTCAAATAATTATGTTGGTTACTGCATTTAGAATAATTCAAGTTTTATTCTTTGGCTGCAGAAGTTAGGCAAATGTTGGATTTTATTTGCAAAAACTTTAACCTGCATATCAGATGTGGCTCAAGGTGTCACAAGCATGCCATGCCTTTTCTTGCGGCTGTGCTATGACACAATTTCTTCTAGAGGTAAAGCAAAGATGAAAGAATCAGTACTTGAAGACACCTTCAAGAATCAGCATTCTTTTATTTAGGAGATAAAATATAATGGTTTTCTCAATTTTCTTCTGCTTTGGAAAAGGAAAAATGATCTTCCTTTCTTTAGAATAGATGTATAGCTGCAAGTGGTCATTCAAGATTTCTCCATTGCAAAGCTATACTTGACATAATCCAGTATGCTAAAGAAGAGCAATAGCCGGCCTCTGAATGTGTTTGAATTCTTCTGCATATTTCAACCAAATAAACACACAATCTCATGCAGATTTAGATAGATATAAATTTAATTATTTCTATAATAGCCTTAATAACTTATTTTGAACCAAAGTTTCAATACAAGTTTATTTGAACTAGGATCTGAAACTCTGGCAATAAATTATATTATCAGCTATAATTTAAGGAGAGCTTATATCTTCCCAAACCACAAATATTGCACATCTGCATTTATAATAATCATGAAGAGTTTTAATTATCCATTTTGCCAACCCTGCTTAGCATTAAACATGATTAACATATCTAATGATAGAAAAGATGTATTGCTAGTCAGTGAAAGGAAATTACAAGGGAATATTCATCATGTGAACCTGATTCCTAATGTAATAAACATGATCTGATCATTATCACTATTTGGTCTCCAATCTCTACAGCATTTAAGCTTTTAACCCCTAACCACTATAGCTTAATAAAGAAGTCTAATACTAAGAACTGTAATACTCAGAAATACTGATTTTTTTACTATAACCACTGGGTTCTGTAAATCCTAAAGAAATAATAAAAGTGGATATGAATGGACATTTACCTCACTATTTATTTTGGCTACTTGCATAGAGTGCAGAAGTCTTGAATCTTTTGTTGACAAAGCTTTTCCTTTCATTTTCTCATAGTCTTCTTTGTATTTAATCTTTATAGAGAAAATAAGTAATAATTATAGAATCATACACTGTGACGCCTAGATATAAACTTCCTGGCATTTCAAGGTAAGACTGAATAATGTAGAGAGTAACTATCTAATATTGTGATTTTTTCCCCTTAAAACTTTTTGCATAATGACATCTTTACTTACCTGAATCCTTACCTGGAAAGAGGAAGGCAGCTATTTAAAAAATCTCTTCTGGTTTTTCAGCTGAGAAGTTTACATATTGCTTTCTAAGGTACTTTCTAACTGGCTCTACATATCAGGGCAACAATTTATGAGAACAATTACAAAGTCCAAAATGTATACCTGGGATTAAAAGGGACTGTGAATATTTATATTTAAAGACACTATTCTTAACTAAAATTAATTAAATGTTGCCTGAAATGCTTTGAAATGAATTAAACTTGTGTTTTGGTCCATTAAGATTTTGCCTATTTTTATCTGCATGCATGCTTAATTTTTAAGCCCTGAAAATTAGTTTTCAATTTTTTTTAGTTTCTAGACACTTCAGAAATTTTATGCTATAGAATGCAAAGTGTCTAGAATGCAAAGATTATTCAGGAAAAGGACAAAGTATCTAATATACATTATCATAGTTTATGGCATATTATTTAAAAAAAAACAAATCATATTCCTGAATTTCTAAAACACCTTGTTTTTATTTATATAAAGTATGCTGACTTTTGTTATTAATAAATCCTTAAAAAACATATAGAACTTACTTCACTGGCAAGATCTCCTGAAGCTTTTGCAGCAAGCAAAGATCTGGAATCTAACTTCATTCCAAAGTTGCGACCCCTGCTTTTCTGCCAATCTTCTTTGTATTTAACCTAGGAAGAAAATATAGTTGCATATTTTATATTATTAATAAAAATAAGCCATACATATAAAAACAGAGAGAACTAAGTAGCAATCGACTTATGACCATTTGTTCAAATTATAATTTAATGATAGTTTTTTTGATGGCCTCAGAAAAAGTGACTTGCTCCCCATCTTCAAAATTACAACCATTGCACCATCTCTGCAGTCATGAAATCACAATTTTGCTGCTTGCAACTGACTCACACTTACGACAGTTGCAACATTTTGCAGTCAGTCATGTGATCATGATTTGCAATATTTCCAGCTGGCTTCCAACAAGCAAAGTCAATTGGGGAAGCCAGATGCATTTAATGACCATAGTTATTTCCTTAACAACTACAGTAAAAATGACCGGGCTTGATAAAATCAAGTCCGGTCACCTGATAGCTCATTGAATGACTGCATTGATTAGCAACTGAAATTCTGATTCCTATTTTGTTCCTAAGTCGATGACTGCTGGTATGCATAGGGGCATATAGATCCTGTTTCAGGCTACATTTACATCCTTGTCTGTATATTATTCAGAATCATTTGCATGAGTATGATTTTGGTTCTTCTTAGAAATGCTCTTTCAGACAGGATTCATTTTAGCAGATGAACCCCAGGGTGAGAAGGGTGTCTGAAAGGAATCCTATTTCATATTATTGGGTTGAGGACTAAATTTCCAAGCCTTCTATCTTCCTTACAATTCATGGAGCTATGACAAAGACAACTCAGTTTTTCTCTTTCCCACTGATCATGATCATGGTAGCTAAGAACAAGAAACCATGAGGATTTTCCCTTCCTGAAACTCCTAGCTAGCAGTTGTTAGCTGAAAGAAACTTAATCTCCCTTTCTCCCGTGTGCTAAACCCTGCCAATATTTCTTCCAGATAATCTGAACATTGTTTCTCCTTCCACCAATAGAAAAAAACAAAACTTTGCTCCATAGCTTCCTACTAAAAAAAATGCTCAGACTTTACTACTTTACTATCTAAGCTAATCTGCTCCAGTGTTTACTCAGAAGCAATTCTCACAGGGTTCGATTGGCAGACACCACAGGCAAATGACTATAGCAGGTATGGGAAACCTTGAACATCTTCAAGGCTCCATGCCATGGCTGATTGGCTGAAGCAAAATAGTTTAAAGCTAAAAACAAAATCCTGATATTCTTCCCCTTTTTTCCCCCTCTTTCTCTAATGCCTTCCCTTTCTCTCTTTCATGCAGCAGGTTGTAGGAAAGTTGCTGAATGTTTGAAGTGCTGTCTTGCATTCAATTCTCTCTTAATTATTTATGGTTGTTACTGTTTTAGTTGTGAGCCGCCCCGAATCTTCGGAGATGGGGCGGCATACAAGTCCAAATAATAAATAATAAATAATAAATAAATTTAAACCAAGGGTTTTCAAACTTGGCAAGTTTAAGACTTGTGGACTTCAACTCCCAAAATTCCTGAGCTAACATGACTGGAAGAGGAATTCTGAGAGTTGAAGTCCACAAGTCTTAAAGCTGTCAAGTTTGAAGATCCCTGATTTAAACCAATATTTAGACTGGGATAAAGAAAAGTCTTACCTCACTGTATAATTCTGCATTGGCTTTCGCCTTTACTAGCTCTGGTACATCTTGAGGCAAAGAATAATGTGATTTGTTTTTTTGATAGTTGGCTCGATAATTCAGCTGGCAAAAATCAAAAACACGTTTTTAAAGATTTGTAATTAATCAAGATCATAATCCTGGGTCTCAAAAAAGGGTGGACAATCTTCATGTTACCCCATAATATAGCAACTTGTCATTTAAAAATATGAATATAAAATAAAATATAAATTATAATGGCTAGTGTTTTGTTAGCATATTAATAAACAAAGAATAAATAGAAGATATTTTCAAAGAATACATTCTCACATGGCTTGAAAGGAAAGTCTGAATGATTAAAAATTATACTGTGTAATATTGGGGAAAAGTGATTAGTAAATATTCATTTAATTTTCATTGATTGTTTAAGCTGTTTCACTTTTATTAATATATTAGATTTTACATAAATTAATCATTGATGTCATTACTAAAATAGTCATATTCTATCTGTACCAATTCCTGTCACAGTTAAGATATGATTTCCTTCCATTTTCATCATCCTAGAAAAATCTCCAGAAGGGAATGAATCATTATTTCAGTAGCTTGTTTTGCTTCATGAAAGCACTTAATTACTCAGTATGAAGACATTCAAGTTTAGTTTCTATTTGTACAGATATGTTATAGATATAATCTCATATAAAATAACATCTCAACTTTAATATTTTAATCCCATCAAAAATTGTAAAATGTATAAAGACTGACTCCTTTATTAACAAAAGATAATTACAAAAATAAGTATCTGGTAGACATGATTAATTAACATCTAACTTTCTGAAGTATTTGTGTCATTGCACAGTCTATGGTTTTTCAGTTATGATATAGCAATAGCACTTAGACTTCTATACCATTACATAGCATTTTACAGCCCTCCCTGAGCAGTTTACAAATGACAGCATATTTCCCCCAACAATCTGGGTCCTGATTTTACCAACCTCAGAAGAATGGAAGGCTGAGTCAACCCTGAGCCGGTCATGATCAACTCCCAGCTGTGGCCAGAGTTAGCCTGCAATACTACATTTTAACCACCATGCTACCAGGACTCCTGAATTATAGCATTCTGGTTTTATTTTGATTATGTGTGTCAAACAAACCACGGAGACCTGTTTCACATCCCTCATCAAATCAAAATATATTTTGAGTCCCTATACTCTGAGGGACTAGTTGTCTTCTGTACACTGTTCTTCCTCATCCTATCCACTGCTATTGTCTCATTTAGCCCCTCACACAATGGCCCAGAAGGAGACTCTGAATCTGCTAATCCTTATTCTCATTAGAAATGAGATGAAAAGCCATTCCTTGACCAAAGGGAGCTGGCACAAGCATCCATCTATCAGAGCTGTGTGTTCAAGTAGACAGTGTTGCCGTTGATAAATTGTATTATTCTTTTCCAGGAATAAATATCTGTTGCTGTGTTTTGGCATAACTATTTGACAATCATAATAGAACTTACATCACTAAGTTGCTGGGCATTGATTTTTGCTTGAAGGATCTGAGGCGTGCATGTAACAGAGCTATATTTCAATTTATCTATGTTTTGCCTGTAGTTTACCTAAAATTAAAACAAGTAAATTCAGATTATATAAACTTTCAAAATTACAAATGTTCATCTCATCCAAAGACTTTCAGATCACCATGCAGGGTACAATTAGCATTTTTATCAGATCTTAATCATTATTCGCTTCCTGGATGGATGGATGGATGGATGGATGGATGGATGGATGGATCGATTAATTACTTCCTTATTAAGCTGCAAATTATATATCATTTTAAAATAGTTCATTCAGAGACTCTTTTTAAATAAAATCTGACTTATATTTAAACCATGTCATCCATAAACATCTAAAGTTCTTAACATGATATACGTAATCCACATCCAATGCATTCTTTTTAATTTGATAAGCCATTCTTGTTTCAGCAGATCACCTAGAAATCCACTGAAATTCCACATACATTTATTCATGGGCTTTAATTTCTGGAAAAAAAATAAGAATATGACTCTAAGTGTTGGAAGTCAACAGAATGACTTAATGAAAAGAAAGGCAGCCTTCAGCTTGTGCCTGTAATAGGAGTCAGTGCTGTGAGGGAAAAAGATATGTGACAGCTCAATAATACTTGAAAGTATGACATTTAGTTATATACTGTAGAATTTCAACCCTGAATATAATTATGTGTCTCTAAAATCCATAGATGGCTCACATGGCAAGACACTGGGCTTGCACACTGCTGAGGTTGGCAGCTTGGCGATTCAATTCTCGTGAGTGAATAAACTGCATAGGGACAAGAAGGAGCATCCTCTGAATGCCTACTGGCATTCAGGCTTTCCGTGGGTGAAGAACACTGCCTGAAAAAATTCCTTCACAGAGGCAGTCAGCCACCTTGGTGATCCCTGGCTAACGTGGGCCATACACTAAATAAATAAATCTAAAATCCATATCTACACTGCTTAGATGTATAGGAATCTGTCTTTCTTGGACTAGCTCATTCTACTGACTGTTGTTTAATTACTTAAGCATCTCTATTCTACAGCTTGATGAAACATGTAAGCAAACTTCAGCAACAGAGTGGTCAATGCCTGGAATGCACTACCTGACTCTGTTGTTACATCCTCTAACCCCCACTCCTTTAATCTCAAACTAACCACTATTGACTTCACCCCATTCCTAAGAGGTCTGTAAGGGGTGTGCATAAGTGCACCATCGTGCCTACCATCCCTGTCCTATTGTTTCCATTTATTCGTACCTATTTCCTGTATTCTTACTCATGTTTATACTTATATTTATTATCTTGTAAGCGACTGACAAATCAAACAAATAAAATAAATAAATAAAATAAAAATTAATGATGCAGATTACCTTCTTATCATCTGCGTATGTGTACTCCAGTTCAAACAAGTGTGCCAGAAAAGCAAGTTAACAAACTGCTAAAATCAATTTTTTTATATTAAGGATGTTTGAATCTTTACTGTGATTTAAGGTGGAACCAGATTCTTCTTTTTTATTTCCTTTGATTCTTAAAGAATAAGAGTCATTATTTGAAATTTAAGAGTATTAAAACCTTGGTACAGTTTGACTCTCAATTTTTAACATTCTAGGTTGAGCTGAATATATGAAATATATTGGTTGTGGCTGGACTGCCACAACCAAATAGATTTCTCCAGACTGGGTTTCTAGTCTAGATGGTTTCAACAGTTTTCATATTCCTGATAACCATGGTTCATGGCCAGGGCAGTACAAATTGCAATCTAAATATTTAGGGATCTAAGATCAGAAAGCCAATCTATAGTTATTAAAAATCAAAATCTCATGTAACTCTCTAAAGGTTCAGAGATACAAACTCAGTTAGATGGGTCAACGATCAGATACAATAGAAGGCAGCTTCTTCAGTGGAACACAATTCCCTGCATTGCATTGTCTGGAAGATCTTTAACAAAAAGAAGACACTGAGGGCTACCTTTTCTTCTGCTAGAAACATAATAGGGAATTACTATTTTTAGTGTTCTATTTACTATTCTATTTACTATTATTTTATACCATTTTCCTCCATTTTAGCTAGCAACAAAATCCCAAAATGGAATATACATTTGCAATTGCAAAGTACAGTATTTAGAGAGCTAATGTGAAATCCTTGAATTAGGATGAATCCAAAAT
This sequence comes from Naja naja, assembly GCA_009733165.1. Classification (NCBI taxonomy): domain Eukaryota; kingdom Metazoa; phylum Chordata; class Lepidosauria; order Squamata; family Elapidae; genus Naja; species Naja naja. Next base: position 130,514,146 of record CM019151.1, on the reverse strand, counting down.
AAGTGTCAATAGATGTAGGCCTTTATATCCTAAACTGAGCTACCGTTGTCGCCTAAGCTATTTATCTGATATGTTTGCATTTTGTGTGTGTAGGAAAGCAGTTCTAGGTTTCAGAAAACTATAGCAGTATACAAGAAATCAGGAGAAAATTTCCTGTTCCTCCTCCAAAATGTAATTCCCATGATTCGAGGCAAGGTTTAGCAAACTTTTAGAAACTAAAAAGCTCTGAATCTACTAGCCAGGAAGGAGATTAGATTAGATTTCATTAATTTCTGCTTGTGACCATTACGCTTAATAACAAGAATAACTGATATTCTTCCCTGAGTTTCATTATCATTGAAATTCTTATCACTACCTTATCATTCTTATCATTAAGAATATATACAGAATGTAACTACTTTGACTTACACTCTCCCTTTCTACTAAATTTGAGCACTTCAGTGGATAGCAATAAATAAATAAAATGCATAAGGCAAAAAAAATTTTTTAAGTTGATTAAGGGTAATAAAAATATCAATTAGCAATCAGACTCTTAAGAGAAATTCACTGCTTCACTGCTTTTCTGAAGGATGAAAAAATTTAGTGGTAAGGCAAAATTTCTGCATTACAAATAAGCAAGTTCCTGATAGCAGGAGCATCTTTAGAAAGGCTTTTCATGAAGATTTTCATTGACTAGTCATAATCCTAATGTGGAAAAAAAGGGGGGTTGGTTGATCAGTTCCTGAGTAATCTAGGGCTTTAAGATTAAATTTCTTAACTAGTCTTTCTAGGTAACAGGAAAACAGAGCATATTTCCATGCAGCATCTTATGATTTGGGTACCATATGTCACATAACATCCAAGCTGTTGCATTTCAAACCATTTTTAAGGGAACCCACATAAAGTGCAACAAAACCAACAAACCCTGATATAGAAAACTGCAGATGCTATACCTCTTATATTGGTATTAAGCCAGTACAATTGTCACAGAATAGAGTTCCCTTTGCTAGATAATTATAGTAATGACATTTGGTTGCAAGCAATGAGAACAGGACTGATGCCAGTCTATCTAAATGCAGCATATTGTATCTCTTATTCTCAGTTCCTTGACAGTTCATGAGCCTAGCCTATCAGCTAGAAAACAACTTGCTCTTCTAGGGGTTTCAGTTATCCTTGGCTATGTCGGTCACTACAAATAAACAACTGTTTTACAAAGGCCACAAATATTCTTTTCCCTACAGGAGATGGCAAGTCATGCAAAATAAGGTGAAAACTGAGAAAGCTATTTACATCTTTCAGAGGATCCAGTTTCCTTGTTGTCTGATAGGAGGGGGTCAGGATCACTGGATAATTGTAATTAGCATCATCTTGTGCATAGTCAGATTTATAGGCTATCTGGAACACAAAGACCACAAAAACAATCACCTTTTTAAAACTATCCATTTTTAAATAGTTATAAGACAAAGGGAAAAGGAAACTATTAAACTTCACCAACAAAGCAAGATCATGATCATCCAAGATAACTAAATTGTTCACAGAGTTTAAATGCTGAATCTTCTTCAGCTGTGCATATATGCCACTATGAGGTATGGGAGAATTCCCTTCCATATGTGTCACAGTTCTTTAGTGTCTTGTACATTTGTAAATAACATGCTTCAAGGGATGTAAGTAAGAAATGCCATCTCACTCTATTTCATAAATATTGGATTAAGTACAGTTGTTCTTAAATGCTGCAGTATCAAAATAACAGGTGGCAGAAACAGCAGTTTATGAACTGAACTTTTATAAGCATGGGGAAACAAAGAGAATGCTCTTCCTTAAAAATTAATTCAATTACTTTAATGCCTAGTTCCAAGATTCATAACATATCAATTAACAAAATACATTCTAAGAGGAATTGAACCACCTGCCACATAAATGGGAGGAAAAACCCCTATTGTTTCTTCTAGTAATCCAAAATACATGTTTACTGGCATGATATATCCTTATGCAAAAATAATTTTAATATGTCTTTTGAACAGTAAAGAAATATATACAGTCGTTCCTGCAGCTCTTAAGAAATAATTAAAAGTGTGGCTCTCCTTCATTTCAGGAAGCACAGTAGATATCATTTTGAAATGAGATATAGACAACAATTAAAGACAATCTGATTTAAACAGCTTACATTGCTTGCCAAACTTCCAACCTTCATGGCATGCAGTGTGCGTCGGTCCATGCCAACTCCTTCATAATGGCCTTTCTGGTTCTGGTAATGTTCTTTATATTTGAGCTGAACACAAACACAAATAATCTCTCACATATAAACATTATTATTTCTCCCTTGCAACAAAAAGCAAAGATTTAACAGAGAATTTAGAACAGTATAAGAACTGATAGGGTGTAAGTGTATTGTTATTTCAAAAGATGACTCTGCATTAGCATTTTATTTTGGTGCTATTGTACTTACAAAACATCCACTTATTTATTTGCCACAGGCAAAACCAATTTAACCATACTGATTTACAACTTCAGTATAGATTATTTTTAATAAGTATCATGTTTTCCCAAATACATATTACAGTGTTGATATTAAGACCCTTTCTCATCATAACACATATAATATCCAAATTCAATTGCTGTTATTGAAAACTGATAACAAAATATTATTGAGTGTTTGGCCTATATTTTGCTCTTTCATTTAGAATTCAAAATTGATAACCACGGCTACTTGATAATTGAGGCTATAAACAAACATAATGATGAAGATAATTAATATTAAAATTAACATAAATTATTGGATTAGTGATTAATTTATATGCAATCTCTTTTGCAATGATTTTTGTGTTTTATTTGTTTTTTTCTGAAAGTCACTTATATAGAAACTGTAATTTCAACAGTACCTAAATTAAGCTTTTATAGAAGTGCACACAAATAACTCAGACTTACATCACTGGTATATTTTGAGATCTTGTTAACATTCCTGAATTGAGGAGTCTCACAGTAGTTAATACTGTGGCCTTTACTGTTCTCCAGATCCTTCTTATACTCAACCTTAAAAATTAGAATTAACAACAACAAAAAGCTGTATGTAAGGTGATAGCCTGACAGACAGACAAACAGACAGAAAAAATGCTCATATATCAGCACCATTTTTCAGATGAAAAAGATACTGGCAAAGCTGTTATACTCTGCAATAGTGCCCAAACCTATTGTCTATCACTTTCATACAACTGCAGAATTTTATTTGCTCTGGTGAAGCTTCTCTTGCACTAATTTAAAATAAAATAATATTTTTATATGAAAAAGTAAGGGATGATGGAACAGTGGTAGTTTTAGAAAGAAGCTATCAATATTTCAGAGGTAGAATGTAACTCTGTGATCAGTATAACAAAATTACATGTACATAACTATAATAAAAACAAAATAATAACAATAATTTACCTATAAAAATTGTCTCTATATTTACGGTCAATCAAGATATATGATTTTACCTCACTGTACAACTTGTTCACATCCTGGGCTTGCTTAAGAACTAGATTTTCTTGGGCTGAAAGACAATGGTAATGGGCTGCTCCTTTCATTTGCGAAAAATCCTTCTTGTATTTAATCTGAAAAAGAAACGTGGTATAACAACTGGTGAGAAAATCATTTTACTGAACCTATAATCTACCCCATGGTTCTATTGGCTCAATAAATTATGGAAAAAAAATTAGAATATACAAAGTTAGGTACAAAGTCAGGTTGAACTGATCATGCTATTAACCTGATTTCAAATACAATATTTTTTATTTACTTTTTCCATTTTTCAAACTAAGAATAGCTGCTTCATAGTGATGTCAACTAAATTGTGGGCAGGTGAATATGCTAATATATTTTTTCCACACTAGCAACTTGCTTTAGCAAATAGCAGGTTCTATATCAAATAACAGTTTCAAGATATATTATTTTCAGAAGGAAAATAATATGTTGTTCTTTTCTTAAAATTTTCTTTCACTGTCCATCACAACATTTGAGACTGCATATCATGCTGCATCTGATGTTTGCAATTTTGTTATTTTATGAATCTTATTGCATTCTAAAAGCAATGTTTGTATATTTGTAAGCAACAATACATTGGAAAAAAATATCATAAAACTCCAGAACTCTTTTGTTCTTATTCATGAGATAAACTTTATACTAAAACCATATCTGTGTCCAATAAATCAAAGAAACTTTGGAAACATATTTGAAGAAATGTCTTTCAGTATAAAAATAATTTGTTCTACCCAGCTGAAAAATATGAAAACCAAAACATTATAAGCTTGAGATAAAAAATTTGGATTCAGCTCCCAGTCAATCCTGTAACCCATGTCACACAAGTTGCTATATTTCATTTTAGCATACTTCACAGGATTGTTTTGAAATACTAGTTTAGATATTAAATGCTGTGTCAGTTTTTTATGCAAAATATACAAAAATAATTTTCATTAATCGCATACAGTGAAAAAAAGTAAATAAACTATGTCAGTTTATTTTTGAATATATATAACTAGAAAACATTGCAAGATGTGTGCGAACCACCTGTTCAGATCTTTTATCACTAACTGTAGCTATTACTACAGGCTTTAAAACATGTAGAGTTTGGTAGAGTGCTAGCTGATTATGTGCCATGAGTTATGGCTGCTTCTTAGAAACCACATAGATAGACCTTGCCCAAGCTGAGTGCTAGGAAACCAACAGTTTATTTAAAGTTTATTTAAAGGTAAATATAGAAGATGAGTATTTCTTCTTTTAATAGTAATGAAATATTTCTAACTAAAATATTGCTTCTAGTTCTGAAAGCATGTATTTAGAACAGCCGTGGGAAAACTACAGCCCGGGGGCTAGATCCGGCCCGCTCAGTTGTTCCATCCGGCCCACGGAGCCGAAAGAGTGGAGGGTTCTCTTGCTCTCCCAGAAGGCTACGTGAAGTAATCTAACTTTGAATTTATATTAGTTCACACAAACACTCCATCCATGGTTTTGTTCCGGCCCTCCAGTCCAGTTTAAGAACCCATTGTGGCCCTCAAGTCAAAAAGTTTGCCCACCCCTGATTTAGAACATATTCAATCAGAACTCAAACCAAGGGTAATGTGATAGATCACAAAAAAAACCAGATAATGTTCTCAGAGGACTTGTTCTTTTTATAGGTTTCCATTAGTTGCTCACATAATATGATACCAGATGAGCTATAGCAAGCATTTTGGATCTGGCCCATGTTAGCTGAGATATTCAAACTCATACTTACATCACTAGCCAATTCATTTGCCTTCTTAGCATTTAGATATGCTGGTGTGATCATAGCAGGGAAACTGCCTTTTCCTCTATGCTCTTCGTATTCGTGCATATAATCCTGAAGAATATTTAGCAGTGATCAATTATTTACTGATTTTTATATCTCATTTTAATATTAGCCTTTGTAATACTGCTTCCATATATTGCAACATCAAATGGACAATGTAAGAGAGTGGATAGTGAAAGAGCTTGAAAACATCATTTTACCAATATATTTTTAATCCCTAACATGAACATAAGAAATTATAACCCATGTAGAAGACATCATCTTTTTAATCCATTCATTTATTTGTAGATCACACTAAATGCAATGTATGAATTGATATATGTGGTGGAAACAAAATGAAAAGTGTGGTGTACAGTGTACAGTGGTGTGAAGTAAATTTAGCTAGATTTTTTTCTTTATCTACCTTTAATTTTTTTCCCTTTTCTTATTTTTTCTTATTTTTGCATGATATTACTTACATAAACCCAAGCACTGCAATAGGTCACATATAAGAAAGCCATACAACCATGTGATGCATAAAATATGGTATATGAATTTAATAAATTAATATAGTGGATCATATTAATGACTTCCTTGCTAAGAATATGGAAAACCTTTCTCTTATGTTGCCATATCAATGAAGGAAAATAAAAATACTACTATTTAATAAATTCTTACAAACAGCTGACATACCTAATCTTTGCATCTAGCCTCCATATCCCCATTTCATTTCATTCCAAAATTCACCATTTCAATAACAGCATGAGGTACAGAATGTGGTGCACTAATGCAAGGGAATCAAAAGTCCTAAACTACAAGAGGAACTACTACTCATAATATGTAGACTGAAACCACTATTTTAGAAGCAGAGTGAAATAGAATACCTGTGAATACATTTGATTGTTACCTGATTAAATTGATCTACATTTTCTCTTAATGTGCCAAGAGAATGACTTGCTGTTCCCTTAATTTCTTTTTCATATCTTTGGTGATACTTAACCTGAAAGAAATGATAATAAAAGAAATGAGTTTATTCTGACATTCTTTACTGATTGACTACTTTCTATATAAATGTGCAGAGCATAAAAAGGTAAATAATGCACAAAAAAAGAAAAAAGTGGAAGAAAAAGAGAGAAGACATTACCTACATTACAATACATTACAATCAATCTATTGTGAATGTTTTGTGTAAAAATGAAAAAAATGAACTTGCGATTTATGGCTTTCATGATTAAAAAGGAGATAGAAAGAAGACACAAGTTAAGAGAGAAGCTTAAAATATAATTTTGCTTGTAAATGCAGTGAATAAATTGGAAACCACATCTGTAACTTTTTTTCATTCTTCCCTATTTTTCTTCAATTGTTTTGCTTTCTTGCACTTTTTGCTTTCTCTTCATTTCTTTTTTCATTTACATTAGTGTATACAGGTGATTATCTCCTTTTCCTAAAACTTTCCAAAAAAATCATATTAAAAAAAATGAATAGCCAATGACACTGTTCTCACATCAGCCAAAGGATTGATGAGATTGAATTTAATTCCTTCCATGACTAAATATAAGTATTTGCAGCTAATTCATATATCTAGGAGTGCCATCTTTCCACCATTCTGAGATTAATTTGTCCTCTTGCATCCTAAAATTCTTTTTTTAGCATAAATGTCCATAGTAAGGAACAACTATTGACCTATTAATCTATATCCTTTCAAAACTAGGGTGCTGTAATAGTTGTAATTTTTCCCACTGCAGAAAATCCCTCAATTTTTAAAAAATGTGATACAGATATAGCTTTGATTTAGCATGACTTACAGAACATATGTTATCTTATAGACAAAATGTGTTCTATTCATGACTTGTAGAACTTACATCACTAGCAAGTTCATTGGCTCTTTTAGCAATCTGATAAGCTGGTGTTATCATAGCAGGGAAGCTTCCTTTCCCTGTTTGTTGTTCATACTCTTCTGGGTATTTAAACTGAAAAAAAAAGTCAAGAATGTGTAAAGCTATAGCAATAGAGCTATAAACCCAATTCATATAAATCATGGCGTAGGTTAACATACAAAACAATACATGTAATACAATACATATTGACTGAGGCGAAATTAAACAAATCACATAATTATTTTACATGATATATCAGTCTAGCTATAGAAAGATAGTAAGAAATAGTAAGAAGACCCACTTTATAATTTTTCTTTATACTTACATCATTCATGAACTGGCCCCCAGCTGTTTCATGAAGTATTTCTGGAGTATCCATAACACTGCTGAATTTGGAAACATGTTCTTTATGTCCCTGTTTGTATTCCACCTAGGGATGGAAAGAATATTTATTGAAAATAAATAAAGTAAAATCTTATTTCTTGCTAGTAAACATAAAAGGGCAGGAATATCTAGTGGGTTTTCATTTGGTTTCAGTTTCTGAAAAGTTTTATATTTTGGATTGAAATGATTTATTCAACTTCTATACCTATACCTTTATAGTCTGCTTATACTTGGTTTGATTTAGGTCGAAATATATGCCCACTCTTCTTTTTTCTTTTTCTTTTTTTAGAGCCTCTAACCTGCATAATTGGAAATTATGAAAATAACCATGGAGCATGTATTGGGATATATGTATGTATGGAATTCACTCTCAGTAACTGTGCTTATGTCAACAAATGTCTTATGTGCAAGTGTGCAAAATACTGGACCACAACAAATATGAAAATGAGGTAATCAGAATTTTAAAATAGTATCTAAATGTCTGTTTTTTACAAAATTTTAACAAGTCCTCTCAGTATTATTACTTTAGTTGGACTCAATATCGATTAATTTATTTATTTTCTAAGTCATCCCAGTCCAGAAGGTTCTGGGTAGCTTAACAGAATTTAAAAACAACAGTATTATATGACCAAAAAGTCCATAAAATAGCAAGTGTTAGGGGACCAAAACCATCCTTCCGTAACCTTAGCAACTCTTAAGGCATCTCAATCAAGGCCTGAGGGAAAAGCCTCAAGGGTTTCAAACAATATTTAATGACAAGTACGGTGTGAGCTATACAGATTTCTAGGTGAAATTATTCCATAAGACAGGTGAATATGAAGTGCCATCTTGTTTTGATGAAAGGATGTTGAACTTACATTCTCTGGCCTTATTTGTCAAACCATTATGCTGATTTTATTCTCCACAGGCCAATTAATTGCCAATGATGTTCATTTTAAAACACAGACATGACAATGGATACATAAATATAAATATATTGTATAGCAAAAGCCTGAAATTAAGGGAAAAAATCCTTCAAAACTCTATGGAAATTCTGAAAAGTTTATGGGATAGAAATAACTATTTGTAACATTATCCAGTTTTTAAACAATGATAATTTTAAATACTTTGATCATCAACTGTTAAAACATTTTTTGTTCATATGACAAAATAAATGCATTTATTAATCAAAATGCTATATTAGTTTATTTGTTTTGTTTATTTATTAGCAAACTTTATATAGTCACCCATGTCATGAGAAGTGACTCTTGGCAGCATACCAGTTAGACACATGGTTGGCCAAAGAATAAATATACACATACACATACACATACACTCACACACAAAATTTTGTAAGCATTGGCTTAAATCCTTAAAGAATTTCCAAACTGCTATCATCCTATCCATAGCCCAATTTTGGCCTAAATTTGATGAATAAATGAATAAAATCTCATTGCTCTCTTCTCAAATACATTCCCAGAAACTCACATCACTGGATAGTCCTATGGCCTTCTTGGCAATCTGATACGATGGAGTCATAGAAACTGGAAATCTTCCTTTTATGTTTTGCTGTTCATATTCCTGATTATTCTTCAGCTAGACAAAACAGATTGTATGCATTTACATATAGCCATCAAATTATTTCATCTATTGTGTGATTTATTGGCACCTAAATTTGCATTGGCTTAGAAACCAGGAGTCTCTGAATTCACTTCTAGTCTTGCCTTTGGACTGGTCACTCTCTCTTAGTCTTAAGAAGGATGTAAAAACATTTCTGAAAATGTTTCCCAAAAAACTGCTGGATGATATGTCCAGTTGCAGAGAGTTAAGGCTGACTTGAACGCATCAACACAATGCCTCAGAATAACAAGATATATATGCATATATGTGCATACTTGTTGGACTAATCAATGCATCTGCATGTCTGCACTTCTTTTTTACTCTCTCTATATATGCATGAGAGTCTAATGGAGTAGATGTATATGTGTTCCCTATATGTAATGCTCATGTGCTTCTGCTTTTCCCTTGTGTTACATTGACATGTTTTTGTTGTATGTATGTACTGGAAAGCATACAGTGAACATAAACTGGTCTAGAGTCAAGTGATGATGAAGTAAGAGAAAAGGGCTTAGAAGCTGCCCTTGAAGCTACTGCCTAAATATCCTTTGATCGGGATACATTTGGTGAATGCATTTTTCTTCACAGAAAAATAATATTTCTTTCACCAGTTTCTCAGTTTTCAGAGAGCTGTCCTGGACAGAGTGCCAACTCCCTTTACAAAATTTCTTTCCATTATTCCATTTGACAAGAAAGAATAAAAACTCCAAGGATTCTGCATGATGCTCATAAGCAAGCTTATTTTTGTAATTGGAAAAAGAGCAGAATTCAGAGTTTTTAAAATTTTCACTTCTTTTGTCTTCATTATAACTTAATCAGAAGATTTTTTCAAAGACATGGAATAAAATACTGAAAAAAGTCATCCATTGGTCATTGCCTAGTTAGATTTAAATTACCATTTCTACCAAGAGAGTTTATGTTAGTTGTTTCATTTGTATCATGTCTTTTTTTCCACAAGTTTAATACAACAATTTGATTCCATTGGTAACATTTCATTTAAGTTAGACTGATGATTCAGATTAAGAAGTGAATTTTATGATATAGCAAAAATTTCAATATGGATTATTTTCACATACAAATTCAGCAGACAAAATGTCATAATTATTTATTATTTATATAATATATTGTCAACTGTTGAAATCTTATTAATAAATAGCATTGATTAAATGCAACTTCATGGGATACTATTTTAAAATTTACACTGGAATAAGACAGGAGACAGAATGAGAATTAACTGTGAATTTACATATCATGTGTAAATATCACCTCTGTGTAATTAATTATAATTACCAGGATTCTAAATAATTTTAATAAAACAACATTACAAACAAAAAATTATTTCTTCTTTATAATCACCTACCCTTTTAAAAACCTCTCTGATGAGATGAATACAAGAAGGAGAAGCTAATAGAGAATAAATTATTTCTTTAAAAACAGATATACAGTCACTGAGGTTCAAATAATTCTTTCTCTATCAGTTCCATATCCCATTCATATATTGTTGGCAATGTACAGGTCCCACTATTTTAAACAAAGTGAATACAGTCTATGAAGGCTGTATTTGAAAGGAAGAAAAAGGATAGCATTTTATTTCCACATACTTCCTTAAGCTAGTTAGCTGAGGAACTAAGCTTGCATGAGAAATAATATTTGTTTTATAGATCAATGTCATAAAGTAGTGATTTACTTACATCACTAAGACTTTTCTGTGTTTGTGCTATCTTGATCATTTCCAACTGTGGGATAGTTTCTCTATGCCAAGATTTGTTTTTATTACATACATCATGGTAGGTTTTCTAAAAAGAATAGATGTATAATAAGAAATTAGTAAAAGATTACATCCATTTTTATTAGGTTTCCAAAAATGAATTAATTTTCTAAGCTGTAAATAGAAGACTGGATGTGCACATATCTATTTTATGTATTTTACATCAATTTTACACTTTTTGATCTTATTGCTTTTGCATACGATCTGAAAATATCATTTCCCCTTTTCTTCTGTTTGTTTACACTGAACATAAAGAGTGAATTACATATAACTGTTTCTTATTTCAGTTCCAGGACATTTCAGCAAGCTGGATATAGACTAGAATGCCTAAACCATAAAGTAACATCCTAATCTTGTCTGTCTAGTACATCTTCCAGAATTACAACATTATGTAATTGCAAGGCAGTTTCATATTTTGTTTTTGATATTCATGAATCTAACTGTAGCATCTCTCTTTAAAAATTCAGCTACCAATTTTTTTTGTTTACAAAACATACATCCCATAACTACAGCATAGTTTGCTCAAATACCTCTATGTTATGCATTTGAGGACTTGAATATAAATTAACGACATGGTCTAAATTCACATAACCACATAAACAAAAAGGTGGCTGGCTGCTATTGGTAATATTGTATATTGCATAAATAAGTCTCAGTAGAGTTATCCTGTAAGTAAAAATTATTTTGAGTTTCATCTTCCCTCTCAATTACTTTTGATATATGATAGAATTAACTTTTTTCTATCTTTAAAATAAAATTATAAATATCTAATCAAAACAGCTGAAGATGAATGTGACATAAGTATAAATAAACATGAAATCCTTTATTGCTCTACTCAGAAGTAAATGCTTTGCTTGCAGCCAGAAATGTATAAAGCTACCATTCTAAGGTTTGCCTGAAGTCAACATAAATCTTCAGATCAGGCCACCAGTAATTCAGAGATGGTCATATATGGCTTATTCTTCAGAAAACCAAATGAGGATTGGATAAAAGCTACAGCATATCAGTGGTACAAATAAAAATTGTTACAAACTCATGCTGAGAGCCAAATAAAAATAAATTAATACATTAAATTAAAATATAATAAAAATGAATTAAATGTATCTAATATGCATTTGTACTGTGTAAAAATATATCAATTACATGTTGTTAAATGGGAGTCCCCTGTCTGCAAGTCTTGTTATGCTGTATCATGATAGGTAAGAGAAAGGGATTATTCCTGGGAGGAATGGTTGCAGAATATTGTATATGCACACAGGAGAAGCACACAAGATTAGAAAGTAATTTTAGCTTGCCAATGAAAGCAAGGTGCTACCTATATCAGGCAGCATTAATAGAAGACCATACTGGAAAAAAATGATCAGTGACAACAGCAAAGGTAACATCCATACTGGCACATGATAAACCACTCAGTTTCTTAACAAGAAAACCACATGGATAGACAAGATAAAGTAACAATATAGGGCCAGACAATGGACTCTTTGGATAACACTCAAAGAAGAGCAAGGCATCTTCTTAGTCAAAGCACAAATAACCAAGCTCAAGTTATCATATTTTGGAAACATTATGCAAAACCCCAGCACTCATTATGCAAAAACCCAGCACTCATAATGCTGAAAAATATGGGGGGGGATGACAGTCAATGGCATGCTAGAAACTCAATTATAGCAACAAAGGATGTGCCATTGGGAAATCTGAACAGTCAGGTTTCTGATCTACTATCTGGTGGCACAATCAATCAAACAGTACAAAAAATGTGAAGAGCTAAAGATTAATATATTAAGTCTTGATGACTTAAAGCTTAACAGTTTTTTACCTGACTTATTTGTTGCATTTTCTGCATGGCTTCCATGTCTCTAGATTTTACATCCCAGTGAAAAACAGACTTGAATTTCTCACCCTCTTCTCTATATTTAACCTGCATAAACATACAGATTCAATTGTAATGAATAAAAAGGCATTGTATTAAATAAATAGCTATAAAGCAACTATACATTATTTTGTGTACTAGAACTTGAATTTTCAAGTTTTTTGGTTTATACTGTGTATTTCAAAGAGACATTAATCAGAAAGCACAGGTTTTAAGATGCAGAAGACAGTGCAAATTATATTTAATATATTTTAGTTATTTTATTTAAAAATTTACCACTTCATAATTTGGAAATGCACATAAAACAGTTGACAATAGGACTCAATTTGCCAAGTAAGGTACTCGGTGCTGCATCAGACCAGATTCCATCCTTTTCTTCACAAGGTATCCTAGCATATGATATTTGCATGTGATCCTAGACTTTCTAGAAACATTATATACCCCACTATTTATCAGTTTCAATGCCTAAGAAAAGATATGCTTTGAGATTTGGTGCCAATGATTTTCAGGCTAGAGGTTCTGTGGAATTGCAATGTGCATGCCAAAGCTGTTCTATTTGATATTAAAAAACCATTGATAACATGATCTGCAGAAATCTCTTCAAGAATCTTTTGCTGAACACATGTAGCAGATTGTATCCTAGATCTGATTTACTATTGGAAATGTGTATCCAGAAGAATTATTTTTATATATACTTTTTATCCTATCAAGCATTTGGAATTTTTTACATGGTCAGACTCAGCAGTGATTTCCATAACAACATATTGTTCAGTTGCATTAATTCTAAGTAGAAAGATAACAGAATTCGAAGAGACTTGTAGGTCATCTCATCCAACCCTCTACTCAAGCAGGAGACCCTATACCAGCCGTGGGCAAACTACAGCCCGGGGGCCGGATCCGGCCCGTTCGGCTGTTCTATCCGGCCCATGGAGCCGAAAGAGCAGAGGGTTCTCTTGCTCTCCCAGAAGGCTATGTGAAGTAATCTAACTTTGAATTTATATTAGTTCACACAAACACTCCATCCATGCTTTTGTTCCAGCCCTTCGATCCAGTTTAAGAACCCATTGTGGCCCTCGAGTCAAAAAGTTTGCCCACCCCTGCCCTAAACCATTTCTGACATTGTATGTGAATTCCAAGAAAGTGGACGAGGGTCTAGAACAAATCTTGACAACCACCACTGCATTCAATCCTTGTCTATTTTGGTGTGTTTGGACTTATAAGAAAGGAAGAGAGGGTTAAGTTCTCAAGATCATTAATTTTGCACTTTGAAATAAGTTGTTTTCAGACTTTCCTTGGAAAACATTACTCTGTATCCTCAAGCAGTAAACTATAGACTCCAAAACTTTTCCTTGGGAAAAATATTGGAATGTGTAGCTTTCTATCAACTCTAGGCATTTTACATGAAATTAATTTGATCTTCTTTAATTAGCCTTTCCAGCTTTCTTGAGACAAAAAAAATGGTGCTGTTATTTCTTTTGGACTTCTTAGCACCTTTTGCTAGTATCTATGACAGAATCCTTGCAAACTGAATAAGCTGGATGCTTACCAAAATAAATCTTTCATTTAAAAAATGACATTGTGAAAAAAAAAAGAAGAAGAAGCTTCAGAGAAAATTTAAAGGGAGTTTATAAGAGCTGTTTTTCACAACAGGATATCTTCTATATGGCAAAAGGAAAGGAAAAGTAATCTCTGGTTTTTCTAGCACTCAATTTACTGGAAGTAACAAGATATCCTATCATGACCTTCAAACGAAAATAGATTTTGCTTTTGATTCCTGACTTATTCCTGACCAGATATTTCATGCTCAGTTTAAAAGAAATATAATTATTGTTCTTGTAGGTTTGTGAAGGGGTAATTCAGAGGTATAATTTTGATTTTTTGTCAATATATATAAGAAATTTCAAGAAATTACCCGAGAAAGCAATATAGAATGACAGTCATAAAGCTGTAACAACAATGTCCATCATACTTCAAACGAAATAGAAGCATCAAATATATATCTATATCATACATACTACATCTACAAATGTCCCACACTTACTCAGGAATAAGTCCAATGAACTAGGAGAATTTATATCAAAGCAAACACATATTGGATTGTAGGAGATATTTCCTGTTTCAATAGTGAAAACTCATAGGCAATACAAAAAGAACCAAAGCCAGAAATTTAGAAAAGCCGTAACTGATAGCACAATAATATTTATTAAAAGTATTTGGACATATTTCAAATGATTCTTTTTGTTGAATAGGAGGGAATGGTATCTAGCAAATTCCATACCGTTTTACCAGGTTTCTCCATTGCAACTATGAAAAACTCATTTGACTTTATATTTCTACTTAAAATAGAATATCTCAGGGTCAATGTCAAATTCAACAAAAAAAATAATTCATTTTTCAGCTAGCTAGCAACTTGGAGAAGTAGAACAAATATAAATTTTAGTGGAAGGAGTGAAATTGTTATTTCTATAGTTACCTAAAAAAAACAAATCTAATGTTACAATGTGATACAAAGTACATCTTACCTCACTTATTGCTTCAGACTGCTTTTTCACATTCATATTTATTGGTGTCTCAAAAATACTTGTGAATGTATTGTTTCTGGGGTTATGTCTATGACAGAAAACAGACACAATTTTATAGAATTATTATCAATAATCTCTAAAAGAATAGCATTCTTTTAAATAAAGATACTCATATAATCACCTGACATTTATTTGATCACTGAACAAATTCCAATTTGAAAAAACTGGGAGGGGGGTGTTGTTGTTTATCATTTAACTCTGGTAATAATTGATACATTTATATATAATTACAAATGTAAAAAATGTAATAATTATGTTTCAGGCACTGAATATTTAACTTTTTTAATATGTGGTGGGTCCTGAGCATAAGGAGCACGGTTACCTTCCCACTGCCACTGCAACAGTGCAACAGTGCATCATGTTGCAGTGCAACAGCACTGCAACATGATGTCCATGACATCATGCTGGCCATACGAACACAGAATGTCTTAACACAGCACTGGCTCAATGGGCTTGAAACGGAGATGAGCATCACCTTCTATATTGGTTAACAACCAGCAGAATAAATCTGCAGGGATTCATTTTTACCTTTTAATGAAGCATAAAGGAAACTACTCATTTGATATTACTAGGAAATACAACACTATATGTCTCTGCTCTTAATCAAGATATTGGGCCTTTCTCACTACTCTGAGTTAAAGTATCATCCAGACATCCTTTAGTTATCATGACACCAAAATAGCACTAAAATGTGCTAGCTCTCCTACTAGTCTCTATCATGTCTATTGCATCTCTTCTGAGTCACTGCTAAATGGTGTTCTAATTTGTGAAAAGGCCAGGGCATTATTTTTATATCCTGACTTTGCCGACATCCTTTTTTCCATGTGTCATCATACAGCAAGGAAAATGTCCTCTCATGATGGCACTGTTACACTGTGGCTAAGGTTGAGATCAGAAGCCAAGGACCTGAGATCAGGCTCAGTTATTACAATCACTATTCCCAGGTGTCAATAACTATTCCCAGGTATCCCAGGACTTCGCCTATTGAGAAATAAGTGGCTGTCAGTCCACTGCAACGTAAAGAGATGAGAAAGAGACATGGGATTTTAATTGGGGATTCTTTTCCTTGCCTCTCTCTTAAATCAGAGAGTTTGCCTTGTTTTTTTGTGATATTCAAGGAACTAGCTATGATAATATATTTCTAGCGGTTTTTTAATGTCTTTATTAAGAGTATACTATCAAGGCTAAGTCCTCAAACTCTGCCTATGAACTTTCTAATTCAATTAGTCTTGATGGTGCCTGATGTGGGAATGGGTTTAGGAATGGCCTAACTTCTCTAAGCTGGTTTGTTTGCCCATCCCGTTTGGTCTTTTCTCAAATTAAGCTAATGAAATATCTCACTCTAAGAAATCTTCAGTGCAGGACTGATCATATGGGCCAATATAGGAAGTGAAGTCAGGAAAACAGAATTGTGCCAGTTCTAAAGAACTTATTTTAAAAGTGACCAGAAAATACTCATTAGAACAGCTGATTTTTAGAGCGAAAAATGCTAACAAAGCGATAACAATGTGACACGTTATAGGCATCCATGACTAAACATGAAACTTCGAAAGTTATGCATGTGAACTTTGAAAAATATTTACCAGTCAGCTTGAATTTAGAAAAAAAAATACATATAAAAGGATGTGTACAATATTGCATCATTCTAAAATATTGTTACTTGTCATTAACTGCACTTTAATGGCAAGTAACTCTAGACAGTTATCTTCCCAGATAAGGTATTAGTAGCTACAAGAGGATAGAGAATATGATTTGGCCAACTGAAAGGTTTGAAATCAGGCCTACTAACACAAAGTGGTCCACTTCCTAATATCATTTAGAATCACTCTAATGCTTCCAAATTAATCCCATAGGATTGGAGGTGATTTATAATGAGACAATAGAACTAGAAGTATTAACTTTTTTTCCTTTGATGGAATAGGAATTTAAAAACTGAAAAGTCAAATGTTGCTAATAACTGCTCTAAATTAAGGAAACATATTTTTTCTGGGCTAAGATACACAGTCCAGTGAGTCTTCAAATAGAATAGGATTGCATTGCAAAACAAAATGGGTAAATTCAAAGACAAAAAGAAATCTAATTTTGAGTTTATTTCAATGGCATTTAATTTAAATTAAACTAGGCATAGGTGATATAATTATCTTCCAGATATGCATGGAATTATTCTTCTATTTTATTAGAAATGACTTTCAGGTAAAAGGGTCTATGACAACCAACAAGTTGTTCCATGGTGAATTTGTTCCATGATGAATTGGCCATGTTGAGTTCTCCTGCAGCAAGTTGGCCAGGTTGAGTTGGCCATGGTGAATTGGTCATGGTGAGTTGATCATTGCAAATTTGCCATGGTGAGTTGTTCCATTCTCCTCTGAAACTTCAGATAGAGGCACACAACTTGG
This sequence comes from Naja naja, assembly GCA_009733165.1. Lineage (NCBI taxonomy): Eukaryota > Metazoa > Chordata > Lepidosauria > Squamata > Elapidae > Naja > Naja naja. The sequence goes on along the minus strand of CM019151.1, from coordinate 130,496,416 downwards.
AGTTTCAAGTTGTGTGCTTTATATAAACTGGAACTTTTAGAGTACACCTATTTTGGTCTTTAATCTAATAATCATTTATAATTCTGATGAACTATAATGCTTGTCATATTTTGAGCAGGCTGGTTGGTAAATCTGTGAGTTGTAACTCAACACATCTGGAGATTAGAAGGTGGGAGAGAACAAAAGAGCCTGGTACTAAGTAAACAGTTACTGAGTACCCACTGGATATAAATCTAATCAGACATTTTGCTTTCTATCCTACTCTTTTAAATTATCATATCTTCAACTGTACTTTTAAACAAGAAAACTTAGTTTTAATGCATATTGTACTGTATTTATTAGTTTGTTATATTATTATCATAAATGTTACGAACAGGTTTTGTTTACCCCACAATACAGATGCACTTTATTGTCTGACTAAACCAGTAATATCTGAAAATCATCTGAGCAACAGTATCAGAATTTAGTTCAATTGAATGCATATATATAACAGGGTCATATAATATTATAAAACAAAATTGACACTTGACAATACTTACACTTGACAATATGGCCTTTTCTGATGGCTAACAAAATTATTTACAGTTAGCATCATCTTACAAACTTCACAGTGAAAGCAGGCTTTATGCCAGGTCTACAAAAGCAGATAGAAATAGGATGAAAGTTATTTGTTTTAGATTTTCTAAATTTAGTTTAAAATTTTTAACTATTTTTTCCTGACAATTCAATACACATGAGGTATGTTGTAAATCCATTTCTCCTTTAGAATCTTAAAAAAAACAAAGCAGTGCAACAAATTTAGCAAATGTTCAATTCTAACTTAGCCATCCAAATAGTTATATTGATTAGTATACTTTAGGATAAGTATATTTTATTTATTTGGACAAAAGTTACTAAAAGTCATTTCTTCAAGATATCAGAACATTTAGAATAATGGTAGATAGTAATTAACCACAAACCTGATCGATACAATTAATCTTCTCAGCAGGATAGACCCCATAGCCACACCTGGCACAAGATTGAATATTCATATTGAAATTATATATAAAAAATTAAAAATTCAGAAGGTCCAGTAATATACAAAAATGCCTTGTTTCCTAAGAAAGACTCTCCAGTCTGTTTGTGCTGTGCTTCTGAGTTGCACTCAGCTGTTGTCTGGCTTTTAAAGCTGTCACTTACTAAGAGGGGTTATTTTGGCAACTGTGTTAAGAGTTCATAGAGGGAAAGAGATGCAAGAATTCAATGAAGCCTTTCTCTAAATAGATGAGTGAAGTCAGAGCAAAGCATCGTGGTCATATGAAAATGAAGGCTATCTAATTGGTAATATATAAAATAGGGAGTTCAATGCTCATTTGTCAGAGTCCCAGATTTGCCTTCTAAATATATTTCAGATCATCTTCAGATTATTATGTATTCACTAAGAGTCTATTAAGGAAAGCACAAAGGCCAAAGCACTTTCAGAGCAGAGACTGATTCCCAAGCTTTCTTTCTTCTCCTGCCCTCTGTCCAATGCAGGTGGAAAAAATTAACAATACCTATTGTTTTTCAGAAAGTATGGCACTGGATGGGATTGGGAATTCCAGAAGTGCCTGAAAGAAAGATGTAGCTACCTTTCAAAATATCTTAGTGAATACCTATTTGTCTTCAGGAATAGTTAGTCCTCATCCTACTATCACAACTGAGCCCAAAATTACTGTTGCTAAGCAAGATATTTGTTAAGTTAATTTTGCTTCATTTTATGACTTTTCTTGCCACTTGTTAACTGCAGTTAAGTTAATGAAACTGTTAAGTGAACCTGGCTTTTCCCATTGATTTTGTTTATCAGGTCACAAAAGGTGATCACATGATTCAGGATACTGCAACCATCATAAACATGAGTCAATTGCCAAGAGTCTGGATTTTGATCACATGATCATGGGATTCAGCAATGGTCATAAGTGTGAAAATGGTCTAAGTGTGGTCACAACTCATTTTTTTCAATGCCGTTGTAATTTTGAACATCTAGATTTAATTAGATTTCCTCTGTTAAGAGGACCCTGCAACAGCGCGGCAATAACACTAGGAAGAAGACTTTCTCCCTTGTTTGCTAATCCAAACTCTATCTACCGCCGTCCGGAAAAGCATGTCGCCGTCTTTGGTCCTTGGTCCTCTCCAGACATGTGAGGATGACAGAACGGACCATGACTAGACGAAAAAGCAGTTTATTCCTAAGCAGGGGAAATCCGGCTGCCGAAAACTGAAAATCAGTTTCCTGGGGTGGGGAGGAAGGTAAAGGCGAAACCATTGCCCGGGGTTGTGGCTTGTGAAAACAAACGCTTGTTCACGCACAACCCAAAGGAGGCGCTATAGAGCCTTGGCTGGGCCGACTGGGAAGATGCAAGTCTCTCCGCGGTAACTTCCTGGATTGACGCAGGGAGTAAAGTTTTGCTGAGCGTTTTGCTGAGCGCTTTTATCTTCGACGTAGCGTGGCGAAGTACACACGAAGCGAGAAGACTGCGGAGGGGAACCTGTTCGCCGCGGGGCAAGTATATAGCTTATTTCGAGAAAGAAAGAATTTTTTCCCCAAGGCTCATTCCCACCTCTATGCCGATTTCTCTGTACTTCGGAAACTCCCTGGTAGACGACGGGCCCTTTTTTAAAACTTTAAAAAAAGCTGTGCTTAAGTTCTCCTCCTTGTGCTTTAACGCTGTTAAACATTTTGGGACCGGGAACTCGCTCGTAAGAACTTTCAAAAAGTGATGGAATCTTGCAGGCTTTGTTTCTCTCCCTACCACCATATCGTACTTATTCGTGCCGAGGGGTTGCCATTTTTCCTTTTAAGAACTAATGGTGAAAGTTGCACCTGTTGGAATTCTACCTGTTTGATTAGTTTCATGCAGCTAGTCCTCTTCGGCCGGTATCAGATCGCCATTTCAGAAAATACCCTATTGTGTTCCTTTTCCATCCTGCAGAAAGGCAAACTGGGAAATTTCTGCTTGGCACGGAGATAGGAAAATTGGGATTAAAGTGCAGTTAGTTCTGTATTTCAGTTTTCTATGCCAAGATGCTTAGGACCAGCTCTTCGAGCATGCTGTCATGGTTGCATTGATCTGATAAGCTTACCCGTGGTTACCTAATCCATAGTTCACTCGGCTGATTAGAATTGCACAACATGAAAAACTATAGGCTATCTACAGTCTGGGTTCATAGAAGAAACGAAACTTGTGGTTTAGTGTGTTGTAGAATTGTAGCTTCTTGCTCTTCTCTAACTGATGGACACAAAACGGTGTGCTTGCTTGAAAAAAAAAGGGGGCAGTCTTACACCATTTCCTCCAATCTTATTAACTGAAGCATTCTTGCCTATTTTCTGATGTGTGCTGGGGGCGGGGGGCTGATAAAGATCAGCTGCTGAGATTATCCGGGATACATTTTCAAGGTTTCTGGTTTAAATGAAAGAAAAAGAACTTGATAGCAGAAGTGAAACAAAAAGTAGATTCTCTGTGTGAAAGAAAAAGAAACCCCCTGGGGGTTGCTCTTTGCCCAGCCAGTTATGGGATCAGAATGGTTATTCTCTTATCACAGTCTTCTAATCAGAGCCACCTGATGGTAAAATCCAAAACTGCTGCCTTTAATAGCTGTAAGACAATACATAAGATAAGGATATGGGAGAATTGCCTCTACTGCTTTAGTACTTTGCAACTATCCCATTAAGAAATGAGAGTGCTGCAGCAGAAGCTGGGATAATGCAGAGGCTTTCAGGATAGAGTTTCCTTTCCAAATTGATAAGGATAGAGTAATGGCAGGCAGGATATACCTCTTCTGTTTGTAGAAGCAGAATAACTCCAAACAAGTTGAGCTCTCTCTGGTTTAGTAGACTTTTTGTCTTTAGGAGGTATGATTGGAATTATTCAAGTACGTGCAGTTTTATCCCCATGATATATCCTAATCTCCATATCATTTCTGTATGCCCCAAGATTTGCAAATGTCTGTTTTCAACACTTACCGTTTCAAAATAAGACCCAAAATAAGACCTACCAAAAGACTAAAGACCTAGTGTTTCAAAACTAAGACAGTGTCTTATGTTAAAATAAACATGAATAAATGACATTGTTCTATGAATATGGTAAGATATATATATATATATACCTAGTAAGACCTAGTGTGTTGGGAGCCAAAAAAAATATAAGACAGTGTCTTATTTTCGGGGAAACACGGTAGAAACTCTTCAATGGCCCTCACTGTGCAGAGTAAATAACTGGTACAGTCAACAGTATGTTATTGTGTTTACAAATCATAGTGCACTTCATTAGGCACATGGTACATAGTCTCAGTACAGAAGTTTTCCCTAATATATTGTGAACCTAAGTGAAAGATGTTTAACAGTAGTGTTAGAGTAGCCTTGGGACATTTTTGCATACCTATAACAGCCATGCCACATATTAGCTGGAATCATTGTACTTATTACATTCATTTTTATTTTTGCACAACTAAATTACTGGGTATTACAGGTATCTTCAAATTGTGGGAGTACTGTTTAAAAGTACAGGTAATCCTCAACCTAAAACCATTCATTTAGTGATCATTTGAGTTACAACAGCACTGCAAAAATTGACCAAGAACTGTTTTTCACATAACCGTTGCAACAATCCCATGGTCACATGATCAAAATTCAGATGCTTGGCAACTGGCATGTATTTATGACAAATAAATTTCAATATTATTACTTTTAGGTATGAAATGAAGTGAAAAGTTTCTTACTGAAAAAAATATACAAGAAGTTGAGTCAGAGAATAACACTATTATTTGTTTGAATGGACATCCATTTGTAATGATTTTTAATCATTTTAATGATTTCTTTCTATAATGTTTTGAAAATGCTAAACATTATGAGAGCTGTGCAGTGCTTTATTCAATCTCCCAAAACATTTCAAAGGTCATGAAGGCACAAATATAGCAATTGACCATGCCCTGTAAAGCAATTGTATCTTTTCTTGGGAACACAGCATCATGTTTGGAATTAAGGTGTATACAATTCAGTGGAATGTAACAGAGCAAGTATGTTCTCTTCATATGTATGTGCTTTTCTTCATCTCTCCCATGTTAAATAATAAATAAGAAACAAAGAAATTGAATTTCAATACTTTTGTAAAACATTTCAACCTTGGATGCAAATGTCTAACCTCTAGATTCATTTTTTTAAAAAAAAAAAATATCATGCTATCTAAAATACTAATTGTAAGAATATTGATTGTAGAGTCTGTTGCTTATCTAAATATTGGCAGAAGATATCTATTCCTGTGTTGCCACTGATGGCTGAAGATACTAAACGTGATTATGCTGATGCAGTGGATGCAAAACCTTCGAGAACTGATCAGTTATCCATCTTTGCAAAGTAAGAAAATAATTTTTAAATAATAAATCTTAATTACAGTTGTAATTAATTAAAGTTGTGATAACAGTTCATGTGTAGATTACATGCGAACAAATTATTTTGTGACATAATGTTTATGAATATTTTTATCTATTGACAAATAATCACTTTCATATTTTTTTTGAAGACTTCTTTTTTGTAAATTAAAACAATTGAGATTATTTACCGCAATTGGTCATTTATGAAAACATTTTAAACTGTATCCATATGACTATGGGGTCCAAATAGTAATACATTCTGAAGAATAAGTTTTGATAGTTTGAAAGTTTTGATATTTTACCATTAATCTACACATACAATTATATGTTCATAATGTAGTCTGCTATTTGTGATACTAAAAGTCATGAAGAGAAAGTTAACAAACAGGGATTCGTCATTCATTTGTGTGTCCAGCACCTAATCATTAAGAATTTGGAGATAAATGAACAGCAACTCCCGATCAAATTTTGTATTTAAAATGAGACCATTAGGCTACCATTAGTTGTATTATTGCATTCCAATCTTTTATTGATACATAATAAAAATGAAAGTTTATACATCTGCATGTTTAAATTCAAAATGCCACCTTCAAATAGCTGTTTTTAACGTGAAACATATTAACACTGAACCAGCTTCATTGAAATAAAATATTTGAAATTCAAAATAGTTTGACTTTGATTTTTGCAAGCTCCATGAAAATCCCTGCTTAGAGAGAAATGTTTATTATCATCCGCAATTATATATGTGAGTAGCTCGATACCCGTGCTTTGCTATGAAACTATGTGGTTGGGCTTAATTTTTGGGGAGGAAAATAAGGAAAACAAAATTCTGCTCTGCCTACCAGCATCCATTGGTATTCATCTGACTAGCATCTTGTCAGTATGTGAGAGAGTTGAGGGCTGTTTGGAAACTGAAACAGTATTTGCTGTGTGAGCAAGAAGGAGACAGAAAGGAGCTTGGGCGTGGCTTAGCTCAACTGTTCTGCACTAAAGCTGCTTGGTGCTCTGAAACTGAAACTCTTCTACTTGTGTTTTGCATTTGGAACAGATTTCTTTCTAGGTGGGGAGGGGAAGTAGAACTCTTTAGCATCAGAGCATGTTAATAATAATATACGAAATACTAATGCTCTGATGGTCATTTCAAAAAACCCTTTCTTAGTGAGCACCTAGAAGCCAAGAGCAATATATGTGCCAAATTTCAAGTTTGTAGGCTTTATGGTTCTGGAGATTTTGTGATGATGGTATTTCGCTTTTATATATATAGATTTATACAACCATTCATCTCAGACATTTAAGGAAATAGACTGGATTTTAAATTGTTCTGTTTTGAAAGTTTTATTAACAGGGATGAAGAGTTGTTTTATGTTCCTGTTCAATGTTTTTAGATAGTGGTTTTAAGATGCTTTCTAACAGAACTTTACAATACTGACTATAAACTATCCTGGAATAAAGGTTTATTCTAAAAAGCAGCATATAAATTATTAACTTTTTTTTTTTACTAAAATGGATTTACTTTTTTGCCAGGCATAGAATATGAATCCTTTTATTTTATCCTTTTTATTATAGAATAGTCCAAACCCTACTCTTTAAGATGGGCTTACTTGTAGTATAGTGGAATTTCAAACTAGGGTTTCATGTTTACCTATGCAAATCATTTGAGCAACCTCAAATCTGTTCCTTAAAACAGGCAGGCAAAGATTAGGGATGCATTCTGTTTTGTTGTGGAAGGTTTTCTTGGGGTAATACATTCTATGAATTTACAGCTTTCCCAACTTATAACCACCACAACGACATGTTTGGATGTTGCAGTTTTCAGCTAACACCATACACTAGCAATCACAACTGGAAGATGTAAGGTTGGCTTAAGCGATTCTCTTGCCAGGATTATGCTTTTCGTTATAACTTGGTTTATATTTTCATACAAACAATGATCAATAAACTGACTTTAAGGTACAATAACTTCCATTTCACATGTGAATATCCAAAACCTGGAGCAGCATTTTTATTGGACAAGAAAAACACTATTTAGTATTGCAAGCACGGACAGGCACTCTGTTGCTAATAAATAGAGAGCATGTGTATGAGGCACTTCGTCATTTTTGTTTACATTGCTAAAACATGGCTTAACAACATAAGAGATGAGGGAAGTGAAGAGAAGAAAAGTGGAGTGTGTTTTTGTCTCTTTCTGATATGAATGTTTCTAGTGAGAGACATGTATTCAAGTGAGATAAAATTCAATTGTAAGCCTATCCTGATTTCTTACATTTGAACATTTCACAAAAGGAGGTTTCTCTGCAAGATATGGCTTGTAGCAGGGTGTAAAAGTGGAAAAGGTGATTAGAAGCTTGAGTGGGCATGTTTGTTGTACCTCAGTACCAACTGTACTGAGCAGTTACTCACCCCTGAGTGTGCACACAATTGTGTGCTCTTCAAATCAGGGGTCGCCAACCTTTTGGACCCCCGGGACCACCAAACTCATACTTTTAAATCCCGAGGACCACTAATACGAATGTTTTTAAAAAGTTAATATATTTAATGTTTTTTTGATAATTTATATAAAATATTAATAAAATAATTTATAATTTATATTAAATATAATATATATATATATATACACACACGCACGTGCACACACACACACACACACACATATATATATGCACACACACACACACACATATATATACACACATACAGACACACAAACGCTTATTTAATTATAACAAAAACGCAAATGCTTAATGATAACAAAATAAAACGTTCCGGGCTGGAAGCCTCCCCCCACCTGCAAAGAGATGAGCAGAGCTGAGGGGCCTTGGGGCAACTGCTGCTGGGAGAAGCAGAGGCAGAAAGGGGGCTTTGCTCTCCTTGGGGCAGTGCCCCTCGGCTGCCACTCCAGGGGCTTCTCAGCAGGCATCTGCCTACAGAAGGATTAATTGGGGGGAGGGAGGGGAAGAAAGTGGGAGCTCCTTTCAGATCCTGGGTGGAGGATTGAGAGAGATCTGCAGCCGAGGAAAAGCTGGGGGGGCTCTTTCAGCCTCACCTTGAGACAGGTAAGAAAAGGTGTTCCTGAGGGCTCTTCGCTCGCTTTAGCATTTCGCTGCCAAGCCCAGCCACAGGCAGTGATTATTTGGGGGGGGCGGGTGGAGGGAGAGAGAGAAAGCATCTCTCGCATTACCAGGGGAGGAAAGGAGCCAAAACAAAGCTCACTTTCACCAAGAGCTACAAACTATCATGCTTCTAGGAGTTCTTCAAAATCACCAAATGCTCCCACCAGCAGTTCTCTTGCCTCCCGGCTCATTGAGGGACCCCGGAGTCAGGTCCCTGAGATGCACGCACCAACCAGCTCCCAAACACGGCGGCGGCAACAGCAGTCCCCTCTCCCAGCTCCCACTGTTAGCTCTCCCCATTTAGTTCTCTAGCTTTGAATTGCTCCCATCTCTCTCTCTTTCCTTCCCCCTTGCCCCCCCCACGTGCAGGCAGCCAAGGAAAGGGAAACTGAGCTGTGCACAGCTCTCGGCTCTTCCAGCCCTCACTGCCTCTCCCAACATCGAAGCCTTGGAGATGCAGGCAAAGCCATCACAGCAGTAGCATCCTGAGTTGCTTACTTCTCCACTACTGCCGCCTGCTCCTCCAGCACCTCCTTCTCTGGGTAGGGCAATTCTTAACTAACAGAGCATGCTAAGACAACTCAGGGCGCTACTGCTGTGGTGGCTTTGCCTGCATCTCCGAGGCTTTGATGTTGGGAGAGGCAGTGAGGGCTGGAAGAGCCGAGAGCTGTGCACGGCTCCATCTCCCTTTCCTTGGCTGCCTGCACATGGGAGAGGAGGAAGGAAAGAGAAAAGGCGGGAGCAATTCAAAACTAGAGAACTAATGGGGAGAGCTAACAGTGGGCACTGGGGAGGGACTGTTTTTGCCGCCGCCCACCATGTGTGGGAGCTGATCGGCACATGCATCTCAGGGACCTGACTCTGGGGTCCCTCAAAGACCTGGCACGAGAACTACACGGCCCAGATTAATTGCTTTTGGAGGCCATTTCTTCTGCAGCTTACCAAAATTTTTCCACGGCCCACCAGTGGGCTGCAGCCCACCGGTTGGTGACCGCTGCTCCAAATTAACTTCTCCCTTTCAGGTCACTTCCCAAAACATAGTTAAAATCTTACTTCAGCACAGATTATAAAACTAAACCTTACTTTGTTCTTTTTTTAAATAAGCTCTTTCTTCATTTAAAAAAAAGATTTGAATTTAAACAATTAGTCTTAAGCCTGATTTCTTTTTTAAATGAAAAAAAAATCACTAAGGCCATTCATTTAAAAAAAAACTTAAAGGGATTTTTAAAAAGTACATGGTTTGCCCACAAGGTGGCAGGCTAATATAATTTTTTTGTAGAAATCTTGATATAGTTTTATAAAGATATAAAAATAGTAGCACAGTTTTTTATTGTTCTGTCAAGTGTGCGATTATATATGTTTCTCTAGAAACTCGGCTGATGAAATATGGTAAAGGATATGACAAATCTTCAAATAGGTTTAGGACCAATTTACACATAGATCAGATTTTTGTGTGTCAGTTGTCTAAAAGTTCATATTCTTATATCATATGTATGTCCACTATTTTTATTACTTTGAAATAGATAAAGAATGTATACATAATTCTGTTGGAAGCTCTGTTCAAACATCATATTCAGCTGGGTGACTTTGATTACTCTCAGTCCAATTCACCTCACAGGATTGTAGTTGGGAAAATAGGAGAAATGAATATTATATATGTTCACTGACTTGAATTACTTATCAAGTAATCAATTATAATAGCAGGATAAAAATATAATAAAATAATAATACTCAGAAAAAATAAATAAGAAAAATTAGGGGGGTATCCCTGAAAGGTGCTTTTTTGTCCCCTTTCTCCTAGCATTTCTTTCTTTAAAAAAATAGAAAAGGTGGTGGAAGGTTTATATCATTTATTATTATTTTCATTTTAATTTGCATATAAAACAGTTTATTTGAAAATACAACAGATCTAAATGAAGTGAAGCCGTTTGTCTCAGTTCAGACAAAACATTTTCAGATAATGAAATACTTGTCAAGGAAGTTGGTAATTACATACTATTTTTAAAAAGTTTTTCATATTTATCTCTTATACTATATGAACCAAGCATTCATTTGTTGTATGTATGTATGTATGTATGTATGTATGTATGTATGTATTCACACACATACATACATCCAAAGTTTAAACTTTAAAGATTATCACATTCAAAATTTAAATTATTTCATCTTCATCAATGCTTATCTAGTTTTGTGAGTTGATTATTTACATTTTTATGTTTTTACTGTTTTGTTATTTCAGATGTTGTGGGGAAGGCCTAAATTGTTGCACCCTATGATATTTACATCACCATATTATTTTGGTGGAATATTTATTTTCTCTATACTTGATTATATTTATTTATTTATTTAATTGGACTTAAATGCTGCCCCCTCTCCGCGAGGACTCGGGGCGGCTCACAATTAAAAACACAATACTTCAAACAATAAATATTTAAAACAGAATTAAATCAACAAGCCCAATCGCTAAAAACCCGTTAAAATACTTTAAAAAAAACCCCAGGAGGTCAGTCCAGCCCGGGCCTGTTCAAACAGCCAGGTCTTCAGATCGCGGTGGAAAGAGCGAAGATCAGGGGCCAACCGGAGCTCCAAAGGGAGTTAGTTCCACAGGGTGGGGGCTGCAACAGAATAGGCCCTTCCCCGGGGCACCACCAGCCGACATTGTCTAGCCAATGGTACCACAAGGAGTCCCCATCTGTGCGCATGCACAGGGCAATCGGTGTTTGATATTGGCAGGAGACGCTCCCGCAAGTACCCCGGACCCATATTGTAAAGCACTTTGAATGTTAACACCAACACCTTGAATCTCACCTGAGGGCAACCGGTAAACAATGAATTCTCTTTTACCTCTTTCAATCAAATTCATATCCCCTTGTAATTAATTTAATTGTTTTTCAATTGAGGTTGAGGTTTGAAAGCAAATAGTTTCAAATATGTAAAAAACATAATGAATATAACGTTTTCACATGGCTGAAGGACATAACATGTATTTAACAAGGACGTAAATGAATAAATCTACACTTAACTCTTACAAGTCCCCTGAGAACCTCCCCTGCCTGTAATAATCCAATGCTAAATGGCCATCTTGGAAGTCCCCCCCACCTTTTGATGTTTAATTGTCATTATTCTATAATTTTGAAATTTTAACCCTAATTTAATTTTTAATGATAATTAATGATAACTTTTATATGTTGTTTTATTCATTTGTTATGTTATATTGTACACCACCCAGCAATATTCTTTGAGGAAGCTTAGTAGTTAAGAAATATGAAAAATAAACAAACAAATTCTATAGTACTGCTTTAAATATACTGGAAAGGTTTCTTCCCCCATCCCCTCTGAATTAGTAAATGGTGAGAGTGAACATTCAAAGCTGGATCTTGGCTTTAAAGGATATATTATCCTGCTTGAATGTGCATTGTGGTGCACCTGCCTTTTGTATGCATTCTTCCACTCTAACAACAGTGCAATAATAAAAGAACATTAATGCAAGTACATCTTTTCTGCCTTTCAGCTGGAGCAGAAGAGGCTTACATGACCTCAGCTACACGCTAGGCCATAGTAATGGCCCTTTCAATAGCCTTATAGAAAAGTCCAGCATGACCTATTGCTGACACAGACAAATTGTTGAGTCTGTGAACACATTGCAGTTTGCTTCAGTTTCGGGTGTTGTGTGAGCATGATGAGATGCTTGCGTTATTAGAAAAGATAATAACTATCCCACAGCTTAAAGTGGACGTATTTTTCAGATGCAGAGTAGTGTAACACTTGATGAAGAACCGAGGTACCGTTCTTTCTTTTTCCTATTCACTCCATGGGAGAGGAGATATCTAACATCTATCTAATGTTAGATGTTTATCTAATGTTAAATATTAGTGAAATTAAAATTTGAAAAATCATTATGTAATAGGTTGACAATAAAAGGGTATGGTATAGAATCATACATTTGTTAGAAGAATTAAAGAAACTAACGTGTGAAATAAAGCAGTAGTCAGGATATGTTTGATGTTACATTTGTGTTAATTTGTAACATGGCTAGATCATCAAAAAAGGCTGTAAAGTAGATAAAACCTATTCTATTAATTAGCAAATTGATTTTGATGACAATTGCAGAAGATCAGTTTGTCATGGGTTTAAGGAGGAAACAATTGTTCACTGTAAGCAGGAATAGAAATACTATATAGCAGATATCTTTTTCCTTAAACTTTCATTTGTATTTCTGTTTGTAGAATTTAGCCTTATTATTGGTTGCTGGAAGACAATGAAACTTTTTTTCTGTCTTAAGTAATTGAGCTGACCATTTTTTTAAAAAATCAATGATCTTCAATTATTATCATTCATTTGCTTTGTCAGATAAACATAGGAAATTCCAAAACGTGTGGCGTGCGCATTACAGATTTACTTCCTTAATGTCCTGCCAAACATTGTTCATAAAATTTGGGTGATTTCCCCTAGTCTGAGTCTGGATTTATATGGTCCTAAACTGTTATTCCAAAATAGGTGAAGTTTATCTTTGAGAACTAGTTCCTGAATTCTTAATAACACCTATTAGATAAAATGTAATTTCAAATATTCCCGAGATATTATCAAGATTGATTATCTGAACAAATGCCAAATTGATGAGGTCTGCCTATTGGGTGGGATCCTGTTTCTCCTAGTGGATGTCCTTTGTCAAAAGACTAACAGGAAGACTGTAACTAGGTCTATCCTAGAAACCTTGAGTTGAAAAGGGCCATATAGGACATTAAGAAATGAAACTTAAAACATCTTTGGCAAGTCTAGCCTCTTGCACTCACTATTAATGAAAACCTATTTATTACCTATCTTGCAATTGGTTACAAGTTGAATTGTTACTCTTTTTTTACTGTAACTCAATTGAAATATATCTTCATTTGTTATAATTCCATTGTTCAATGCTCTACACTCATTTTATTATGGTGATGATAAAGATATTATAAAGAACATACATTTTATGGTGAAGAGACCAATAATGTTAAAGAGCATACAAAAGGAACAAAATAAAGATAAAGATAGTTAAATTAAAGGGATAATATCTTCATTAGTCAATGACTATGTTCAACACTGAACAAGGGTTAACCTTCAAAGGTAATAAACTAGCAAAAACTATGATGAACATTTATCTTTGTTAACAGCTAAAACATGTACTGTAGAAGTTACCAATGCTGTCCAGGGAAAAATAGGATTATAGCTATGTAGGACTAATTTTTCAGTTTTCTGATAATCATCATTGCCTGTTCTTCTCTGAACCTGTATATACTTAAGTATATGTCAATGGTTTGAACATGTTGAGCCTGAGGAAATGGACAGGATCTTTAGGGCTGTATTCTCATGTGTTCTTTAAATCCATGGCCCTTCAGGCTAGTTAAAATGGCCTGGAGATGTTGTATTAGAGTTTTAGTAATGCATAATTCTTGAATGAAATAATTCTTGAGTGAAAGGATTGTTACCTCTGAAGGAGGCTTTGGTTTTCTCAAGAAGCCATCATTGGACCCCATGACATTGTGAGTAATGCATTCATATTTTTGCAAGCCATTTTTATTATATGTGTTTTAATTTCACTAAACAGATGAGTTAATTGTTGGATTGTTTGGAGATCATTCTTTCCACAATAACATTTAGTTTTATTTCTACAGAAAAAAAGAATGAATGGGAAGGTCAACCAGAGGATTCATCTGGTAACCAATATCGGATTATTATCCCTACATTCCAATATAATATAGCCTATAAGAAGCTTGGTAAATGCATTATTATAAACAATAAGAACTTTGCAAAAGATACAGGTACATCTTTATTCTTCTATCCGTGCATTAGTTTCTTGTAATAACTTTTTTTTAATTGTTTGAACTTTTAAAAGTGAATACTTTTAATAAGTGGTAGTATCACAATGTGCTAATGTTACGTGACATCTTGTTTTAGTACAAACCAGACATAGGTTAAAATAATCTATAAGTGGTCCTCACTTAATAGCAGTAATTGGAACTGTAATTTCTGTTTGCTGAACAATGCAGTAGTAAGAGATGGTGTCATGTGACCACATTGTTTAAAAACAGCAGTTCCTGTTTCTGTAATTTAGAATTGCAGCTAATTAAGCGAGAACTTCCTTGTGACTTCCTGCCTGCTTCCAACAAGCAAGCAGTGTCAATGGTAATGCTGGCAGGAAGTCACAAGAACCAGGTGGCTTGCAAGTAGTCTGGCAGGCAGATAAGTGGCTGCTGGTTGGAGCTCTGCCAGGTGCAGGAGGGTACATAGTGGCTGCCACAGTGCTGTGCAAGGCAGGTGTTGACTAGTGTAGGCAATAGATTTATTTTTTTAATTTTTATTTATTTAGAGAGTTTATATGGACAGCCACTCACTTTCAATGACTCTGGGAGTTTTACAAAAAAATAAAAACCCATATACAAAGAGTAAAAACAGTTCTTTCACCATTGGTAAAACAAGCCAGTCTAGCTTCCCCAAACCCATCTGCAAAATCGGGCCTTCAGGGCCTTGCAAAAGTGTGTCAAGTAGAGGCCAGTCTAATCTCTGTGGGCATGGTGTTTCAAAGGAAAGTAACCACCACAGAAAAGATCCTTCTGAGTCCCACCAGATGTACCTTCTTAAGAGAGTGGAATGCAACATTGCTTTCCTCGTCACTGTGGTGGGTCAGATGGAGGTACTGGGTAAAGACAGTCCTTCAGATAATCTGGTCCCAATCCTAATGGGCTTTAAAGGAGACAACCAACATCTTGAATTGTACCCAAGAACAAATTTGCAGCCATATGATGGGCATTCACTATGGGATACAGGATCCTCGGGACCTTTACTTTGTTGAATATCATTGTAACTTCAAATGCTCACTAGTTTCTTGTGATTGTTAATCAAGGATATTTGTATTGGACTATTATAAAACTGCTTGTATATAATACATATTATTTCACACAGCCAGTTGTGACAATTATTTGTTTTGGATCAGGGATGTGTATACGAAATGGTACCGACAAAGATGCTGGTGATTTGCAAAAATGTTTTCGGGACATTGGTTTTGAAGTTTCCATCTATAATGATCTCAGCTGTAAGAAAATGAGGGAAATTCTTGGTGAAGGTACTATTTGTTTTTTTAACCTGAGTTGTTAACTATTATCTTAAAATTAGTTTGGAGGACTTTTTCTAAGTTGATGCCAACCAGATACATTGGGATAACTACTAAAAATGCATTACCAGGTGTCTGGGAATTCCAAAAATTCCAACGCATAGTCACAGAATGAGGAAAAATAATAAATCACATATCAACTTCCTTCTCTGGGGCTTTGGACACCAATTTCAATACTCATGTTTTAGGATTATTTATTAATATTATGGGCCCATTTTTATACACAGAAAAATGCCCATTTTAGTTGTTATTGCTAAGTACAGCTGAGTGACATGTTCATTTCAGCTGTGGTGGTACAGTGGTTAGAATGCAATACTGCAAGCTACTTCTGCTGACTACCAGCTGCCAGCAGTTCAGCAGTTAAGTTCTGACCAGCTCAAAGTTGACTCAACCTTCCATTCTTCCGAGGTCAGTAAAATGAGGACCCAAATTGTTGGGGACAATATGCTGACTGTAAACCGCTTAGAGAGCAATGTAAAGCACTTTGAAGCAGTATATAAGCCTAAATGCTGTTGCTATTTAATGATGGAACATGTGGTTGATTTGCAGTTGCCAATGAAGACCACAGTGACGCTGCTTGTTTTTCCTGCATATTATTAAGCCATGGAGATGAAGGCCGTATCTATGGCACAGATGCATTCATGGCAATCAAGGATTTGACAACACTTTTCAGAGGAGACAAATGCCAAAGCCTAATTGGAAAACCCAAATTGTTCTTTATTCAGGTGAGAAGGCGTTTGCTGATTTTAGTACTTAAGGGATAGAATGTTTATTTTCAGATAGTAGGGTGACAATAAAACTAAGTAGTACTGACCATAAGATTAATTTTGTGGGATGCAATAATAAAAAGGATACTAAGTGTAGCTATCAATGAGAATTATGCTAGATAGGCTAGAAATTTGGCTTTGTATAAGGAAGCTTCACATCTCAAGCACAATTGCCAAATCTGTGCAGCTTTATCTCTCCAGACCTTCTCCTCTCATTGTTTATCTTTGTTACAAGACTTTCTCTTTGTTATTATGTATTTTGGATAGCCTAGGGCAAATATATCTCCCAAAACTAGGTGTGAGTATAATTTTGAATACTTTATGAATAATAAACCATATGCCCACTAGCTACAGCTTGGCCTTTTCTGCATAGTCTAGTAAATGAAATGCAGCTGGAACATTTATGCTGCAGTCTTCAGACTTAAAACATTTTTAATGGAACTCTTCACTGCTTATCAGTGATAAAAGCCACCTCAATGGTTATCTGGGTGGAATTCATTAATGTACAGTATTTAATTTTACAACGTGTAACTATTTCTTCAGTTAGTATATGATTTTTGTTTACTATGTGCCATTTATACATATGAGAATTATACCTACTATTTAATATTATGGTTTCAGGCATGCCGCGGTTCTGAATTTGATAATGGGATTCAGACAGATTCAGGCTCTTCAAATGACACTCTGGAAATGGATGCCAATCCAAGATACAAGATTCCAGTTGAAGCAGATTTTTTGTATGCATATTCCACTGTACCAGGTACACTTGGGAAGAAAAAAGTAACAATTTGATTCAGGATGAGTCAGACATAAAGTGTGACAGAAAATGTAGGCATTTTCTGTAGGCAATAGAAGCTATTTTGGGGGGCAACATATTTTTTTACAGTGAATTTTAGAAGCAAATGCTTATATTAGTGATGATTAAGCATCTAGCAGGTATTGAATGATGCATGCTAAGACAATAAGGGAGATAATTATATAATTTGGGCAGGTTTGTTATCTCACAACTATATAAATAGGAAAAAGATCAACAGTTCTGTCAAGAAAACATGCCTATTCCTAAACTTGTGCAGTCCAAGGCACATACAAGTGTGCATGAAAGAGATAATGGTAGTGTGTATACTCTGCTGCAAATTTTTCAATTACTCCTTAACTCCAACACATATTTTATGGGGGATCTTCGATCTTTGCAAATCTAGCAAAATACACAACTTCTTTACCAAACTGTTGGCAAGTAAAGTAATTTCATCCATGCTAATAAAAAGCATCTTTCAGTAGGGCTGCATACCTCTGCCTAATATCATTTATGTAGTCCTCAACTTACAACTGCCATTGAGCTGGAATTTCCACTGCTAAGTCAGATGGTTGTTCAATGAGTCAAGTGATAGTCATGAAAACAAAGACTGGTCATAAGACACTTTTCAGTACCATCATAACTTCAAATGGTTACTAAATGAATGGTCATGAAGTCAAGAACTACCAGGAATAAAAAAATGGAGGGTTACCATGATTGATTAGTATAATTTCATCAGTGGTCCAACAAGGGTCCTTGATGAACTCAGAAGCATGTTCTAAGGAACCATCTCATACAGAAGTGGAAATTCTATTTTTGGTTAACATGGCTCATACCCATTAATTGAATTATTTTTAATTATTATTATTTTCTCTCTCAAGCTAGTTGTAAAAATGTTGATACTTTTATCATAGTGTAACAATTTATTCCACAAGTGCATTATCATATATCATGAATATGAATATCATGAAACCAAAAATCATGATATTCATCATACAAGAAAACCAATGTCTGTTTCAAAATACCTTTCATATCTTAACTTTCACATTCTTTATAAATTTAGAAGTTCTAGTGAATCAAAAATTCTTAAAATTCCTTTCCTATGTGATATTTTTTTTAATTCATATTTATATCCCACCCTTCTCCGGAGACTCAGGGCGGCTTACAATTTTTGGGATACAACCCAGTGTGCTCAGAAATAGCCTTCATTCCATTGTATATGCCTGCTTATTACTAAGCGGCATTTTTACAAGGTCAGCTAATTGCCCTCAACAATCTTGGGTCCTCAATTTACCTACCCCGAGAGGATGGAAGGCTGAGTCAACCTTGAGCCTGGTGGGATTCAAGCCTGCAATAATTGCAGGCAGCTGGAACTTAAGTGCTAGGCTATTAACAGCCTGCACCACCAAGGCCCTTATATATATCCCAGAGATGATTTATTTCCCATAATCGTAAGGTTTTATTACATATAGAGAGGATATCATTTTTCCTTGTACTTTACTTTTTATTAATTTATTCAATCAGTTTATAAGCTGCCTCCATCAACAAAGTGATTCAAGGTGATAAACAATACTATAAATATTTTAGAATAATGCAAAAGAAAATGGAAACCTATAATAAACACAATGCAGTCCATTGGGGAAGAAAATACTATAAATAACAAGTGATTGAAATGTCCAGTGTCGGTGTCAGTAAGCAATCACAAAACAGTGTGGCTGGGCCTACTGTAAATCTAGTTTTAAGACTTTCCTAAGATGGGTCAGAGACTTCATTCCAAAAAGCATAGTGTTCAATGGGATATGGAGCATACCAGTTTTCACTAAATCTATGCAGGAAAAGGTGGTTTCACATGTATGGGCTATAAAACATGTACAGATAGTCATTGCAACCAATTACCACTTTGTATTTATGACTTGCACGTTTGTAAACCCAAGGAAAGTTGAAGTAAAATCATAAGCACAATTGTGGTTTTATTTAGCGACCATTTTATTTAACAACTGAGTTGCCCGTCCAAATTGTGGCCTGTAAATAAGCGCTAATTATACTAACCAGAAGCTTTAAAGACACTTGGAATCAGTGTTTCTGCCTTCCAATTTAGTGTTATTCTGCCTTTGGATTGCTGGGTAAGATAATTAAATTTACAATATAAATTTGCACTGTGTGTTAAATTCTGTATTTCACCTTTTCTGACTTTAAAAAACATATTAATTCTGACATTAAAGTATATTTCCCTATTACTTCTAGGTTACTATTCCTGGAGGAATCCAGGAAAAGGATCCTGGTTTGTGCAGTCTCTCTGCTCAGTGCTGAATGAGTATGGCAAAAATCTGGAGATCTTGCAGATTCTGACCCTGGTTAACTACAGAGTAGCAAGAAACTATGAATCTCAATCTGATGACCCACGCTTCTGCAGGAAGAAGCAGGTTCCTTGTGTGGTATCCATGCTAACCAAAGAACTTTATTTCTGTAAATTGGTGCCACCAACACAGCAAATTTAAAATACATAATGCATTATAACTTGCAATACATTTTTAATCTAAGCTTTTCCAGCAAGAGGCAGTCATGGACCTAGAATTAAAATTGATGCAGGGCGCTTAAAACACACAATACCAAGATTACCTCAGTCGATTAATATATTGATTTTCACGGTGCCAAATGTTTCTGTATTGTTGGAGGTGCCTATTCCTTGTTTCTATTTTCACCGGGAGCAATCACAATATTTCTCTGGAGTCTTTCTTTCCCCGTCATAGAAATAGCTCATTTTTCCTCTATTAATTACTTTTTTAGCTTTATAATTAATTTATAAGAATAATTGTATATATTTGTCAAAAACTCCAGTGATATCTGCAATAGGAAAAAAAATATTAGCAAAGTTCATTTGATGTTCAGTGATAAAATGTTTGAGAAATCATCTAAGGATGCTTAAATGCTCTTTTTCATCCCAGTCTACATATAGAATCACTAGGTGGGATCCATATTTAGTCTTATTATAAATCCATTATTTTGTGTATCACTTGATTTCATTATTATTAATTTAAACTCCATAATTTCATTGGTCTGCTCTAAGGTCCAATCTTTTCACAGTAAATCAGCTGTTAATTTAAGTAACACTCTATGAACATCTCCCTGTTCTCTTCCTTATTTTGGCAACCAGTTCTTATAAATGTAAGATAATATGAATTGCTTATTTTTACCCTGAATGAAAAAATGCCCCTTGTCCTTTTTTGACATCAATTAACAATAAATACAATGTACAATCTATTCTACACAAAAGTAATTTTGTATCAAAGATATTTGGTAGTGTAGTTATGGAGTATATAAATCGAACAATATTATAGGTTGTTGATTTGTTCAATGAATAATTCTACAAAGCAAGTAAAAGAATAGAAAATTATTTCTAAGATTCTATTTTCTTGTAATTATTTGCCACTGTTAACAAACCTTAATTTTGTTCTCATTCTCTATGCATAATCATAATCTTTGCCCAAACAAGTTTCTCTTGCAATGTCTTCATCCCTTTTGGTAATTGTAGGTTTCTTATTTTCTTAATATACAATCAATATAATGTAACACATGTTTTTTTTTCATTTTTAAAAAAAGTCTGTATTGTTAGTACATATTTACAATTGATTCTCTTCATAGATTTGCACATCCACAATTAGAGTAGCTACCAAGCTCCAACTTGGTAACTTTAAGCCTGGAGGACTTCAACTCCTAGAATTCCACAGCCAGATTTGCTTGTAACAGAACTTGTCCCTTTTCATGTAATTTTTGGCCCAATATACTTTTCAAAGGCCCATACACAAACACATATATGAACTGATGAAAGTTCCTGAACTTGAATCTTTGGGATCAAGCATGTTGTTTGGTTTTCTGCACAGAAGAGAAGATCTCAGCTCTGTGATGACCTTGATGAAATACATGACAACCAATCAAAGTAGGTGCTATTTTGGGATGTAAAGTAATTACATTTCGGTACTAAAGAACGTAGTTATTTTCCTTATCCTTAACATTTTGCATACAAAATAAAATTGAAAATGTAGCTACAGAATAGCATTAGTAATGGGTACTGCAACAGTACTAACACATTCTCAGTGACTCCCAAGAATTCTTACAAGTTTACATTTCTGTTCTATGAAGATGTATTAATAAGCTGTTTATCATATCATTGAAAATCATAGCATCTCCATTAACTTTTAAGAATGTTAAATACTTTGAAATGTTTAAGTTAACCAGTGGTTAACAGAGGAAAGGAATATAGAAAAATGCCTTAGTTTATCACCAAACAGTAATTTTCTACTGTGTGTCATTTGCATAATGAATTGTGGATGTTGTAATTTCTGATTTAGTGGTTAGTCAACAATAACAGGCACCCTTTATACCCAGTTATGCCGAAGGTATATTTTCTAAGTTTTATTTATGTAAGTCACATATGACCAATCTCTATATAAGCAAAAGCCATGTTTGAAAATATGTTAATGAATTCCAAGAAGGGAAAAACTGATGGGATAAGCATAGATAATACAAAACAACAAATCTGCATGTTAAGATTTTTTTTGTTTTGACTTTTGAAAGAAGGCATATTCAGCACCTCACATATGGAGAAATCATTGGTATTATGCTGTATTACTATAATCTAGCTGTCATTACAATGTGCTTCTCTAGGTTTGCTTTGTTTCTTCCGAATATATATTTAGTGCTCAAAAAGAAAGTCATCTTTAGCACAGCTGTTTTCCTGGAAAAGGACAGCAGTTCCTAGTAAGGATGGCCAACTGCTATAGTAGTGATCCTATATATTCGAAGGACACATTTGGGTGCAATATCCTGATGTCATACACCCCCCAAACAGTGTTGTAAAGCATTATGGAGCAGTATGCAAGTTTAAGTGTTACTGCTATTGTTAATAATGAAAAATATTTGAACAATTATTTCCCCCTTTTCTCTCCATCTGTGCTTCACAGCAAGACAGTACAATTTCCAGTTGTGCAATCTATTCTCTTATTTGCTTCTTTTGTTTCTTCAAGTTAATCTTGGCTAGATTGCCAATCAAATCTTAGCAACATTTTCAGAAGTGATTTGTCATTGCCTGCTTTCTAGGGCTTAAAAGGAGACACTGGTCCAGAATCCTCTACCTCGCTTCATGACTAAGGCAGGGCTGGAACTTCCAGTTTTCTGTTTTATCCTGGTACCCTAACCACTAGACAATGTTTTTAATCCTGATTACTGTACCAAACTGGATCCCAACTGAATTTTTACATAAAATGTACATAGGATCTTGCTGTCTCTTCTCCTGGCAATTTTGGTATGCCATGGGCTTATTTGGGGCAGATATGGACAAGGAAGCTAAAACGATGGAAAACATTTTCTGATTTGACAGCAGATAATACCTTATCAGAAGCATTTGACCTTTTCTTATAGTTCTCAATACACACTTGAACCAACGGAAAACCAGCAGCATCTTATTATCCCCATATCAAACCCCATTGCATCTGCCCTGATTTATTGTTGGATGATGCTCTGATTTCACATGTGAAAACATGCCTCATAAAATAAGTAGAAAAATTCTCCAACTTGGTTGCCCTCTCCTCTTCAAATATCACCTCATTCGAAAATAAACCAGTTGCACAGTGACAAGACTACTTCAGTATTTATTTTCATTGCTAGCATTCTTTTACTTTCAATTTTCTTAAATATTACTAATTCTTACTTCTTGGATTTTCTCGTGCATTTTCTGGGTGATTCTGTTTAAAGCTTGACAATCTCAGCAACTTGTTACTCTTGATCAACCCAGCTTCAGCTTTTCCAAAACCAACCCTCTTGCCTGCTGTTGACTCTGAATAAGACAGTAATGTCTTACTCCAGTTTAAATATTAGGTGAGTCTGCATCATTCTCTGAAAGATACCCAAATGATCAACCGATTTACACAAAAAGCCAGATAGGATAAGACCAGCAGTTGCTTGCAGTTTACAGCCCAACGTCTGTAAAATTATTTTACTGCCCAGGTTTCATCCAGTAAAATGAGATAGATCTTCTGAAGACTTTTTAAAAATGCATCACATAATGTGAGTTAGAAATTTCCTTGAGCCAGTCATGTAACTCTCAATAATTTTGGGAAAAGGAGGAGAGATGGAATGGAGTTTCAATATCTCTGCAAGCTTGTGGACTACATCTGAGGAAAAATCTATTTTAAGACAATTATCAGGGAAGTATGGGAGAAAGAACTCCAAGCTCTGTTAAATGCAGGTCTGGAAACTATGAAAATCAATTCTAATATGATCAGTGAGACATCAAATAAGCACAAGCATCTCCATTATAAAAACCTACTTTTGCCTCAGACTCCAACTGAAGCATAACAAAGAAGGGAAAACTTGCTAAATAAAAATAAATCTGCACTAATTCTTTGTATACAACAATTGGTTTAGTTATTTATTACTCGTTTACTTTGCAGTATTCGTTGCCATCTCAATCAAGTTGGCTCCTGGCGAAGTTAAAAGAAGTCTAAAATTATATTAAAAACATAATGGCAATAGAAAAAAAAACAGTACAACTTAAGACTAAGCGGAACAATGCTACTTTGGTCTAGTAGTTATCCAACTAACAACCAATCATACTCCTGGAACAAAGTGCAATGTATTCACTGCTAAGAAGGCCTGATCCTTGTCCTTTTGAATAAAAGCATCGTGTTTGGATGGTTTTAATTAATTATGTAGCTGCTCAGTTTATATAACTTGAATCCGCACTGTTATTCAGACATAAATACAATTGAGCGAGTCCAGAAGTATTTTACCAGAAGAGTACTACATTCCTCTGTTCACAACAGAATACCCTACAGCACCAGACTTGAGATTCTTGGCTTAGACAACCTTGAAATACACCGACTAATATTAGACATAAGCATAGTACATAAAATCATATGTTACAACATCTTACCAGTTAATGAATATTTCAGCTTTAACAACAACACGAGTGCACAACAGATATAAACTAAATGTAAACCACTCCAAACTTGATTGTAGGAAGTATGATTTCAGCAACAGAGTGGTCAATGTCTGGAACTCACTACCTGATTCTGTTGTCACCTGCTCAAACCCCCATTCCTTTACCTTCAAACTAACCTCTATTGACCTCACCCCATTCCTGAGAGGTCTGTAAGGGGCATGCATAATCGTGCCTACCATCCCTGTCCTATTGTCCCTAATTATTAGTTCCTAATTCTTGTATTTAAACTTATGTTTATTCTTGTTTCTGTTACATTGTAAGCTTTTGACAAATAAATAAAATAAAATAATTGACTCTGGGCAACTAATAAAATTAAAAACATAAACACCATAAAATAGTATCCAAGAACATTCATAGATCCCACTCAACCATACTATCAGTTTCACAGATGAGATGGCAAAGCCACGTTTTGAATGCCTTGCAGGTGTGGGCCAGTCTGGTCTCGGAATGAAATCTCTATTTTGTTCTGGAGATCGAGATGGACTGAAATGCATTTGTTTACATTAGAAATGGCTCAATGATAGGAATGAGAAACAGTCACATTTCTTAAAGGCACAGCTGAGGTGGCCTGGAAAGGAGTAAGGACAAAGGGCACCTGGGACATCTGGACTGGTAAGTACTGCTATGCTGGACATTGACAAACTAAGGCAGGTAGTGGAAGGAAGCAAGATAGGCTTCTGCAAACCGGGGACATGGGCAGCACCAGGGTCATATAAGCTAAAATTAATGAGATAGGAAACAGCACTACTTGAACCAGAGAACTTTCACAAACATGGAACATTTGGTTTTAAAGTCTTGGAAAATAATAAGGGAGGGAAAAAAAGACTTGCAGGCACACACTACCAGTTTGCAGTAGGCAGAACTCTTGCATATGTATGAATTATTTCTTGGGTGCACTAAAGCAAAATACCAAGCAGTATTAAAGTTCAGGAAATTGTATGAATGTGAAACATGAGATAGTGACTTTAAGGAGCCTTTTGCAGGGTGTGGGCAGAATTAAGTTCTGAATTCTAAAAACCTGAATAACACAGTGTAGGAGAGAATGCTTTGTCCATTTGTTTTAATTTCCATAAACTTTCTCTTGCTTTTTTTCCTCCTCCTTTTAGAAACATCTACATATTATCCTGTGTAAGTCTCCCTCCCTGTCTCCACATACACACACATTTTGTTATTTTGTTCAGTTATTTTGCCTTGCCGCCAAAAATGGCCTTTATTGAGAATCTTTGTAGCTACCAAGCACTAATTTGTTTTTGGTTTGTTGCTTTTACGTTCCTTTGCTGTAGAAACTTTCCTATTCCAGAAATATTTAGGATAAGATTAGCACATACTATTTGGGTCCTTATATTGGTTGATTGGTTAAGCATGTCTGCAATGTAATACTGTTACTGAGGTATTCAAGTAACTGAAACTAGTTTTTAGTCCTTAAAGTAAAGCAAGCAGCAGAAAACCCCACTCCTGACACAAGTGTCTCCCTGATCAGCTGAAGAGACAGCAAGGAGATCAATGTTTCATTTAAGGTTTCAGAACATCCTATTTTATGATATTTGTGGATAAGAATATTGAAACATTAACATTCTACTCTTCATAATATTTCTTTTCCAAAAAAAAAGTTTTTGCAAGAGAAAGTTACAAAGGTGTGGGGAAAAGAGACATACTCTGCTTTTCATTTAAACCTAGATTTTAAATTTATTTTATAAATTCAAACAAAAAAAATAAAGAGGCATTGTCAGTAGTAAACTTTTATAATGGGCAAGAGGACATGAATGGGAACCTGTCTATTAATGCAGATAGACAGGACAGACAGACAGATAACCTGAGGGAAATAAAAACCAGAAGTTCCTTTCACTCTTCCCTTTTCCTTGGTCTTGTCTCACCTCTGGGTCAGTGGGAGGAAAAACACTGAAGCTATTGCTAATCCCACGTGATTAAGGCTCAGATGCTTGGCAACTGACTCATAATTATGACGGTTGCAGTGTCCCAGGGTCATGTGATTGCCTTTTGTAACATTCTGATAAGCAACGTCAATGGGGAAAACCTATTAACAACCATGTAACTAACTTAACAACTGCAGTGATTCACTTAACAACTGTGGCAAAAAAAGTCATAAAATGGGACAAAACTCACTCAGCAACATAAATTTTGGACTCAATTTTGGTCGTAAGTCGAAGACTACCTGTACTGAGGATTGTTTCTCCATTGCAGTCACCTTTATTGTCCCTGTGCCAATGTCTTAATCAGTTGCACAATTCTTGATCAGCAAATTTGAGCAGGATATCTTCATGGGGGGGGAAGCATTGCCTCTCAGCAGAAGTGAGATAAAGAGAAATTGTTTCAAAAGTTATCTTATATTTGTGTCTTATACTTCTCCTTCTATCATGAATGATGGCTGTGTTGCTGGGACAGTTCAAGACAACCAGAACGTACACAAGCCTGACAAACAGGCTTTGTAGGCTGATAGAGCTCTGTGGTTTATATCCTATCTTATCAAACAGTAGGCAGTATCTGCGGTTTGAAAAAGCCAGTTCTTCCTATTAATTGTGGAATCCATCATCTCACAAAGTCACATTAGATTTGTGCCAGGTTCTTGCTATCAGGAGAGAACTATGAAAGAATGGAAATATGGTGGGATTTGCAGACTGAAATTGCCAACAGGTACCAGTGGCAGTCAGTCTTCTGCACTAGTAGTCAAACAGCTGCTACAGTCAATCAGCTGCACTAACAACAGAATTGTCAGACATACACATCAGGTTTTATACATTTTAGAATTGTCAACATGTTTCAGCAACATCAGAATAGTGTGGGTTAAGGCTGCTTCTGGTATGAGCTTGGGTGAGATTATATGAGATAATATAGGAATTTTAAGAAAACAAAGTATTTTTTCCCAACCATACATAAGGAAAGGTCTATGGATTTGTTTCTGAAAGTTTCCCTTCTTGTGTCATTCATTAAATAAAGTATTTTGTTGGATTGTAATAATTGCGCTCAAGTAGCCAACTATATCCTCATAACAATTCGTATCTGTCTTGCTGTTGGAATAGTGTTACATTTTTTTTAAATGCTATAAGGAAATGAAATAGAAAAACAAACCAGTGCCAACCTGGATTTAGTATTATTATTGCACCTGTGCCCTGTCAAAAGCTCTTTAATACACTGCAATTTCCCGTATTTCCTCATTAAAACAACTTTCAGTTTTGACAGAAAAAGAGAATATTTCCCATATGAAAAAAATTGGGTATTTCCTTATGAGTCATAGTTAGGGATGTAATTAAGACTGATATAAAAAGACAGCCACTCTAAATAATCCTATTTTCAATAACTGTCTCAGTGACATGATTGGGCATTGCTTATCTCCAGCATAGAAAACATCCTATCCTGTAAGTATTGCTAAAAATCATAACATTTATTTACAGCTGACAATGTGTAAAATTTAATTTTATTCTTCTGTGTACAGTAGTTAAAGTACAAATTGTTTCACTACATTTTATTGTCACAAAATTTGGGTAAAATCCCCTTATAAATACTGTAAATAAAATTTAAAACAGGAATAAAACTTGGAATTTTCTTTGTTTTCATCTTTGGAAGAGTTGTGCATGGAAGAGCTGTACAAAAGTTTAACTGTGCATGGAAATTATCTGCTGTTAATAGTCCTGCCCTCTTTTAGTATTCCAAATTTGGCCATAGACCCTCTTGTAAGTTCACAGGTATTTACATACCTAAGATAACATCCTTTAATTTTAAAGGTGTTTTACCATCTCTGAGCCTCACGAAAATTTAATATACAAATGGCATGATTAAAACAAATGACACTAGCTTACTCTAATATTATTTGGTGTATGCCCTATAAGACTAAGAGTTGGCACTTAGTTTGGAAGATTTACCATTTGGAAGAAGACAAAGGAACTGTCAAAGGTACCTTATGTTTCCTTTAGCTTATCTACAGTCTTATTTTTTCTAAATCATTATTTTTTAAGTAAAACAAACATTTATAATTAAACCTTTTCAGTAGCAGGGTTGTTCGGATCTACAATATTATAGTTTGAAAATAATTTTTGTACAATACCTACTAGATTATTGTAACAGAAATATAAGTGCATAATAATTGATTACTAGGAGATGTGAAACAACCAAAATTGTATTTAGAGTTAAATTAAATTTTCATGATCTTAGTAAAATTTAACATTCCCATAATTTCTATTACATATATAAGCAATAATATCCCACCATTCTCTATAAAATAATGATTTGCTATTTTTTATGGTGAAATAATAGGTTTTACAATAAACTTTGTCAAGCAACAATATAAACTAGATCTTATCATACTATTTAACTCTTGACATATAGATATTTCATTGTTCAGCAATAATTAATTTAACTACTAAAAATGAAAATGTTTTCTTGCTTAGCAGTTCTTTTATTCTGATTTACATGTATAATTCTTAACTTTTGAAGAAAAAAATCCTCTGTTTATACTGTGTACATATTATTCTGTGTACATATTATTAAATACTTCTTCTAAAAAATCTACAATCTTATCATATTCTAGCAGGGTTAAAGAATGTTCAACTGCATCCCCAAAAATGCACTGATTATATACAAAATATATATGTTATACTTATCACATTTTGATACCACTAATGTAAGACTTCAGTTATTGTAATATGGCTTGAAATACTATGATAACTCTAGTTCCATATTTTCATATCCTTTCTTTTTTCCATATATTTGAATAATTTCATTCTTGAATTTATTTTTGAAGTTCTTTTAATAAATTGGGGAAAATTAAAGAAAGCATTAAAGAGGATTATAGTCTTCAATAAATGTGTTTTGTCTTGTTTTATTAAATTTCAAAAGTCTGAATTTTGCATTTGATGAACTTATACTATGTTCTTTTCAGATACATGCAATTTTGGGAGAGATCATAAACTCTTATTACAATATAATGTACTCTATCGTATTTTCATTCTCAACATGTCTGATGTAGATGCTACCTCATATGTTACAATTTTCAATGTCTACCTGAGATATTTTAACATCTATGATATTTTCTTCATTTTTTGTCATGGCAATTGCATTTTTAGGCAATCATAAACTTGAATAGTTCTGTGAACAAAGTCTGGTGCCTGTCTTGATAAGACCTTAAATTGTTTGTTAATTTTTTCAGAAATATCTGATAAATATTTTTATCAAGGCAAGTCATCCCCATTTCCATCTCAGGTTCTGTTTCAATTCTTTAAACAAATATTTGATTGGATTGAAATCTTCTTTTAAATACTATATTAAGAGTGATTTGCATTTTAATTTTGTATTCTTTCTCATTGGAAAATTACTATCAATTTCTTGTCTTTTTTTCAAGTATGATCTGATCAACCTATTGAATAATTGAGCACCTCTTATAGACTTGCTGTGTTTCTTCGTTGTTTGTTGTGGGATATCGGTTCAATTAGATAATAAATAGAAAAATTAAGTGCAGAAATAGTAAGAACATCATGCCATCTGTGACTGAAGCTATCCTCCACTCCCAAGAAGCATATACTATCAAAGATTAATTTTAAAATAATAGAAAACCAATATTTTTAGGAATATGAAATATATGTCATTTGAATATCTTGAATGTAAAATGAAGTTGCCCACAAAGCTGAAACAAAATATTCAGTTATAAAGGAGCTTTGCAGCCCTTAACCCTCAATCTGTACCTGCCCTGTGCTTATACTGGCTATCTTCTAAACCAGGATCTCCAACCCATGCTGGCTGGGGAATTCTGCCAAGGTTGGAGACCTCTATTCTAAATCAACTTAAGAAAATCCTGTCCAGACTGAGATATTTTGGAAACAGTTTGAAAGCTATTCAATCCAGGCAGGAGGCTACAATATCCTGCCACTGGATAATTCACCTGATCCCATTCCTGATTACCACTAATCACCAGTAGCACTGCTTCTTGTAGGCAGGTTTTATTGGGCATATGTACATTTATGGATGTGCATATACGCATGCATGTGTAGTGGGAATATCTTTGAAAGTCAGGAGAATGAAGATCCAAAGGCTAGCCAATAGTCAGATAAGAGACATCTCAGTCCACAAGGTATGGGCAGACATGGTAAGCATCATAAAAAAATACTTCCTAGTTTCTGGAAAAGTAAAGGCAAGGAGGGGGAGGATACCTCCAGTTATAAGTTTTGTTCTAGGCATCCTTTATTGTAGGTTGGTGTTAAGTATATTCTTATGTAAAATACATTCTTCATACATTTTAACTAATTTATTTATTGTTGTATAGCAACCTGAGAGGTATAAGTGAATAAAGAACCTTGAACTATGCCAACTAAGATTGGACTTAAGCATAGTACATAAAAAAATGTTACAATGTCTTACCAGTTAATGAATATTTCAGCTTTAACCACAACAACACAAGAGCACACAACAGATATAAACTAAATGTATACCACTCCAAATTCGATTGCAGGAAGTACGATTTCAGCAACAGAGTGGTCAATGTCTGGAACTCACTACTTGATTCTGTTGTCACCTGCTCAAACCCCCACTCCTTTATCCTCAAACTAACCTCTATTGACCTCACCCCATTCCTAAAAGGTCATGCCTACCGTCTCTGTCCTATTGTCCCCAATTATTAGTTCCTATTTCTTGTATTTAAACAAGAATAAACTTATGCTTATTCTTGTTTCTGTTGTGTTGTAGGCTTTTGACAAATAAATAAATAAATAAAATAAAAAAGTGATATTTGCTCCTTTCAATCCTTGCAAACAAAGAATTATGTACTAGTCACAGATGTGGAATGGGAAGAGGAAGAAGAATAGGGTTTTAGTTCAGTGAATGATTAATCTCATGATAAAATAGGGTTTTTTAAAACTTTGCAGTTTTCTTCAGTTCATTAATTCCTTGTAGAAATTGAACTTTTAGCGAACAGTTGATGCTCTGAGTTTATTTATAGAGAAAAACAGAAAGTTCAGTCCAGTGTAATAACTGTATGTATCCACAAAATTCAATCTCTAATGAAAAGAATAGGAAATTCTTCTTGCCCTGAAACATCACTGGTGTACAGAACATGTCTTCACTAAAAGCACTGTGTTTTCTAAATACTTAGAAAAGAGAGAAAATTTTTCACATGAGTTAGCTTGCAATGTTCATGGACTATATTTCACATTTAACACATCCTATTTTTTTCTTTTATCTTGGCACTAGTATTTAAAAGCCATAGTTCTTTTCTCTAAACAAATCCAATTTATTTCTAAAATATGGTGAATTCTGTTCAGCATAGAGGTTAGAATTAGTTTTGAAAATCTTCATTTTGACTGTAATTCTGCTAGTAAAGTGGCATTTATTAGCAGACCTACTATATTTTTTCTCCCCTTTGCATGTAAATAGGCTTTCCAAAATAGTTTAAGCAGATTAAAGGGTCGTTGTGAAGGCAAAAGACAAAAGGGAAAAAGGGAAGTCATATCATAAATCTGTTTGCATAATACTAATTCCTTTTGAATTGTTCATTTTGTTAATACTAATGTTTTTATCTGCAAGATGAAAGAAAAGTAGGAATTTCATGTATTGCTAAACAGTACTATATATCAGTTCCTAAATCTCTTTTCCTTCTTACAAATCTTTTATCAATGTAATTCTTACAATTCTAATCTCAAGGGACTTTTTGTTGCGTTTTATTATTCTGTTGAATTTCCAGGATGGTAATTGAATCTTCCAGTATTTTTTTTTTTGGCACAACATTCCAAGTAGCAACTGGACAAGAAAATTATAGAAATTAAATATTACATTGTTATTCTTGGCAAATACCATGTTCTTTGGGGGAAACTGACAACTACTGTATATGAGTTTTTGTTTGTTGTGGCATATGAAATCATTTTATTTTATCGCAAGTATATGAGTAACTTAAATTTAAATAAGTTTAACAAACAATATTGTTATCATCTGATAATATATTGTGTGGTTACCGTTTCTGTTTGCATTAAGTAGATGAATAGGATTAGTGAATCCTGAAAAGAAAAGGTCTCTCTTTTAGAAATCCTTTGGTTTGAGAAACAGTGAAGTTCATCTTTAACATTCATTCTTTGTTTATTTTTCAGGTTGAACTAATAATCAAATATGGATTCTACAAGAAGAACTAGTATTGGTACATAAATTCTAAACATGTTTTTTGACTGATTCCTCTTTTCACAGCATTTTTTATACTTGATTCTTGTCAATATGTCCCTTGTTCAATAAATACAGTCAGAACAAGTCTCTGTTATAAAGTTATAACAATTGGTTATACAGTCACCAGGTTATATTCCAACTCCTTTTTCAGGTTGACTTTGATACAAATTTCAAACCAAAGCAAGAATTTGGCAATGGACATTCTTAAGCCACCCTATAATCAGATTTTCATACTAAAAGACCTTCTCCTTTCATTAAATTGTTACTCAATGAAGCAGAAAATGCATCTAGTCCATGCTTTATATGTTACCCTTTATATTTATTATACACTTCAGAGATCTGATTCTAACTGAGTTTCACACTGAGCTCTGTTTGTCATTCATTAAAAAGCTCTACATGTACATTTTTATTTTTACTTGACAACATTTTTCAAATACTGCTCTGAGTTTGCTGTGAATACCAAGCATATTTCAACACATTTAACCATTTTTATGAACCAAAAGGTCAATTTGGTAGAATTTTGTAAAGAACAAAGAGAAATACTGCTTGTAATTGTAGTCTGCCACTTTCATACAAATCCTTCAGGCTATCTTCTGATTTTAAGAACTAATGAGCCAGTTCCTGACCTTATTCACAGGCCTTGATGATATGCAGTAGTACCATAGTAATCAATAAAATGTATCATGCAGAAGATGAAAGGAGCTTATACAAGAAATGCTTCCTCATGCTTTCATTTGTATCTAGCTTCAGATCATAGTGTCTACAGCAGCATATTTTCTTTTTAACCACCGTCATTGCTTAACCATGTAACATTATTCTATTAGGATTAGGTAATACATTATTCTTCCAAATATGTTTTTCCCAAAGTATTTTAATATGCTTTGCCGCAGTGTAAATTTTTATTTGTTTCGACATATATAGTCAATTGGAAATCCTACAATAGGCAGTGCTGTGTTTGCAGTGTTTTCACAAACATATATAGACATCACATTATTCCCTTTCAGAGTAAACAACATTTTGCAAATGCAAGTGTAACCAATAGTATGGAACACAAATTAAAATCAGGAGATAAAATAAAAGGAAACCCAATGAAGCTACTTTTCATAAACCCCATCTTCTGGACTTTTCTGTATATTTCTATCCCAGCAAACAAATTCCTATATGCACTCTGTCCTTTACATCATATCCAAAAAACAACCTTTTTGATTTTCACCTTCTTCTCAATGAATTCAGTTTCCTTTTATATATTTGTGATTATATCTTTATCCATTGTCCCTAAATGACCAAAGATTTCAAATAATTATTTTGGACTTGTCATTCACATTTATATTCAGTCCTCATATGTATATTACTTATTCATAACCTTATCTCTTCCTGTTTTACCACTCTCACTTCTTAAGTACAGTAACAATTTTCTCATGGCATTCAACTTCCTTTTGTGAAATTTTCAACTTTCATGCAATGGACAGAATCAGTTTAACATGTATATAACTATTTTTACTTTTTTTAATCTTCATTTTTCACAATGAGCTAGCCACTAGCCACTTCTAAGCATTTACATATCTGAAAATTTCTCCATTCATTTCGCTATTTTTAGGCAATATTATACCAAGCTACACAAATTAATCATCTTATTCTAATCTTGCAATTTATGTATCATTCATTCTATTTTTCTTGTTCCACACTACAACTTTGGCCTGTAGAAAATTCTGGTTGTGGTAATTTTGGAATTTGAAGTTCACACATCTTAAAGATGTTGAGGTTGAAAAACACTATATTAGAACCTTATTTTTTATTTTCCACAAAATTGCTCTTCCATGTCTCTTGTCATCTTCTTTGTTCCTTGTTCCAATATACACTTTGCTTACTTCCCATCTTCTAGGTCTAGGAAGTATTTGCAATGTAGTGACATATTCAAGATACTTTGGAGATGTTCATTAAAAAAACTACAGAATGTCATTTCTTATTTATTGCAGTTACTAGTTTGTTTCATGTATGTTTAAAGCCTAGGTGGAGTGTGAGTAAGAAAAAGAGAGATGGCTTGATGATACTTCAAGGCCAAAATTTGATTGCCCAGCATTTAGCATTAGTTATTGTGTAGGAATATCAATATATTTTTATAAAACATGACCTTTTGTTTTTCTTTCTTAGAAAATTGTGACAGCAATGTTTACAAGCATGGTTTCTTCATAAAATCACCACCACCTCAGCTTTTTAATAATCAGGTACAGTTAGGAAAATGGTAGCTTTACTATCATCATCATCAAAATACATTCCTAATGTGTTGATTTTCTACTAATATATGAACTTGATTTTCCCCCTTTCTGTAGGGTTCCTGGAAAAAGAGATATTTTATTCTTTCTCATTCTGCCCAAAATCGTTACATCTTGAGCTATCGTAAAGGCCAGCAAATAAAGGGCCACATTGAAATTAATGAGTAAGTATTTGAACAAATGGATCACGGTTCATTTTAACTGAATTATTAGTGAAATGCAACACTTCTGATGCTTAAATAATAAAGGTTACTGTACTTTTCCCTGGTTCTTTAACACATTTTGGTCTACATTGTATGATATGAGGCTGCACCTTCCCTATATCACAGCTCCCTGACCCCCTATTCTTTATGGTCCTAACCCTGTTCCACAAATATTTCAAAACCTAGTTCTTCAACAGTCCCTGATACTGAATCTCTGTTTAATAAGCGTGGCTAGGTTTTGTTTTATGCTGTAGGATCATTATCATCATTTTTATTCCTAACATCTTAGTTAATTTCTATTTGGTGTTTAGTTGAGGCATGATTTAATAAGTAAGTAAGTAAATATTAGAGATGAAGGTGGAAAAGAACAGTCAAATAACACGTTTCATGCATTAAAATAAATGGGTATAACAGAGTTGCATGAGTTTAGTCACTTTCTGACTGTGTGGACTTGTGAAAAGAAACCTTATATGATTATGCACCAAGGGATCCTTTTTGTGAAGGCACAATCCTGATTCTACAATTACTGTATCTGGGCTTGAAAATCCTAGATGACTACGAGCAAAGAATGACGAACTATTTAATGGTTGCCTGGGTTTTGTAGCCTGGGCATGATAGCTCTACTGATAGCCTAGGAACTTCTTGGGCAGGAATTTTCTATACCAGATATAAGCTACAGACTCTTTTCTCATATCTCAGAATAATTTATAATATTTGTTTACCTATTTTATAATTATTTGACAGGGCTTCAAAAATAGAAATTGGCATAGGTGACTTTGAGAAAATGTCTGCGGTGAAAAAGATGTTCAAGTGCCAGTTCACTGAAGTGATGAGTATCACTACAGAGAACAGAATATATTACCTTATTGGAAGAGATAGGTAAGTTCACAATCCTTTTATAGGACATAGTTTTAATTTGTTATAATGTTGGAAAAAAAGAACACCCAAATATTAAAAATGGATCCTCAGACTAAATATTTCTGGGGTATGACTCAGTGTTTAAACACATACAGTGATGGAGGTATTTTACAATCTTGAAACCGGCATGTATTATGAAATTACTCTTATTGATAAGATGTTTTTTCTAGCATCCAACTATAATCTGCTTCCCTATAATTTCAGACCATTATTCTGAATTCTGCACCTTGCATAGAAAAGAGATATTAACTGCAGTGGGCATAGTTCAATACTGTTTATGACAGAGTTAGATTCTCCAGATTTGTGTCATAAAGCTGCAATAGAGAAGAGCAAATTATGATGAGCACTTGCTCACAATTATGGGAGGGAGGGGGAAGGAAGAAAGGAAAGAAAGAAAGAAAGATCTTTTTCATAATTAGAGATTATTCTATTTCCCACTATTCTAGAATAGAGGTAATTCTATCATGAGAAGGGAAACATAAGCTAATTCTTAAGTGAAATCAAAGCTAGTGAAATATTTTGCATGGCTCCTTTGAAAACTATCTGAAGTTCGGACTTGCATTCCTTTTTTGGACAACAATATGGAAGTGGTTTTCCTGTGTCTTCTTCTGGGATTTTTTTTCCAATTTCCTATTCCAGCATCCAAATCCAAGAGAATTCCATTCTTCTAAGCCATCGTGCTTAATTCCCAACACCAGATAGGTGCTGCAGCTTGTTGCATGCATCTTGATTAATTCTGCAATTCATAGACAAGGGCAAATAATGACACACAGTCATCATCTGAGACAATTGCCAAATGTTGTGAGCATCATCTGGACTTAATTTTTAACTTCTGTTACTCTTTTGTCTGTTGTAAAACATTTAAAACTCTAGCAAAGAAGTTGAGGAATGGGCCACCTTCCTGTTTGCATTGTGCTCAGAAAAACAGGTAAATTAACGTTGTCTTTTGCGATATGCCATACCATATCTAATGTTTCTGGAGGGAGGGGGGAAGCCAAACTGTCAATTTTCATTTGCCTCTGTCCTTTTCCAACCATATTCTAGTTCACAAGGAAACGCGGCATTCACAGCAAATGGGATTTTTACTAGCAAATGTTGCCAAAAGCTTTAATAAGGCAATCAGATTACAAAAGCCAAGTTTCAAATTATTAACTCAAGAAATGTCACTTTTACAAGCAACATTGTCAGCTTTTGAAGTTGATAATGATACAATCATTCTTTTTTTATTTGCCTTTATTAAAGACAAGTTTACTTAAAATTATTCCTTAGTTAAGATGTGAATCAATTTTCCTCCACCCGATTCACATTTTACTTTCACTAAAATTTTCTGTGAGGAAAGCGAGCTTCTAAATCTCCTGAATGTTGACAAGATAATATCTACCTGATTCTTGATTTTTACTTGTGATTCAAGTCCAATTTTAAAAGACAGGATTACAACATATCAAATATAAAACAGTCTTGTACTGTATTTATTTAAAAGATTTATATGGCTGTCAATCTTTGTTATGGAGAAAAAATAATTATATCTTAAGCAACTCTGAGTAACTCACAACAACAATGAAAGCAATAACTATAAAGCAATCAAAGGTAACAACTATAAAACAATCATAAAACAGTAAAACAATAAATTAAACTTATACAGAAAAGGATACTGAATAATGTAAGAAAGCACCAGATGGTTTATGCAGACTGTGGCTATTGTTAATATTTAGCAACTTCCTTAAGCGTTAGATGAAATTTTGAGACAGTCTAAACTAAATCATCAATCTCCCATGTTATTAACAATCATAAAACTGATTACTAGTGAGTCTTTGCTGGTAAGGGAAAACTTTTCTTTGTTTAATATTTATTTATAAAGCAAGTGTTCTGGATGGCATACAATTTAAAATAATATACAATGTGTAAAAGCAAAAAAAGAGGTGAAAACCCAAGAACTAACACATTAAAGTGTTAATAAATTTTCCTCCAGGGCACATCCTGGGAAAGAGCTGATCCTTCAATGAAAGGTCAGCACACCTGAGACTATTGTAGCCTTGCAACACAATCCTTGCATTGTTTCCAGAAAAGTACCAGAACAGAAAAAGGCTTATTTGATCAGCCACAATGATCCCTGTCGCAAAATATTTAATAGCAAGAGCTCATAGATGAATAATGCAATTTTATATCCCAAAGTAATACGTCTTCACCTAGAAAAGACAATTTGGACGTTTTCAACACTGCAAAACGTTTGATGATTAAATTACAATAAATACAATAAACAAGCAAATAGTGCTTTGCTAACTTTTGCATAATTTTCTGAAATACTTGCCACCCTAGGTGGATGGACTGTGATGTGGATCTTAATTGTGGGCATCTGCAGTTTCAGAGAAAAATATGGCTATTTATTTGTAACACAGTTTATTCGCTGCCCATTTTTATAGATCTCAAGTAATTTATTAATTGGTTTACAAAGTAAGGAAATGTGTAAAATAAACAGATACAAGCAACAACTAATAATTTGCCTAAAAGATATCCTGCACACTACTTTCCCCTAAATGCTTGCAGAAACATGTCTTCAGCTGTTATGAACAACAATTGCATGATTTATATAAAAGTATATAAAGTTTGTTGCCTAAATTTTGAATCAGAAACTGAAAGTCAGAAGTCGGTCCCAATCTGTCCCAGCCTGTCTTGATGATTTGGATACTATCTCTATCACCAAAAAGGATCTGTGTCTTGGCACTAAATATGAAGTAAGTGTTTAATTTTATAGACTTTTATAGACATATCCACTTTAATTGCAAGCCAGTTATTTAACATAAAGGAACAAGATATTAATACCTTCTCCCAAGAAATTTGATTTCATGCTTCATTCTTTCTCCCAATAGTTAGTCTTATATTCCCACTAAGCATGCTTAGTCATTATTAGCTTGTTTTAGGAGTTTTGAGAGGGATGTACTTGATCAGACTTTCTTCCATTCTTATAACCCTAGATATTTATGATTTTTTAAAAATTCAGTACTTGAAGTGGCATGAGAATACAGCAAGGACTGCATATTTGTTCTCTTTTCTTTCAACAATTTTTATTTTTTATCTGAGATGGGCCAAAATCATCAACTGAATAGCATCCCAAGCATGCTGGCTAGAAAATCTTGTGAGTTCACATCTTGGGAGTCAACACTTCTTAAGGTCCCCAAGGTTGAGAAACATTGTTTTCAGAAAGATTCCTATCTCTTCTTCCACAGTATGCTCAATATTAACAGCATGTCCTGACTGTGCCATTGAAAATTAGTGATTAAGCATAGTTTTTAAAAAAATAAATACTATCCTTTTCTTTTTCCACAATTGTAACATATTAAAAGGAAATTAAAGCAAAAGTGTCTATATTAATTCTCATCAGAAACTCTATCTCAGATTTTCAGCTATCACTGTTAATTAAGCACCTTGAAATAAAGCCATTAAGTGACTAATTATTTTCTTTGCTGCATAGGACATAGCTTACAAAAAAAGGCCAAACTCAGACCCTACTTGTCAAGAAATCCAGAAAGAATTACATATTTATGAATCACCAAGAAAACTCCTACAACGCCTGGTGAGTTCAGAAAGTGATATTGACTATGTTGTCCATCAAGATTATCTGAAATATTTGTTAATAATATTATTTGCAATAAGGAGAACAATTTCACAAGCTGTATTTCCTTCCTTCCTTCCCTCCCACCCACCCTACCTACCTATTTACCAATTGTTACTTTACTTCTGGTTCTTTTTACTCTTGTGAAGCTCCAAATATGGTAATGTTTGACAAAGGAGTTAATATTGATGAATGATTAGTAAAACAATGCATTATGTAGATATTTTGTCTTTTGGCCAGACTATCTATACAAGATAAATGTGTATGGGATCTAGACATTAGCTTGATAATGTTCAGTAGGTATCTGAGCATTTTATCATGTACTGCCTTTCAAAATTATATCAACAGCTCCAATCACTGTACTTAATAGACAAATATATACCAACTGGCAGAAAGAGGTTTTAATTTGACTTTATTTTCCCATATTATAACATATAAATATATTTTAGACAGTGACCTCAATTTTCTGCACTTCATTTCTGATTTTCTAATAAAATCAGATGCCTCACTGTTTTGTGCTTATTTTTATAGCTAACATTTATTTTTATCTTCTCAAATGTTATTAAGTAAAGAATAATTAAATTATTGTTTTAGAGGCAACTGACAAATATTCCTGTTGAAGAACTGGAAGAAAAAGACAAAGAAGAATATTATGCTTCTCCAACAAGTATTTTAGCACAGGTAAGCAGTATGGCATAATCTCTCATGTTATCAATTAGGCCAACAATGGAGTATGCATAATACAGCTGTTTGCATTAATAAATACAATATTTAACATGTTATTTATTTACACATTCATTATTTATGTAATTATTTGTGTGCTGCTTAACCAGTTTAGGAGGGTTATAATCATAAGTTATAAATATCTGAATTCATCACAGAAATATAATCAACATAGAAACATAGAATCTCTTAAGTTTTTGCCCATCCGCAGTTTTAACTACTATCCTGAATAGGATGTTAACAGCAGACATTCTGAGCTCAGGAGATAAGCTGTTCCAAAGCAAGAGAATGGTGACCAAAAATACCATTCATCAGGTCCTGCCCCTAACATTCAGGGTTGGGAACCCACAGCATTTCTCCCTCAATTTATATGTATTAGACAGGGACATTCGACCCTAGTCTACCCCTGGACTAGTCTGAGCTGGCCAAAGATATTTCCAGTTCTAACAGAATACAGGAAGTCAGGAGATTATATATTTATGGAATTTAATCTGAGTCTGCTCAATCACATCTAGTCCCTTACACCTTGCAAGTCCATTTCACCTTCTGCTCAGTGATATCACCAAAATAACATATGATTTCTCCCAGTGAATTTTTTTTTAATTACATTTATATGCCGCCCTTCTCCGGAGACTCAGGGCTTACAATTTTGGGATGCAACCCAGAAGCAATAGCCTTCATTCCATTGTATATGCCTGCTTATTACTAAGCGGCATTTTTACAAGGTCAGCTAATTGCCCCCAACAATCTTGGGTCCTCAATTTACCTACCCCGAGAGGATGGAAGGCTGAGTCAACCTTGAGCCTGGTGGGATTCGAGCCTACAGCAGTTGTAGGCAGCTGGAACTTAAGTGCAGGCAATTAACAGCCTGAGCCACCAAGGCTCAGGAAACGTTTAAAAAGATTGAGAGAGAGGCTGAGGCCTTCATCCTATTTTATAATGCCCAAATCTCCCAATTTCTCTTTTCCCGTTGTCACCAATTGGAATAATCAACCCAAGAAGATTTTGAACCACGATAACACGATGTTCCACATCACCAACTCTTAAGGGTAGTCCAAAAGAATGTCTTGATTAATTTTGCTGAATGCATCTAAGATCTAAGAGAACAAAACAGGTTTCTCCCTCTCCTTTTCCCCTCCCCCCCCCCCTCTCCCTCCCTCCCTCCTCCCTCTCTCTCTCTCTCTCTCTCTCTCTCTCATACACACACACACACACACTGGTCTCCTTTAACATCTCAAGTGTAGATTCTTACTCCCCAATACATCTCATGTTAATACACAGATACATCTTCCATCTATTTATGTTTAACATAATCCCACATAATTTAAGCATAATGTGTACCACACCAGGAAAGAAACCATAAATGAGAAAAAACCAGGTCTGTTTTTCTTTGTCATTCATTTGTCATCCAAAGGGCAATTCCATAGAGACCAACTGTGATATATATAATGCTGATTCGCTAGGGACCACTTTGAGAAAAAAGCTTGATTTGAACAGGACAGATGAAATGAGCCTATTTCTGCTTTTGCCCTCTTTTTTGTCTAAATCAATTTGAACCATATTCTAAGATTTTCAGCAGTCCTAGTTACTGAGATTTTTTTTTAGAAACTAAATTGATTACTAAGCAATTACTATTTTATTTTGCTTCACTACTAAGAAATAGTTTTAGCTTTAGCCAGATAGAGTGTATCGATATTCTCACAATAGCAGAATCCAAATCTAGAAACTGTTAAGTTTAGTTGATGATGACATTTGTATATAAACAGTGTGTAAGACATACATTTGTAATTGCATATCATTTATTTTCAAAGTTGGATGAGGTGATTGATGGATTTAACACTCCAGGAGAACCTAGCATCTCAGATAATGAAAAGCTCAGTAGCAATAAAGAATACATGTTCATGAAAGATTTGTAAGTATACTAGCAATAAGATATTTCTCTCCTGAAACAAATATTACACATTTCTTTTACAACTTTCTTTCCATGTGAGTAACAAAGTCAAAGTCAACAATAAGTGCAATACTTTAAAAGTGTTCCTGATTATGCATGTTGCAGGTAAGACCATCAGAGTTGGCTTCAAAACTAGAATGGCAATAGATGACAGAAAATCCAATCCTTTATTTTGCAGCCCATATCTAGTAGTTCTACTAGAAGTGCTTGGTTCCTGTTGTCCCCTATATGGACAATACAGTCATTTGGGATCTAGAACAAATTGGTACAGCCAGCTGTGGATGGTCAGCTAGGGGCAGCCCCACTGCCACTGACAAGTTGTCATGCTCCTGTCAGAGTCTGAATTGAGGAGGAAGCCGGACAGCTGACAGGAGATTGGAGTGTGGCTGTTGACTGGGTGTCATGCCCCTGGTGGAGACTGACTCTGAGGAAGAGGAGGAACAGCCAACAGGGAGTGGAGGAGGCTGGGGAAGGGCAGAGGCCAGCTGAGTAGTCAGAAGGACCCAGGCCAATCCACTATCCATACTAGGGCATGCAAGGAGGA
Organism: Naja naja; assembly: GCA_009733165.1. NCBI lineage: Eukaryota > Metazoa > Chordata > Lepidosauria > Squamata > Elapidae > Naja > Naja naja. Next base: position 130,453,835 of record CM019151.1, on the reverse strand, counting down.
GAGGATGAGGGTAAAACATGGTCTACTTGGGAGGAGAGGGCTATGATCCTCTTCAAGGGTTGCAGGTGTGAGATTTGCATAAGAGTTTGGACCTGTGTCCAAACAGGTGCTGGAGACAAATTAGTGTTTTATTCCTAAACAAGTTTATCTTGGTTGGCGCTCTTCCATTGGACTGTACCTGGTTATCTTCCTGAAGTTGGCATTATGTATCCTGGACTGTCATGGAACTTTATTCAGTGTGGTTTGTTTTTGGTTTTTGCTTCGTTATCAGCTCTTTGAATTTGAACTGTGTTTCTTTCCTTTGAAATGTTATTTTGAAAATAGTTTATTCCTCCACTGTGAACAATTAAACAGTGAAGCCAAGTTGAAGGCATTAAAGGACCTTTATTTATGTTTTGGGTTTTGTTATATTTCTGATACACTCCAGGCATCACACTGTGGAGGAGACTGGGAAAGGGCAAAGTCCGGCTGGGCTGAGCAGGAGAGAGATAGAACAAGGGAGAGGGAGTTCAGAGGAAGAACCAGGCCCACACACTCTTCATCCCAGGGCATGGAGGGAGAAACGGAGAAGAGAGCAACATGGGTTGCGTGGCTTACAGGGAGGAAAGGGCCCTGATACTCTTCATTACCCACAGCTAGGGAAGACAATTGATAAGAAAGGCAGGCTACATGCAGCAGGCTGTTGGGAGCAAATGATTTTATCTGGTGTTGTGGCTTATCTGTGTTCCTGGCATCTTCCCAACCATGTGAGTTTTGCCATGCCTTCAAATCTGAAATTCTTGCTCCTGCCCTGCCAAACTAATTACTTCAGTTTGGCTTGTTTGGACTTTAAGTTACAGTTTGTGTTGACCATGTTTTGGACTTAATTTTCTGCAGTCAAAGGCTGTTCCTGGGAAAGTTTTTCTCCAGCCAGAAGGTAACCTGGACATTGGGGAAAAAGTTGGAGATAATAAAGGGACTCTTATTATTATCTCACTGTTACCTTATTATTATCTCACTGTTACCTATTATCTCTATGTTACCTTTGTGCCACACCCTGGGTCATCACATTGCCTCTGCCAACTCAGGTTGTTGCAGGACAACTCAACTTGTGCCTTTCACTGTGGGTGCCTAGATGGAGAGCCAAGCAAACAAGCCAGTGAGTGAGCAGGTGGCCAAAGTACACAGTGGCGGCAGAGGTGGTGGGAGATGTGAGAATGCCTGCCGCTACCATTATGTGTTCTCTCTATCCACTTGTCTTCCCATCCACGTGGCTCTCATTCAATCACTCACCTGCTCACTGGCCCAGTTCCAAGCAACCTCAGCGAGTTGTCCTAGGTGATCACAGCAAGTTGTCCCTGCAATGAATTGCCCATGTTGAGTTGTCCTATAATGATTTGGCAGCAGTGAGCTGGCAGAAGCAAGCTGGTGATGGTGAGGGAGTCACCCAGAGCTGGCTACCATCAGTTGGTCATGCTGAGGTGTCCCATTCTGGCCTTTTCTCTTTCAAAAAAATGGCACAAAGCACTTCCTTCTGGCTTCTCTTTTTATGCCAAAATAAATCCTCCCTCCCCCAGCTCAAAAAGTGTGAATGATTTGCCTCAATTGGCTAACTGCTTGTTGCAAATAATCTGGAGAGGAGAGAGAATGAGAATTCTGAATGCATGAAGACTAGTGAGATAGGCCAAAGATTTAGAGAAGGAAGAAGTTGTTTAAGACTGTAAGGGAAAATTCCAGGGTTGAATTTAGGCTCCTATGTTCCTCTTGTCTGTTCTTTCTAGTTTAAATTAATCTTTATTGCATCAGAAAATGTACATTCAGTCTTGCTGATATACAATTATATTTCAAAAGGACTATCAGCATGTAAATATTTGATTAACTATATCTCCTGAATTCAAACTGATGTAAGATTGGAGATCAGTACCAAAAGTATAAACTAACTTCTGATATTAATACTAGAAAGATGCTAATTATTACCAATAATTCTAATTGCATATTGATCACATATTTAACTCATAACCAATAAGTTTCTAAAACTTATTTTAGTCTGTATTTAATGTTGACTACATATTGTTGATGAGAATGACCTAGCAAGATGGGCTTAAGCAAAACTGCTAATAAAATCGACTTAAGTTTTTCCTTGTGGCCAAATAAGAAGAGAAGTACATGACCTTGATGTTTGCTGTATGGCCTAACATAATATTTAAAGTTTATTAATAACAATGTTTGAAGTAATATGTTTTGTTTTGTTTTGCTGGTTTTGCTATAAGCATATATGTCCAGGCAGTTGCCAGGAGTCAACACTGACTTAAAGGCATATATGACTGTCTAGATATGGAATCACCCATAATTATTTGAGCTTGAACAAAAAACAAATAAAAAGCTGGATCTCTAAATAGGTGAAGGCCCAAAAAAAGAAAAATTCAGGAAGAATGTTCAATTTTGGGGAAAAATCATAAAGCATAACAATGCAACATAAGTAAGTTTATTTCCGAACACTTCAATGTACTCCCTTAATGTACATACATGTCAGAAGACTGACTTCAGAAATTCATGACTTATGGTCATGAAGTCAGTGAGTAAGCTATCACATTTTTAAGCTAAACTTAACCTGGGTTATCCTAAATTTGTTCTTAATTTTACATGATCTGCTTTCATTCAACTGTTGCTCTTCAGGTGATTGTCCAGAGGTAAGATTTTTGAGGACCTGACTGATAAATGTCTTTTAAGGTTAATATAATCTGTTCCTTAGGATTCCAGAAATGGTGGAAGATAAAATAAAAGCAAAAGATGTCAATAATGAATTAGTGGTCCTTTCCCAAAATCAGATGGATCTACAAGTGGCAGAAGATAGTCAACAGAAACCAAAGCCATTATCAAGAATATTGGAAAAAACACCCAAACTCTTCTTTTTATCAGTAGTTCAATTGTCCATTATTCTCAGGTAAGAATTTCTTTTGAATAGAGTCATTTCTTTCATGATTGTAAAATTTTGAGATCCCAAAGGAAACCTTGTCAAATTGTTCCAATTCTAAAGAGATAAACATCAGATTGGTAGCTAATAAACAGAAATTTTAAGTTAGCATGTTGTTCCATTATGTGAACCAGGAAGTAATGTTTAACTTTATCTCTCCATCATCTTATTCAATGAATTCACCAAAGCATAAATTTGCTCCTTAATTTACATATTAAGTAGACATAGAGGAGAAATAAAATGACCCAATTTTTCCTTACTGGATGCCTTTTCTTTTGTTGTGACATGTAATTGTCTATCTGTATTTGGTTTGACAGCATCCTGTACTCCCATGTTAGCCAAAAGGAAAAAGATATATTAATACTGTTCAAAATTTGGAAAGATAAAATTTTAAATAAATACATAATTATATTCAATTATGTATTATTCAAATCTGTTTGCTGCAGATTTGAACCATACCTGGCTGGGTGTTTCCCAGACCAATCTAGACAGCTATATACCTTGCTATTGATTACAGTATATGTTTTCTATCTTAAGAATTAGCTTGAATAGCAATAGTTTGCGATGGTGTATGTTCTGATCAAACAGCCTTACATTCTGGATTTCATTCATTTCTTTTTCAGTAAAATCACAGATGATAACCAGTTGGAGAAGGTGGATATTCTCCTTCCTCAGAAAAATCTTATTTCCTACTTAACACTTGTAAAAGCTTCTGGATACATATGGTAGTCTTTTATTTATATTAATTATTTACTGTATTTATTATGTAAATTTCTAAATAACAATCAGATGAATTGTTTTGGGACGTGGTGAATGTGTTAACTACTTGCCTTCTTAAAATGGATCAGCTAACTAAATGATCAAATTCAAATTACAGTTTTTCAATGAAGATTACGTTAAAGGGACTTTGATAAGACTCCTGCTGGCTTAACTAAATATATTGCTTTATCATAATTAATATGCTGTCAGGCCAAAATAAATGCATGGGTTATTTTTAGCAATGCCATCTTCTCATCACCAAATATTCTTTCACAAGGACAGCTCCAACTAATTAATGTGCAGTTGGTTAACCATTAAAAGTAGCAAAGTCACTTTCAAAGTGAGTCCAAATTTTGGTGAACTCATGGACTAATTCACACTGCTGTTTTTTGGCAGTTTATGACTGCCATCTTCCAAGGTATTTTTCCCTCAACTTTTCAGTCATACAGCACTGATATTCCTTTGAAATCTCTTTTCCATAATCTAGCCTAATTTAATTTTCAAGTCCAGAAAAGGCCAGTTAGGGACTTGTCATTTGATGAGATTCTTAACTTCATTAACTAAAGTTAATTAATTTGATTAGATAGTCCCAACCCTACCAAAAATCTTTCAGGTTTTTTAGAGTTTTGTCCAAAGAACATTATAAAAATTCTTGTTAAAGTCATGAAGTAATTCTTTTAATTTTAATTTTTTCTTCATTAATTCTTAATTCTTTTAATTTCTACAGTTATTAATAAGTTAATTTTATGGCCTTTAATTATTTAAAAAAATTAAGATTTCATGCTTTTTAACATTGTTATTTATTACATTTATTGTACATTTGTCTAGATATAGATTCTAAGTCTCCCAAAGGGAGAAAATAGATATAAATTTTATAAGAAGCAAAGGAACATAGTTTCATAGATGGATTACCTGCAGCAAATCATGGCAAGATGAATTTAATTAATCAACAGGGCATCATTATTGCTTTAAGAAGCATTGAAACAAAGTGAAATAGATTCACAAAGACCTCCCCATCCCTGAAATCAAGGATAAACACTGTCTGAAAATAAATCCTGCCAAAAGACATTGGGATACTGGAATGTTTATCTTTGGAAAATGAAGACTTTTTCATGCAGTTGTTGTATAGATAATTAAGATATGGAAATTAATATGGATAACTTTAAGCACTAAGACTATGCACTCAGTTCTTGTGCTGAAAAGAAATGTCAGGGCTGAAGATATATGAAGGTGCATTCTCTTCCATAGTTATCATAATGTCTCCAGCTAACATTTGGTAGATCTTAGAAATCGATAATAGATTTCATAGATCTTTCAAACAATCAAAAAGTAACTTGGAAAACATGTGAGAACAGTTCTTCAAATGCAAAAATATTAACTGTTGAAGTCAATGCAGTAGTAAATAGTTTTTGTATTGATATCTCCTAGCATCAGAATTGATACTAATAAAAGGAAATTTAGGTGTTTGCCTCAGGGAGAACATACATATGAAGAAACCAAATTGGTGGACAGAACTGTACAGCCCAGGCTGCCTGAACTGCATTGTTGCTCTTGAGTATCTTATCATCAGTATTAAAGTAAATTCAACTGGCAGAAAATAATGCTAGAGGCCTGATATAGGGTTCTCCATTATTCCCACAATAGACACCCAGGATGAAATTAAAAAAACAAACCAAAAATTTGGCAAGTTTTTAAATTCTACTGCCTTGGTGAACCACAAGGTGTCATACTTTCTCTACCACAATCTTTCTCCGGATTATGAAGACATAAAATAACAGGTTTCTTCTTAACAACATTGCATTGCTTGCTTACCTTCAACAAAAGTAGGAGACTGTGGGGGGAAATGCACCAATAAAACTATCAAGATCCTACAGCTTTAGATTCTCATCATTCATAGACTGCCATGCTATACCTGTCTAATAACTACAATAATGTATATGTCATTCATTTATTTATCTGTTAAATTTATTTGATGCCCTAGACAACTTACGATAATAAAAAAGGAAGAATATGAAAATAAAATAATAGAGAAATAAACAATAGAAAAGAACACAAGGAGAGTATGATAACCAAAAAAAGATGGTCAGATGGAGAGCAGAGCAGGGGTGGGGGAGTCTGCCATTAGTCCAGCAGCCACCTCAAGATATCAGTTAATAACAAAACGAAACAGGAAATTTGATTAGCTACAAACAAAATGGCCAGCTTCTAGTATCACATGTTTTACCTATTTTCTTTTCTTTTCTTTTCAAACCAATGGGAAATTGAGTGTTTCATACTGAAGGCTTGGGCATTGAAGAATATCCCTTTCCCCATCCCCTTGTTGATCAGCAAAGAGGCCTATCGGTATCAATGACTGGCCTATCAGGGACTGGCAAAAGGAGGGACTGGCAAAAGGAGGAAGGATCCAAAAAAATAAAGTGGAAAAGAGATTAGCAATATCCAAAGCTCTCCATCAGGATTGTGGCAGTTAGCATAACATGTATTAAGCACAGAAAAAGGAAGTTGTTATAAAGAAACTGAAAGTGATCCTGCACTGACTTTGTTGGATATAAAAAGTAGGAAAAGAAAAACACGTCAGACCTTCAATCACTATTTCTCAGCCTCAGGAACTTTAACATACATGGACTTCAATTCCAAGAATTCCCCCAGCCAGCATATACACTGGTCTATATAAATATAGTAGAATTTCAGTATTTCTTGAGGAGCATGTTTCCTAACTTGATCTACCTCACAGATCTAATATGAGATTTAATACCTGATACTTTTCATTAATACAGAAAGGTATGTCTGATGTTTTTAATTAATTAATTGATATAGAACAGAAGTCAATTTCTGGGTCCATAATCATTTTAAACCTTTGCATAACATATCTTCTGTTTGTTCTTGGACTGAGAAACTCAGTACACACAGAGAAAGACACAAACACACACACACATACACATACACCAAAACAAATTCTGCTCCCAGTTCATTCATAGAGAATCAACTTTTCTGCTGCTAATTTTTGGAACCTATTGAAGTATAGTGTGCTGCAAGATATTAAGATCACAAGAGAGTTGGTATATGACTGCATAATAACTTGGTGTGGAATATTTTAATATAATAATAGCCTTCCACTCTCTTCTTTCAGACAATTTTACTTTTAATTAATTGCTCTTCCTGGTCCTAATAAATGAACAGCTGTCAGATTCATTCCATTTTCTAACAATTTTAATCCCAGCCTGACAGATATGCTGTGCAATGAAAATTCAACATGATCAGATCCCACTAACAAAAATTGCCAACAGTAAGGGAATGTACCCTTAAAACTGTGGTCTAAGATAGTTTTCTCTGTTAATTTCCAGATCAGATTAGATAAGAAGTCTGAAATGTTTATTTTTTGTCCCTTTTCTAATTTACTGCAGCATTTCTCAGTGGAAAGACCCATATCGTTTAGGATGCATATTTCATCAAGGGGACTGTATAGTGGCTGTGAATGATTTGCAAATCAAAGATATGGATGAAATGTTTTGGTTCATAAGTAGATCCACAAGAAACGAGGTAAGAAATAGCAATTGAGGTAAAGCTTAGCACTAGACAATACAAGATTTATATGCAAAATTATCATTAGATATTTTGCCCTATCGATCTGCTTATAAATTGCTAATCCACAATTAGAAATATCCAGCCAGATGGTAAGTGATCCTGTATCACCCTTCCCTCCCCATTCACCTCCCCAGCTTGGTTTCATTCGCCATAGGGTCCCTTTTTAAACTTAAATCTGACCTTAGAAATAAAGTGACAATAAACAAGCAAAGTAAAAACTAAAAGGGTTTCTTTTTTGTCATACTAGTTCCTTTCAGTAACTTAAATCTTTTTAAATACCACCGCTATTATCAGAAACAACACATAAACTGGTTTTGTGAAATATCCAGAATATTCTAACTCCTGGTGGAGGAGGTCAGCAAACTGAAATAGATTGTTGTTTTTTAAAACTAGAAATAAATCTCAAGCAGGAGGGCTGGCACAGGGGTGGGATTCAGTTTTTTTAACAACCGGTTCTGTGGGCTTGGCTTAGTTGATGGGTGTGGCTTGGTGGTCATGTGACTGGGTGGGCGTGGCCAACTTGACATCACTCATGTCAAGGGGTGCTCCTCCTCACTTTGCCTCTCATGTCAGTAGGGATGCTGCAATGGTCGTAATTGTGGAAAAAGGTCATAAGTCACTTTTTTCAGTGCCATTGTAACTTTGAATGGTCACTAAATGAACTTTTGTAAGTCAAGGATTACCTGTACAAAAATACAAAAAGCTTCTTTGCTTGCAAAAAGCTGCCCTAAATACCAATCATTAGATTAAAACTACCTGCAAGCCAGAGTTACAAATCAGGCAGGGTGCCAGAGCACCTTGAGGAATGAAAATAGTTAAAATGCAGTGATAACTATCAAGCAGCCATCTGTTACTCATAAAGTGAAACCCTTTAGCAGAGAGGTCATTTAAGCTTTTCAAAAAAGCACACCCAGAAAAAGCACACCCAGGAAAAGCAATCCTTAGATCCATTTGCACCACTTAAAGATGCCAGCTGGCCTCACTCACCCCACAAGATATTCTAAGGAAATCACCCAGATTTAAGGAAAGGTCACATACCCCCCAGAAAGACAGTAAAAAAAATCAGTGCTAAGCTTGCATCCTGCCTCTTGGAAGTACATCCCAAAACGACAGTGCCAGATAGTGCTAAAGCAGTGAGGAAGACCCCCCCTAGATAGAAAAAGAAACCATGGGGCAGGAAAAAATTCAAACACAATACAAATAATTAAATCACAACAATAGCTGTTGCTTGTTGAAGCTGAATAGGGAAAATTATCCCATCAGTAAACACAGGATTAAACGTCACCAAGCACAGAATTAACCTTCACCAAAAACAAGTTTTAGACCAAAACTCAGAAAGGGAATGTAAACTCACGTTTGAATGTCAATCTTTCTAGCTAGCCAAGTAGCCTTGCTGAACGTTATTCATCTTTGTTCCCTGTCACTAAAAGCTCTCCTTCATTATTCAATTATTTCTTCAAAGTGCTAATTGTCCAGGGAAGTATTTCCTCCCAACAGCAGTGTAAAAATCTTAAAACAACCTTTCCCCTTTAAGAAAGCCAAGCCTCAGAAGCTCCAGAGACAGGAAGTCTAGGTGTACTGGCAAGAATGTAATAAGGGTGGAAAAAAACAAAAGGAGATTGCTTCTAACAATCTCTGAACTGCTTAAAGTTAACAAGGGGTTCTATAGAACCGGACAGAACCAGTAGAATCCCACCCCTGGGCTGGCATACATTTTGTTTCTGTTTGTAGCAAGGAACAAACTAACATTCCTTTCTATGCCGTCAAATTGTAACACAAATTTATCACCGCTTTAAAATCACTCTGAATGAGTGATCAGTCCATTGTTATGGCAATGGTAATTGCTGGCTTTTTCTCCATCTACTTTTCTGTGTCTTAATATTTGAAATATTTGCAGAAATTATTCACTTCAGGACTTTGTTGCCAATAGATTTTTCATGGGCTCCATCAAGTTGCTAATGATACACAACTTCATAAAACTGTCTGGCGAGAAAATTCATTGCTGCTGCAGGCCTAAATCATCAGAATTGTATACATTTCTCATCTTCAGTGTTTATTATAGAAATGCATGCTGATTCATAGTTTGGATCTGAAAAATTGTTTATTATCTTACTAATCCAAAAAGTATAAAATAAACTGGAATAAGATACAGTGGAATGAAGGCTATTGCTGAGCACACTGGGTTGCATCCCAAAAATTGTAAGCCGCCCTGAGTCTCTGGAGAAGAGCGGCATATAAATGTAATTAAAAAAAAACTGTTAGATATAATTCTATAATCACCATTCCTACTTCTTTTTTGCCCCCAAGGTAAAAGTGACAATAAATCGACTCCCAAATTCAGAGATTTTGCATGTTCCAGGATGCACGTGTCCATAATGGCATAAAAGAACAGTGTAAGTATATCATAAGAGTATATCTTTTCCATATGCTTAGCAATCAGTTTTGTTGTGGTTTCACTGGCTTGTTATCCTATCTGCAGAAGGAAATCAATGAAAAGATTGTATTACACAAAATTATTTCTACAATGTCCTACCAGTCAATGACTACTTCATTGACTGGTAGGACATTGTAGCAGATAATTCAGCTTCAACTGCAACAATACAAGAGCACACAACAGATACAAACTCAATGTAAACTGTTCCAAACTTGACTGCAGAAAGTACGACTTCAGCAACAGAGTGGTCAATGCCTGGAATGCACTACCTGACTCTGTTGTTACATCCTCTAAACCCCCACTCCTTTAACCTTAAACAATCCACTATTGGCCTCACCCCATTCCTGAAAGGTCTGTAAGATGTGTGCATAAGTGCACATTCGTGCCTATCGTCCCTGTCCTATTGTCCCATTTATTGATATCTATTTCCTGTATTCTTACTCATGTTTATACTTATACCTATTATCTTGTAAGTAATTGACAAATCAAATCAAATAAATCAATCAATAAATAATAAAGATGAGCTCAGTGACAATTGTTCAATTTACCCATCTGCCAATTCTTTCCTGCAAGTTAATTTCCCTTTTCAGATCATTGTTTTCAGTGACATTATTTTAAATCATTTTTAAAAAATTAATACAACCCTGTTAAATTATTAACAGCATAGTAACAAGAAGTTAACAGCATGAAGTTTTGCAGGAAACTGAAAAAAATAAAACCAGAAACAAGTTTGGGAAAATGCTCTAATCTCATGAACGTAGCTTCCCATAACCCTTTATTTGATTATAAATATGTAGGAAGGATTCATCTTTTTTATCTTATTTCTTCTGATTATACACACTAAAAGTTACATTAATATTTTGTAACAATACTTGTTTAAAAAAATACAGGAAAAACATTTTAAAGAAAATAATAACTTTTAATCAGTTAAAAACATTTGGAGGCTTTTGAAAAATTATTAAATACTATTAACCAGGTGTCAATATGAACAGCTAACATAGTTGTTACGTCCTTGTTTGAACATGATACCTTAACAATGTCTGATTTTAAGAATGAGTAATGTACTGAAGATTTTTTAAACAAAAGCAATAATTCAATAAGATCAAACTTTTAAAATATGAAAGACATAAATTTAGACAATATGAAATAAATAAATAAATATATTTAAAAAACCCAAATAGGTAACTTGAATATTCTATATTGCAAAATCCACGATCTTGGATTTTAAGAAATAAAATCCATATCAGTATATTGCAAAACTGTGATTCATTTAATTCATCTAATTCTTTTTCAGATATTTTGGATCTTCAAAGATCTTCAAAAAAAGACTGTTATCTTTCTATGCTGCAAATAAATGTGAACCAGGTTCTTGTAAGGAAATTAAGGTTAAGAAATCTGTATTATTAATTATTTTTTAAAATGTATAATGATGAATTGTGCCTAAGACTGCTGCCAAAAAGGTCATTATATATGTCTGGAAGGATTCATGTGTCTCCAGTTTTGAAAAGAAATATGATAATTCTTGGCCTTTGAATTGGACTTCTTTTGATCAAAAGATAAGATCACGTATGCTTGATATGGTATAGGATTAATTCATGGTTTAAAAACTGAACTGTAACCATGTGTACAGATATAATATTCATTTGATATCAGAGAAATATAAGCAAGGTCAATTGTACAGTGTATGTTGTATAATGGTTTTCCCTTATTTTTACTATTTACTTTCTTCTACCAGTAGATATTTATTTCTTTCTAGGTTTCTTTTCCTTTTTAATTTGTATTGTTTAAATTCTAAAGTACAGTACATATTTCATAGTTTTAAATGAGATTTAAAAGTTTTGTTCTTATATGTCATTTTTTACGCTGTTTAAAAAACTCAATAAAATTTATTTTTAAAAAGAAATATAAATCCACAGCTAACTTTGTCATTTTGCATCTTCCTTTTTACTGTTTTTCACAAATTTGTAAGGTACATTTTAGGATGATCATTGCTTCATTATAGCCAGAAATGTTCATCATAAAATTACAGACAAATTGACACATGGTATTCCAAGTATTAATCTGAGAAATCTTGATTCTTCAACCTGTGATCTGAACAGGGCCCAACAGAGCAGAAGACACTGCATTAACAATCTGGGCAAAACTCGTATAGAGGTGCACTATTAGTAATGCGTACATAGAACTATGACATATAGATAGCTAAATTCATTCTTTTACTGACTTTATGGTCAGTGAGGATCCTGGAATAGGGATAGAAGTATCTGTATGCCAGTGAAATGCATATCCTAAGAACATCTGATTAATCCAATGGCTTGCCAAGATTTCATTTATTATTTCATTTCATTTATTAGATTTATATCCCGCCTCTCTTCCCCCATCAGGGAACTCGAGGCGGCGTACAACAAAATAAAAAACAGTTTCCTATACAATATAAAAATCAAAAAGCTCATTCATATCGTACACACATACAAGAGGCAAAGAACAGAAGTCTCAATTCCATGCCTTCCGACAAAGCCAGGTCTTAACGGCTTTGCAGAAAGCAGGTAGATTGGCGATGGTTCTTATCTCTGCAGGGAGCATGTTCCAAAGGGACGGTGCCGCCACAGAGAAGGCCCTAGCCCGCGGGCCCGCCAGCCGACATTGTTTGGCTGACGGTATCCAGAGCAAGCCTTCCCTGTGGGATCTAACCAGGCGCTGGGAGGCATAAGGTAGCAGTAGGCGGTCTGGAAGATATCCTGCTCCTAAGCCATGAAGGGCTTTAAAAGTTGTCACTAGTACCTTGAATTGCACCCAGAAGACCACTGGTAACCAATGTAGCTCACGGAGGATAGGTGTTATGTGGGTGCACCTAGGTGCCCCCATAATCACTCGTGTGGCTGCATTTTGCACCAGCTGAAGTCTGAGTGCTCTTCATGGGCAGCCCCATGTAGAGCGCATTGCAGTAATCCAATCGAGAGGTGATAAGGGCATGAGTGACCGTGTGTAAAGCCCCTCGGTCTAGGAAAGCCCACAACTGGTGCAACAGATGAACCTGTGCAAAGGCCCCTCTGGTCACAGCCATAAGGTGGTAGTCAAATTGTAGCTGTGGGTCCAGAAGGACCCCCAAGTTGCGAACTCATTCTGAGGGGAAGCAATTTTTCTCCCCCCAGTACCAAAGTTGGATAATCAACTGAAGCCCGAGGGGGCAGGACCCACAGCCACTCGGCCTTGTCAGGGTTGAGTCTGAGCCGATTAGTCCCCATCCAGACCCTCACAGCCTCCAAGCACCGGGACATCACCTCCACGGCATCACTAGATTGACCGGGGGCAGAGATGTACAACTGGGTATCATCAGCGTACTGATGATACCCGACCCCGTGTCGACAGATGATCTCACCCAGCGGTTTCATGTAGATATTAAATGGGAGGGGAGAGAATAGGACCCTGAGGAATCCCACATGGCAGGGCCCTAGGCTTGATCTCTGCCCCCCACCAACACCGACTGAGTCTGGTCAGACAGATAGGAGGAGAACCACTGTAAAACAGTGCCTCCCACTCCCAACCCCCTGAGCCGACCCAGAAGGATACCATGATTGATGGTATCGAAAGCCATGAAAGGTCAAGAAGCACCAGGATGGCGGGAGACCCTCCATCGCGGGCCCACCAGAATCATCCACCAGTGCGATCAAAGCCGTCTCGGTGCTGAACCCGGGCCTGAAACCAGACTGCAAGGAATCCAGATAATCAGCTTCATTCAAGGCCCGAAGGAGCTGGAGCGCCACCACCTTCTCAACAACCTTCCACAAAAAGGGAAGGTTGGAGACAGGACGGAAGTTATTTAAAACAGCCGGGTCCAGGGAAGGCTTCTTGAGGAGGGGCCTAACCACAGCCTCCTTCAAGGCATGCGGAATGCACCCCTCACCCAAGGAAGATTGTGTCAAGATAAATTTTATTTTAAAATTGTGTGAGTTTTCTGCTATGTTAACTCCTCAGCAGACTAAGGAGAAGGCAGCATCAAAAGCAGTCTACCACCTAAATTATGAGAACTGACTTGAGAGTAGAAATGGTCAAGAAGAAAAGCATGGATGTTAAAAACAAGGCAGCAGCAATCAGTTCCAATGATAGATGGAAAAATATTGCAAGTTTTGGCTAATCTTTAGCAAGATAGGTGGCTATAATGAGTGCCTTAGCTGTGGAAATTCACCAAGTGTGATCCTGAATGGGATTACTTCAGGGATTGTCACAAAGAAGTGGGAATCAAGCTATTCTCCAAAGCACCTGAGGGCAGGACAAGAAGCAAAGGATGGAAACTAATCAAGGAGAAATGCAACCTAGAACTAAATAGTGTAGGGTTTCCTGCCTAAGCAGGGGGTTGACTTGAAAATCTTCAAGGTCCCTTCAGACGCTGTTATTCTATTCTATTCACCTACAAAGAAGGGGTGATTATTGTCACCTCCAACTTGGACTGCTTCAGTGTGGTCTAAATATCTCACATGTTTGTTCAAAAGTCTATTAATAACATCTATAAGGATTATATGTTACAGCATATTTATAAAAATCAGGTCAAAGTTGAACCATGTACATCAGGGATGTTAAATTTATGGCATCACGTTGACATGTGATGTAACTTTCCCCCTTCACTAAACCGGGGGTGGGCAGCAAATGTGATGACCAATGTACATCATCTTGTTCAAAGAGTGGTTATATTGACACCCTGGGAATAGTAGGGCAATAACTCTGTAATTTCATAGCAGCTAAACTTTAGTGGCATGCTGCTTCTGATCCTTGAAGTATATCGCTATCATTGTTTCAACCTATTCTGCGTGTATGGGTGTGTAGCTTTCTCTGTGTAAATTTATATTCCTGTACATAGGTTTGTTTCAACTTTTTAGATAAAAGTTGTCTGAATCTGGAAGAATCCTAAGTGAAATGCAGTTTAGTGGAAGATGAGATATTATTAACATCTGCTAATTAGGAATGTAAATGACATAAATTGTTTTGTTCTGTCGCTTGGCAAATGTTCCATCCTGACATCTTTCTAACTAATTAAGCCTCATTTTTATTTAACTGTTGCACCAGTCATCTTTTTCAAATCCCTCCTACTTACAAATATGAAGAATTGCAGATTTAATTATAAACACACATTAGATCATGACTTCCTTCTCCCCTATTCGCCTTTTACCAGCTGCTTTCATTCTCCAAAATATCTTTTGTGTTATCTCTGCTTCATATCTTATACTCTTTCAGTGTGATAATTGTTTCAATTGTTTCATTAAGAACAGAATGAAAAATAGCTTCATTCTGTCATTTCTATGGATGCATGGCTGCTACAACTGTCCTCCAGAATTTCTCCTGCTAATGCCCCCCTTTTAATCTCAGTGTTATTAAGGGGTTAAATCAAGAAACCAGCAATGAACTAGAAAGCAGCTGTCTTTCCTATATGTTTAGAATGTAAATCAAGACACTATTTATTCCTCTTTTACAAGCGAAACATTCCCATAATTATATCTAATACAAAAAAAATCCCTCTCCTTATTCATCACATTTTTTAAAAATCCAATTTGTTCATCAAGTGATTAAAATAAAATTAAAAAAGAAAATTGATTTTACACCTAAATTAACTTTTAATATCATTTCTGGAAAGTGATCATTCAAAATTCACTTTCTATACTATCTTTTCTGAGCTGGGAAGCCAAACAATCCTTTCTGCTGAGAGATTTGTGAGATTCTGTAAGGAATGTGCTGGAAGCAAATAGAGAGGCATAATATTTCCTTGTATTTTGCTTTACATAAGTACTTATTTTAGAGCTGCTTTATCAAGACAGTGATACTGCCACTCATGTAAAAGGAATGAAGTTGTTCACAAGAGTGGAAAATATTTGTTCATGTCTAGGTATTCATCCATAGACTTGTTACAAAGCTGACAGTGTATAAAAAAACAAAAGATCAAAGCATGTAAAATAGAAAAGGTTTTTCAGGTGTATTTGCTGAATCATAAGTCATTTTTCAATACAATTTATTTAAGCTTTTCAACCACGAAGTCATTTTCAGGAACCCTTATAAACTGCCCACAAGGGATATTCTTGTTTTTAAAAAGTGATCTTTTGATGGACAAGTATGCTACATTTTCTATATTTCTAGTTAGCATTAGTAGCTGGAACAACAATTACTAACAATAGTTAATGACATTATTTCTTTATTACTGCCTGTAATAGAATTCATTAGAAGTATGTTTTCACATAATCACAATTTTTTCTTGCTTTCAGTTTAAGTGACATCTCCCAACATGAATAAACACAAATTGCAAATTGCAACAGTCTGGACTGCATGACCAAATCTAAGAAGTGGGATTCCACAAAGTCAGTGTTCAATTGCCTTCAGGTGTCCTATGGATAAAAATAACACCGCCAGAAAAAAATCCTTTCACAGAGGCAGCCAGCCACCTGGGTGATCCCTGGCTAACACGTGCCATATGCTAAATAAATAAATCCTTTTCAGCATGTTCCCATATTGCGTTGCAATATTGTCTTCATACTATAGGAAAATATTATAAACTATTTTGATGTAAATTTTGATATAAAAAGTTAACCCATATTACCTAGCCTGTAATGGTCTGTAAATAGATTGCTTCTGTCAGAATTTAACCAAGATTAAATAATTGATTGTGAACAGAAAATCCAACAGTTTGTTCGAAGTACTATAGAAAATTGCATAATTCCTTCTGTGTATTTTTATAAATGATTAATTATATGGTTACAGATGGCTAATTGCAAATCCATTTATCAAAGGTTCAATGCAGAAATTTAAAAATCTTAAGGTATGACTTTGTCATCTTATTATACTCTTTTATTGAAAGAATAACTTTTATAGCCACTTTCCGGCAAGAGCATTTTATTTCCAAAATGCTGAGATTTATAAGAATGTTTTATAAAGCTTTCCCAAAAATATTCACCTAACAAATTTAACCAAGAATATAAGAATATTTGTCCCATTATCTTGGTAATTGTCCATAATCTACATCTGCTAGATATGTTGAACATTCATTTTCAGCCAACATATGCCACTAGAAATGTCAAGCACACCTGAAAGTTACCAGACTGACAGGTGGTCTTATCTGTTCATTAAATCAAGAGTAGCACTGTAGTCTCACTCCTTTACAAACAGGCATTTACACATTTGTAATGTGTATTTTGAACCATATCTATAATTAATAATGTGACTTCAAAGAAAAAAAACCTGGAGAAAGATTTGAAAAATTTCTATTTTTGAGCTTTCAGTGAAGTGGCTAACAGCTAAAACTCAAGTTACATAAGAATCATGTCACTCTGCCAATTAAATTCTTCCGAGCCTAGTTAAAAAAAGTCCTGGTGAATAAATAACAGTTTGGTATGTATTAGTCTCTTGATCCAGTTAAAACAGCTGCCTTTGTGCTAAAATCAAAATTATATATTCAAAAGGAAAACTTTAGTAGTGCATCAAATTGTATTTTTCAATTCTGTATTTTTTACCTATAGAAAAAAGATTCTGGAAAACAGAGAGGGAAAACTTATTTCCTTTTTAAAAAAAAATACTGAGACCTTTTGACATAAGAGTACAGATGACTAAATATGATTTTGTTTTTATATCTCACAGTATATGTGTTCTATTCATAATACAATATAATACAATACATAATACAATATGTTCTGTTTCAATTTTCCAATATTTAAATACTTTTGTAAACATGTATTTTATAATCACATTCATGTGAATGTTTAATTCTATCTTTGTTCATTTTTCCAATCTACAAGTAAGATACTAACTTTGAGAAACCATACTTATAACAACAGAAAAAGTAGAATTATCTTAGTAATAAAATAATTTTCCATAATTTTGACAATCCTGTTGAGTAATCAAACTTATAATTTCTGTTTTTAATCAATTTTCCCATTCTAAGTAGCATGTCATGTTACTCTGATTTTTTTGTAAGAACAATTTCTTTCCTGAAGTATGTACCCAAATTAAAAACTGTGAACTAAATAGACAGAACATGACCTGAAATATGATCCTGCCTACACAGATATCCAAGAGAAGTGAATATGAAGAAAGAAGATTCAAATTTTGCTATTTATGAAATGTTTCTAGCTAATTCTAATGTTCTAATCAGATCTTTGATTAATTCTGGGAAATTAATTGCAGCTACCTTTTAGGGCAGGCAGAATGGAAATCTCTGGAAGATTACTCATGATTCCATGTAGGGTCTTGCAATTCACCCAATTCTTTGACAAGAATGCATTGACACCCATTTTTTCCTTTTCTTGTTCCCATCTGGGTTTGTTGCCTCTATCATCATTTTTCTTTTTTTTATGCTTTTAGGTTTTTTATATTGTTTCTTATTTTTAATAGTTTTTAACAATTTGAAACCCACCCACATTTTTGGGGATTTCAGCAGCATATAAATTATTATTATTATTATTATTAGTCTTGGAGTAAGAGAGAGAATTAATCTCTGACTTGAAGAACATTTACTAAATTTCAACCAACTTGAAAACAGATCCAAAAGATAGATGCCTCCCTGTCCCTCTCTCCTTTGTAGGCATTAACTGAATTCTGGTTGCTTCATTTATGAATGCAAAAGCAAATATGATGTCTTTCTATCTTCATCATGCTAAAAATAATGAAAAAATAGAATGATTCATCTATAGTGCATTTTGTCTGATCAATCTTTAGAAAGAGGTTTAAAATAAAATGTGCACATTTATTTAAACATATGATGTATAAATCGATATTTAATACTCTACTGTGATCAGATTTTCCTACTCCAGAAAGAACTAAAACTGATTAAAATATGAAATATGAAATATGAAAGTTGGTGTTGGCATGCATAGACAGGTTGATGGCCTTAGGGATTAAACAACAAGTTACTAATAATTATGTGGAACAAATGAATATAACTTTATTATGGTCTTAGACCAGCAATAGACATCACTATTTACAATATACATAAAAATACTGACACATTATAATATATTAATAGTGGATAAAAACATCTGTTAAGAAAATACATGTTCTCAAACAGTTAAGGGCACTCCCAGGTTTATATGAGTGGAGAGCCAATAAGTATGTGTGTAAATATCATTTTCCAAAGTTTGTTCTATCTCCAAAAATTGTCACAAATTGACAGCTATAATTCTGTAACCAATTTTTCTCTAGTAGACATTGCGGCAACACAGAATTTTGCCACTGCACGTCTAATAGCTGGGTCTGAATCCTGAAGGAGAAAGCCTACATGAAAATTGTCTGCCCTCCCTGGCAATCTCTCTAGTAAGGGGAGAATATACAATGACCTATAAACTCTGTATAACTCACAGTACAATAAAACATCTGAGATATCTTCAACTTCTGCTTTACCACATATACATACCCGTTCTGCTATTGGTGTTTTCTTATACCTGCCCTGAAGAAGTGCTGATGGGACAATATTAAATCTGGCTATGAAGAAAACTATTCTTTGTTTTGGTAAGGTCAGATCATTCAGATATCTTGCTGATTCCCACACTCCCTGTTTGATTCTGTCCCTGCTGTGGCGAGCCAACCTATTTAATTCTTTTTGGAACTCCATGTCCTTCATTCTATTGATTACTACTTGCTTTGCTTGGTCAAAGCCTAGGGACATTAAGAATACTGGTGAGAGTCCATAGGAGCCCAGCTTGTGGTCTATTGCCTGCTTCCAGGGGGAGGGGTAGTTATCAATCAGTACTAGAGGGGTCAGTCCCTCTGGAAAGAAATGCATTTTTAGCCAATGAATGATCATCTTCTTCCAGCCTCTTACCTGAATTTGAGGCATGCCTGTCTTGATTCTTACCTGGGCATTTGGAGTTCCTTTGGGTGCAGCTAAGATGGCTCACAGGAATTTGGTTTGTATAGGTTCTAGCAAGTCTTTTTTAGCAAGGATTCCTGTTTGTGCCCCACATAGAATTTGTGCCAATGTTTTGGCCTCAAAAGTTTTAAGGCTGCAGGTACTAATTGCCCTCCACCTGTGTAAAAAAAGTGATTAATTGCATTAGAGGACCTATAGGCTGCTTGCACTGTGTGATCCAGGTGTGCCTTCCATGTCCCTTGTGAGTGAAAAACTACCCCAAGATATCTGAATGTCCTGACCTGTTCTAGACTATACCCTTCTATTTTCCAGGAGTATTGCCTAGGTCTTTTAGCAAAAACTAAAACTTTTGATTTATCAAAGTTAAGGACCAGCTTATTCTGTTTACAAAATTCAAGTGTTGCCGTGATTGCTCTCTTCAGTCCTATTGGAGTTTGTGAGATTATAGCAGCAGCATCGGCATATAGGAGAATTGGGATTTTACATTGTGCTATGTTTGGAGGATGTAAATCAGGGTTCTGTAAGAGGTTGATCAGAGGGTTAATGTAAAAGTGAAAAGGGAGGGGATAGGATGCAACCCTGCCGTACCCCTCTTTGCACCCTTACTGGGCCGGTTAAAGCCCCTTGAGGATTACACCTCACTTTCAAGGTGGAATTATCATACAATTTTTGTATGAGGAAGAGGAGGCGTTTATTGATGGTAGTGCATTTTAATTTCTCCCAGAGAGTGTTCCTAGATATTGAATCGAAGGCCTGCTTAAAATCAAGGAAGGCCACGAAAAGAGAGGATTTTTTTTTATTTGTGTATTTTTGAACCAAATGATGAAGTACCAAGATATGATCCACCGTAGATCTTCCTTCTCTAAAACCAGCTTGCTCATCTTTAATTATCCCCCCAGAAATTAGCCAATCCTGAAGTTTATAGTTTAGGTGTTTGGCATACAATTTACTAATAACACTCAGAAGGCTAATAGGTCTATAATTACCTGGGTCATTTCTATTACCTTTTTTATAGATTGGTATGATAATTGCTAATCCCCAATCTCTTGGCATACGACCCATTTTATCTATAAATGTAAACAGAGATGCTAAAAGTGGAGCCTACCAACTGGCATTCTTTTTGATTATTTCTGGCAGGACATTATCAGCACCTGGAGCCTTATTAGCCTTGAGGGTTCCGATCAACCGGGATATCTCTCCTGGTGTAATCGGGGCCCAGTAAGGAGTTTGGTCCAAACTAATTTGGCTCTCCTTAGTTACATGGTCAGGGTCTGTATATATCTCTCTAAAATATTCTTCCCAAGCAGTGGAGGATACACTGGCTGTGGATACACTTATGTGGAGGATACAACCATTGATGCAAGCTGGCAAAACTTAGATCAACACACAAATAAAAAAATTATACCAGTATTTCAACTGGAGACATATGAGACCAAAGAAAATATAGCATCTTGAAATTATCAGTGCTTGGTTTGCAAATTATTAAAACACTGCAACACTTATCTAGACTCTTTCAGATTGTTTATTTATTTTAAGTACAATAAATAAAAATGTAAAAATATTAACAACTTTATATTACTTGATTTCATTTTTTATTTCTTCTGAATGCTGTAAATTCTGCAAGTGCAGCAGAAGATGTTTGTTTCTATACATCTATACTGTTTCCATGTAGATCAGAGTCAAAGACCAATACAGAAAAATTGATCAGAATTTAAGGTATATAATTATTGTAATAAAGATCCTACTTTCCTAATTCCATTCTGCAACTTCCATCTTCCAGTCCTTGAAATACCTTTCCATTTCATGTCTAACTTTCCAATTACCTACATTTACAGTAGGAATAATTTTCTGAGGTTTCAGCCACTGAATAAATCGTTTCATTTCAAGAAAACTGCTGTGCTCACTGTAAGGAATCCCTGCAAATAAAACAACAACAAAAACAAAGGGTCAATATGAGCAGCTTAAATTTAGCATAATGTGCTTTACAAAACTTGGAACAGATTTTTTAACTAAATTTACATACTGAGTGTCCAGCTAAATTCTGGGAAAAATTACCAAGCTTGTATCTTTACTGTTCATTCATTAATCTGCTTCACATTTATTTTTTTGTTTAATAACTTCTTGTTCCTATCAAATCCTGAAAGTGGATGACTGAAAATAAGAAAATGCATTATAAATAGTAAAACCATGAAAGAAATACTGCTTCCTCAAGAAAAGTTATTGGTTATTTAATATGGAACAATCAAAACATTTCCCTATCTACTTCACTATCAAAATATGTATTAGAAATAACATGGTTCTATTTCTGATCAATGCAAAGAGATATTCTGGTTACAGATAATCCTGTTAGAAAAGTCTGAATCCAAAAGCCTATAGCTGGGAAGGGAAAAGGGTTCATCCTTTCCAAAACGTATGTGCCCTCTAAACATTTTGCAACAATGCCTGACAAATATAAGTTGTCTTTTAAAGGTCACATACAACACCCTCTATTTATTTTGTATCCCTTTAACTTCTTGGCTAGCTCATGGGTTATTTGGTTCAAATCTGTAATGGAAAACTGACAAGATAATTAAACATATGAATAATTTGAAATTGTATTACCATATATAGTGATATTTCTCCTTGTCTGAGGTTTGATATCACTCAAAGAATAACATCCATCTGAATATGTCCATCCAGTGGGCTTAAAGGCCAAAATATGATCAAATTTCTCAGAGAACTTATTCAAATGATTCTGCAAATTCTACAAACAAAAAATAATGCCTGATTATTTCAATTGAAAATAAATAGCTTTTAGATAACAGATTATTAGATAATAATGGCAACACATGTTGTAGGTTTTGTTAATATGCAGGAATAAAAATATTTACAAGAAAAGATTATTATAGTTTTATAAATTTTCAGCATCCCTGTTGTGAACATAAATGCCAAATAACAGTCAAAGTTTTATCTATATAATCTGAATTACCATTAGAAAAATGAATGATAAAATGTCAGAATATTAATTCAGGAGTTTCTATTATTAGTTCAATTATTAGACAGTTTGAAAATAGTGAAACAAGTTGCAAAAATATGCAGCAATGAAAAAAAAATCCACAGTGACACAAATTGACCAGTAAATACTATTAAAACAGCAATGTTTTGTTCTTGAAAAAGAACAAAAAGGAAACCACATCATGCTATTTAGTACTGAGACAGACTTCACTTCTATTTGAAACACATAAGCAAATACAAAGCAATATACAAATAGTTCTCAACTTACAAGAGGGTAAGTGATCATTCAAACTTACAAGAGGGTAAGTGATCATTCGAACTTACAAGAGGGTAAGTGATCATTCAAAGTTACAATGGCACTGAAAAAAGTTACTTATGACAATTTTTCACACTTATGCGGAGCTGGCAGCAGACTCGGACAGTGAGGAGGTTGGGGAGGAACTTGGGCCAGTCCTGAAGTCTGGGGAAGTCTCTGATTGATGCGCTGCGTCGGAAACAGAGATAGGGCCAGGGCCGGGGCCGTCCGATATTTTCCAGCTGCCTTCAGAGTCAGACATAAGTGGGGAAGAAGAACAGTTGGAGCCTGTTCCAGATGCACATATGCCCAGAGCTGTCAGGAGAGGAGAACAATTAAGGAACAGGGGCTGACTCGGAAGGAATGACCCTGAATGGTCTCTCCCTGGGGAATAAATAGAAGCAAAAGGGGAGTGGTAGTTGCAGGAGACAATTAGTTTGCTTATTACTATGAAGATTTGCTTATTGTGGTTCGTGCCTCAGAGACTCCTTGCCAGGAATTAATTTACAGCTTTGTGACTAGAAGCTCTCAGCCTGGCAATTATCCAAGGACTGGTAAGGTCTGTTCTTGCACTTAACCTTTGGAAGGGTTATTGCCGGGACTTTTCTGTAACTAAATGCCATGACTTCACAGTAACTAAATAAAGAGGGATTTTTTGGGACGAAGAGTCCGTTTCTTGGTTCTTGGGTTGGAACAACTTATGACTATTGCAGAATCTCCATGGTCATGTGATTTACTTGACAATGGTTCATGTTTGTGATGGTTGCAGTGTCCCAGGGTCATGTGATCCTCTTTTGTGACCTTCTGGTAAGCAATGTCAATGAGGAAGCTAGATTAATTTAACAACCATTACTAATTTAACAACTGCAGTGATTCACTTAACAAATGTGGCAAGAAAAGTCATGAAATGAAGCAAAATTCACTTAACAGATTTCTCACTTAGCAACAGAAATTTTGGTCTCAATTGTGGTTGTAAGTCAAGGACTATCTATATATGCTATTTAACTGCAATGTTTACAGGTATTCCTCAATTCATTTAATAAGTGTTTGAAGTCATAACAGTCTCAGAATTTTTCTCTTCACTCAAGAGGCTGAAAATCCGGCTTGAATTTTAGCAGGGAAGACTGTCATTCCTTAACAGAGTCTTCTGGAGTCTTCTCTCCGCAAGGCACCCCACACTCTTTATCTCCTTCTACTTAACAACCGCAACTGGGATCAGATTGTGGTCATTAAGCAAAGCAGTCACACAATGTCTTGCTTAATACTTTGTTCAATGTCTTAGATTCCAGCACAATTGTGATAAGCAGAGAACTTCCTGTAGTTTTATTACAGTTTTATGCCACGCTTATCCATACACTTTAATTTAAAGATAAAGAACAAGTGTTCTGTTCCTGAACTACCAAATTTTCCACATCCCTAAACTGTTTTCATTTCATTTATTCCAATTTCAGCCAATCGGATATACTATAGATATGGTGGACTATAATTCACAGGCTGGCTGAGAATTCTGGGACCAAGACATCAAGATTCCAATATGGTGCCGACAACGGCTGCCTCGGTGAAATGCTCTCTAATGATTTCTTTATTCTTTATTATTGTCTGCAATTCACTACGGATTTTATACCCAGGAGACCATCTGCTAAGAATTGGGCAATGTTTTTTAAGGAGCAGCTTTCTGATTCCTCATCCCCTGCCCTGTCTTTGCAAACGTGGAGCAGATTCTAACTAATTCCCTGGTGCTATGGATTGCAACAAACAAAGGAAAGAAGCGGCAGCGCCGAAAAAGGAGAAGAGGTAAAAGAGCGGGAATTTTAAATTGCCATGAGCAGCTGTGGGACACTCTGATCAGTGCATGATTCACCTTGTACATGCCTACAGACAAGGAGTTAAAACTATGAAACCAACAATTAAATCAATGAGGACTTGGACTAATGAGGCAAAGCTGAAGCTTCAGGCTTGCCTTGATTGCACTGACTGGAATGTTTTTGAAGATACCTCTGGAGACTTAGATGAGCTCACAGATACATCATATGTCAGCTTCTGCGAAGACCTATGTGTACCAACAAGGAACCTGAGAATATATAGTAACAATAAACCTTGTTTCATAGCTAAACTTAAGCAGCTACGTCGTTCCAAAGAGGAAGGCTACAGAAAAGGTGACAGAATGCTATACAATCAGACCAGAAACGTATTAACAAGAGAGATCAGAGCAGCAAAAAGAAGCTACTATGAAAAGCTACAGTTCTCAACAAATGAACCATCAAACATGTGGAAAACTCTTAAAAACATTACTGGCTACAGCAAACCTCCTTCCCATGCAGAAGGAAATCAACCACTAGAATATGACCTGAGTGTGTTAAAATATTTACAGAGCCCTCACATCCTGGACATAAACTGTTTCAACTCCTACCCTCAAAATGACACTATAGAGCACTGCACACCAGAACAACTAGACACAAGGACAGTTTTTTCTCGAACACCATCACTCTGCTAAACAATTCCCTCAACACTGTCCAACTATTTACAAAGTCTGCACTACTATTACTATTAATCTTCTCATCACTCATCACCCATCCCCTCCCACTTGTGACTGTAGGACTGTAACTTTGTCACTTGTATCCTTACGATTTATATTGTCTGTTTCCTAATACGATTTGATTGTTTATTGTACCCTATGACTAGTCATTAAGTGTTGTACCTTATGATTCTTGACTCTTGACGAATGTATCTCTTCTTTTATGTACATTGAGAGCATTTGCACCAAGACAAATTCCTTGTGTGTCCAATCACACATGGCCAATAAAGAATTCTACCTATTCTATCTATCAGGAAAATACCAAAGTGAGAAAGGTAAGGATCAATGCATACTATCTATCAAAATGTTTTAGACTCAAGTGATACAAATCAAACTTCTTTTTAAGAATCTTAAAAACACAAAGATGGCCTTTTAACTTAACCCATCTTTTACTTTGTTTACTCTCTCTTAAGAAATTCTGCACAACTTCCTAAACCATGACAAAACTTAAGCAGTAAAGCATAATAATGCATTTTTTTCTTCTTTCCCAAATTCAGTTTTGCACCTAACATGTTGTTGCAATACAGAACAAGTAACTGTGAGCCTTTCTTTTGCTTTAACCATTTCCATTCTGGGCTGCTGCAAGGCTTATGACAATAAAGTAAATTTGTATCTGCCATTGCAGATACAGCAAAACATTATTTTCCATTGTAACAGATTTGGGAAAGATAAAAATATATAACCTAATAATAAACTGACATAATCAGTTGAAAGTTCATCAGTTGGCATCTTGCAACCACCAGGCTTCTGAAAGTTATTAATGGTATATTTTACATATAGTGAAAAAATTGCTTTAAATCAGGGGTGTCAAACTTGTGTCATCATGGCGTTGTCATGTGATGTATCATGACTTTTTTCCCCATCACTAAACTAAGCATGGGCTTGGCCAGCACGTGACATATCCAGGCCACAGGCTGCGAGTTTGACACTCCTGCTTTAAATAAATTCACAGCTTGAATTCTGGAAAATATGAAATTCCTTGGAAGCAAAAGAATCAAAATGAACATATAACAGAATATCTAACAAAAGAAATCATTACATTGACTCAAAGTCTGGATAAATGCCATCTTGCTTGCACCATAAAGCTTTACATTACATAGATCATGTAAATTATACTTTCAGCTATTAATTTGCAACTGGATCTTATTTACTGCAATTATAGTATCTTAAGGTAGAAGATTGTGACTTTTCTTACTCTGGGATTCAGCTTTAAATCTTACCTTAAAATTTATCTGCATCATGGGCAGAAGATGTAGGAAAGTATTATTCCAGTTCAAAGTGATGAGGGAATTTATTGTTGCCGATTCTAAGCATTGAAGTATTTTGTATTTCTCTTGAGACATGCTTACTTTTGAGCCCAGAACTTCAGCAATAGCTGCAGGAGTGATATCATGAAAATGGAAATAGGAAAAATAATGTAAGCTTACTTTTGTATTTCACTGATAATTCCCTAAAGGTAGTATTTGCCTATATTTGTTTTGAACAGATTTTCTGTGGATTACTCATAAAAATATTCTAATCTAATAGGAATAGAGAGGATTCCCAGCAGAGATGGGATCTGACCGGTATAACTACCGGTTCTGTTGCTCTGTGTTGTGCGCGCATGCACGTTGGCGAGTCGCACGAGTGCAATTTATGACCTGCTGAGCTGCCCGGACAGCAGAGCAGCACTGCGTGCAAGTGCGCAGCAGTTGGAAAAGCCCTTTTTTTCCTGCTATTTCAACTGCAGCTGTGTGGTGCAAAGCAGCTGCGGTTGAAAATGCAGGAAATAAAGGTCAGGTAAGAGCCTTGGCAGGCGGGTGGGCCAAAACAGCAGCAAATATAGAACCAGTTCTATGTTTGCTGCTCTTCAGAACAACCGGTTCTACAGAAGTGGACAGAACTGGTAGAATCCCACCCGATTCCCAGGGAATTTGACTAAACTAGTAAAACCTACTCTTGCTGCCTGCCAATTCATCCAATTGTTTTAAAATGGCAATAAACAAACTATGAAACAGAATCAGGGTTTTTTTATATTGAGATTTCAGAATTCACCTTCATATTTTTAAGAAAAAAAATAGCTCAAATATAAGTGAAAGGTTCAGATAGAAGCTGATACCATTTCTGTTATCTTTAATGAAGAAACCAAAATTTTCATTCATGTCTTTTTTAAAAAGCGTTCAAATTGCACTAATTTATTCTTTTTTTTAACTATAAAAATTTGTATGTGCTTCCCAGCTTAAAAATAGTAATAGGATAGACTATGAAGAGTTCCAAAAGTGGGTAAAATATTCATTTCATTCCAGATAATCAGTGTTAGGAAGGCCGACATGCGTGTTTCAACACTTTCCAACTTAGCATTCAAATAAATTACATTGTATTTGGAAAGTTACCCACATACCAAAAAGCTGAGTTAAAAGTTGAAAAAGTCACTTACATTTACAAGGCTATTAATATCTCCAAAGCATTTGTAAACTATAGCATTACTAAAATGGGGCATCTCCAATTGTTCATGACATACACTGCTTTGCCTCTGAACTGTTTGCCAAGAAGTCCAAAAGGGTATGATTTTAACTATTTTAGAGCTGTGATATTTTTGTGAAAGTAACATTATGAGTAGAAACATCTAATTAGGTTGTGCTGAATATAAGGTTCAGCTCAAATATTTATGATATAGTATCTCTGTAGTTCTTACTAGAAGAGTCCTTCCCTTACCTAGAAAGACTTTTTCTTTTCCAACAGAATATGTTCCACAAACAACTAAAGTTCGTGGGTTTAAAGTCACTTGTTCAAATGCAGTATTGACAGCAAATTGAATCACTTCTTGCTGGGAAGGAAAAGTATATTCAGGACTACAATACCTAAGAAAGAGTAATAAAAGACATATTAGAAAATTCAGCTTTGATGGGAAAAAATGAAGTAACATCTTTAGCCTTCTATTTACAGGAACAGATGAACAGCATCACAAATATGTATCAATATACAATGTAGTGAAAAGTATCAAACTCAAAAGTGAAAAGTGTCAACTCAAAGGGATTACTATAAGTCAAGGTAGAGGTTTCTAGTATAGAGAACAATTAGTACACATAAGTTGTAGCTCCACTGCCAATATACAAACATGTAGAAGACAACAATCACACTTCTGGGAATAACTGGAATTAAAAGTCCTTTCTGATATTTTTTTAGTTTATGTATTTTTGTGATAAAAAACATTGAGGCTAGTAGAAGTACATTCATTTTTTCCACAAAAAAATAAATAATTAATGGAACAAGTATAGCTAACTGCTTTGAGTACAACTTTTAAGTCAGTCAATAATTTGTTCAATTTATCTTTTTTTGCCACATTTGTCGACAAAAATATGCTGTTGTCTCAATTAGTAGGACACAATTGTTCTGTGCATAAGAAAGGGATGGCATTTCTTTCTATAATTGCCAAAGCAGGATGCTTTCAGTGACATAAACTATAGCAAAAATGCAAAGTTAGGAAAATTAAGTAGCTGTCTTCAAATATCTCAAGGATTGTCACACAGAAGAAAGCATGGACTTGTATTCTATTGTCCCACAGTAGAAATGCCCAGTGCCGAAGGATTAAAAGTACAAGAACAGATGTTCAGGCTAGATATGAGGAATTCTCTGTCTAGCAGAATAGTCTGCTACATGAAGTTTTTACAGAGTGAGGCGGTTTATGTTAGATATAACCTAGAAGCAAGAAGCAGTTTGGTCTAGATAACTTTGATAATCTCTTCCAACTCCATGATTCTACCCTGGCACATTTTTGTAGTTTACAAAGTGTTCTCACCATATTTCAATATTATAAATATTTAATCAAAAACTTACGTTGTGTCCAAGTAAACAGTATGAACTCTCCAACTATTCAGGAAAGGACAGCGTTCCATAGAAGGGTTTGCCCTAAAGTCACCTGTATGCAATATTACAGTCCCATTTGGAAGACAGAAAAGAATCATTGTAGCACCAGGACAACTGCCAGAAGAATGAGTGGAGTAGAAGAGAGAAAGAAAAGGCATTTTGAATTCAATCCCAAAACCAAATTGACATAAATTAATCATATAATTTTAATTAATTTACATTTCATTTACTTTTAAAAAAATACTTACTGATTAGCATCAACCAACACTACTTTGATGTTATCTATTATACATTCTCTATCCATTGGCAGGATATGGACATATTGCTCTTGCACTCCGAGTTTATTCTTTACCAAGTTTCCAGTTATCTAAAATACAAAAAAGTTTTGCAGCTACTTACACCCGTTGCACCAATTTCATTTGGACCTAATTACAAGGTATTAATTAGGCAAGATGGAAATGAAACAGAAGAAAAAAGGGGGAAAGAGTTGGTGTTGAATATATGATTTACATTTCATGGCAGTTTATACTGACTGAAGCCAGACAATGCTGTAGTTTCCATACTTGGAATCTCTACTTCATCATTATACTTTACAAATCCTGAAGGGCACAACACTGGTCCAATGGAGAAAAAAAGTATAATAATTTAGCAATGGTAGCAATAACTTTACAATGACACAAATGTAAGGCACTTGTGCAACCCACAATTCGTTGACTGATATGTCTCAAAATTAGTTCCAAAATTCCATACGATTATTAATATCATATGCACAGACAAGATATATCTTACATGTTTTGTACTTTCCAAATGAGTCCGCAGTAGCCATACATACCTTATTGCAGTATATTGGAAATGTAAACTTTTTAGTAAGGCCACCATAATGATCAGAATGAAAGTGGGTAAGGAAATAAGCACTGCAGCCTTCAATCTCTCCATATTGGAATGCATCTACTACAAAACCTGTGCCTGAAACAAATTAATAAAAGAACACAGTCATTTCTTACACAGTGTAACTGCCAAAGCTGATTAGTACAATTAGAATTATAGAATTCTCCACAGCCTGTTAAGACTCATTAGGGCATAAGCTTTTGTGAACTATGTGCCAATGTATCAACATTCACATTCCCATGTTAATCATAAAAGTTTATGCCAGAATAAATGTTAAAACTTTACCTGAGGATTCTTTCTTGAATTTACACTCAGAAAAGTAGTACTAACCATGTTTGTTTCCTTAAGTTTAAGTGAAAAAAAGAGGATTATTTAATATACTTAGTGGGAATTCTGGAAATTTTAATTATAAATATCTGAAGAGCCAAAAATACAGGAAAAATAGCTATAATCAGTAGAAACAAATAACATATCAAAGAACTTACACTACAATCTTAGGCATGTTGACTCAGAAGCAATCCTCATTATTAGTGGAACTCACTCTCAAGTATGTGCAGGACTGCAGCCTTAGTACATTTCATTGATGCTAGAACAACTTAAATATCTTTATCTCTCTACAGCCTTAAAAATTTTTCAGTAATTTTAGATCTGTCAGCCAAATAATATAAACTTTTCCTTTCTATTCCTGAGTTACATATTTCTTTACAAGTAAGATTTAAACTGGCTACTCCTGCCATTAACAAATGATCATATTTTAACAAATAGGTTGCAATCCTACCCTAACAAGGAATAATTACTACTGAATGCAATATAATTTACTTCTGAATAATTGTCTACAGGATCATTTCATGGACAGCTAAACACAGAACACCTGCAGGGCTTTGAGTAAAAAAATATTATTTTCACATTCTTTAGGAGAAACTAACAATGCAAGGGAACCCCCCCAACAATCCTAGTTTTCTTACAAAATAAATAAAGCACTACCTGGTATCTTTTTATAAAAGGGACACTGCTTTTTTATTCCATCTTCACCAGGATATGATTCTCTGTATCTTTTTTTCTGTCTTCTCTGACCACCAGAAATACTATCTGATTTGGTGTCATATTTAATGCTTGAACTTTTTGTGACTGTATCAGTCTCTCCTACTGATCCTTCAGCCTTCCTCTTACGAGATAGGAGCTTGTTTCCATTAGCAGCTGAGGGATTCACAATCACTCTTTCTTCAGAAAGATTTTTTTGCGGGGGAGTCTTACTTTTTACTTTTGGTTGCAACCCAAAGAAAACACCAATGTCCATTTGTTTTAGGCGTTTGGGAGGACTGATTTGGACCTCAGTGTTTGTAGCAGGATGCGGCTGTGTTTTAGATACTGTACTGGGTAAAATAGGCATTGCAATACTCTTACAAGATCCTTCCTCTTTTTCTTTCACCAAACACGAATTGTTCTTAAGTGCTCTGTTTCCACATGTGTTAATAGTAGTCTTAAGTTTAACATCTAAGTTATTGAACTTTTCTACTACTTCACTTTGACTTAGCCGGAATGATTGCAGAGGCTCTTTTTAGATTTTGAAGAAAGCATATGATCCTTAACAGCAGAATCTTGAGAGAACCAACTACTATCACTAGAATTGCCCTGCCCATAGTCATCTGCATTAAAATTAGAAGAGTTCACTTTAAGCCAGTCAAACTTATCCTTAGTTTTTCTTAAATTGAAATCTCCTGTGGGACATTTCATTTCATCAAGAAAACTTGTTGAACTGTCAATGCTATTATGAATGTCCTTTTGTGGGAGAGGCTTAGATGTTCCATTCACACTTGCTGGTAAAATTTTAGAGGATTCATTGATTGTTTTTCCATCTTGCAACATTTTAACACTCTTATGTTGAAGTTGTATCTGCTGTGATCTATTAGATAAACTTTCAACAATTCTACTTTGGCTTTCCAAATTTCTGGTATCAAATAGATTTTTTTTACATGTTACCTCTATCTTTTTCTGCAATTGTTCCTTATCTGCCTCATCTGATTCTACAGCATTTTCATCGGTATAAAGTGGGGAATAAGAAATGTCACTGTCATTCAAATCATCATCTAAGAGAGAGGTATTCTGTTGAAAAGAGCAAAGTTGACTGTTTAGCTTCTCAGTTTGGGTTTCTTCAGAAAAAAGATTAAGGCATTCAGTCAGCTTTGGTTCATCTATATGCTGTATTGTATGTTCAGGTTTTTTAATATTTCCCAAAGATGAAGCCATGATGTTGATTACATTGATGGAATCCATAGTCATTGAACTCTGTTGTGGTAATAAAAGAGACTGTTTTGATTTTTCCGTACTCTGAGAGACCTTCACATCCTGTAATACTCTACAACTGAATTCATTATGTTCAGCAGCACTAGGTCTAATGAAATAATTTTCTGCACTAAATAATGAGGGTGCAAAGATAAAATCCTGTGCTCTACTTTTTGCAAGTTGGAAATGGCTGTAGCGTTTGTAATGAGAAGGAATGACTGAAGAGCACAAAATGCCATCAGGACATTCTAATAAAAGAAGGAAAAAAGTATTAGCAAAATGTTTTTGAATATAGCACAAATGAAAAAAACAAGATTTACTGAACAAATATTACAATCCTGAAAGTTATGCTTTAAAAAACATGGCTAATGCAGACAACTTTTTATATTGTATCTTTATTTCCTCAAATTGAATTTATCTATCAGAATGCAAAACCTCTAATACAATGCCTGACGGCAACATAACATGATTTGAAGCAAAAAGAGTTCAGTGCAGGTATAAATGTCTACTTTTTCTGAATTACTTAACTAAATACATAATGGTTAACCAGTCTTTTCTAATAAACTTCAATAGGCTATGGGGGATTTTTAATGACAATTTTCAAATTCAAATAATGGTGGTTGGAACAGAATTGTTTTATTTTACTGAATTATCTGCAATTGTTTTTAATTTGATAAGCTATTCTCTAAAAAAAGTGCATCACAGACTTTCTTTACTCACCAGATCTCTTGTACAGGATTTTGTTCTTTAAAATTTAGTACATGCTTTTTAATTCATGCCTTAAAACTATAGTTTCCTACTACAATTTCAAAAATCTAGCTTTTTAAAGAATTAATTCAAAGACTACCAAGATTTGTTTCAATATATGGTTGCCATTTTCTTAGTTCTAGCCTCTGATTAATCAAGATTGATATCTAGTCAATGTTTTTCAGACACTGAGTTGCATGACCAGAATATATTGTTTGCACTTCTTAAAGGAACATAGCCTGTTTTCAAAAACAAAGTAGAAGGGCCTTTGCTTCCCATTAAAACTGTACCTTTTTCAGCAGTCCCTGAGACATCCAAACATTCGGTAACATGCCACTGAGGTGTCTGGATCAACAATAAAGAGAATGGCATTTGACAACTTGGACAGTACCCCTCAAAAACTGGTCTAGCTTTTTCAGAGTTTTGCCTTTTGCAGATTTTTGTTTCTTTCGCCAAAGTTGTTGACAGATCTTCCTGTGATGATTCAATAGGATCACCACTGCAAACTCCTGGCTTTACGAGGGTCTGGCTACCTCTTTGTCTTGGCCTTTGCTTTGTCTTCTTAGGGACACCTTTTCCTTTGGGTGCTTTCCCACCATTTCTGTTGTCATTTCCTTGTGATTTACCATTTTCAAACTTTACTTTTTGTTCTTCGGTAGCAATTACTTCTGAATGTTGGCTTGTAGGCTTTTGCTTCCTGATAGATTTATATTCCCAAATGTCTTCCTCCGAAAGGCCATCTTCAGCCATGACAATCCATCAATGAAGGAAATATCTTCTTTAGGAAAAATACTTCCTTGAATTCAGTTACATTATTTTACTATACTTATAAAATAGTAAGTATCAATTGCCGTATTAAACATCATGCTATCCCACTCATATAAATGTTACAAATATATAGTTTAACGTTCAAGTGCAATGATTGACATTTCAAATATTAAGGTACACTTGGATTAGAATCTACAATTCTAACCATGAGGCCAGTTTTTAACCCTTTTATTTTTGAGAAATTTGACTAGAAAATCTTAGAACTGTTCCACAGACTTCTTTTCTTCCTGTGTGATCCTGAAATACAAATAATAAAATAAAACAAAATTCCTGTAACAGTTCTTCATTTAGAAATTATTCTAAATATTCTAAAAACACAAAGAATCATGTCTCCTATTGATCCTCTGAACTGAAAAACAGTAGCTAAATTTCAAATACCTTTCAATAAACCCTGTATTGTTACTTCGTTTTATAACATTTTACAACAGGTAATATCTCCAAGCACACTTTAGGTTTAAGAGTTCGTCTCAGAAAAGCAAAATAGTATTTACCCTCTTTCTGCTTTCTCCCCATGTTCTTTCAATACAAGCCATGTCATAAATGTAATACCATCCACAGCAGGGGTGTCAAACTCGTGGCCAGTGGGCCAGATGTGTCATGTGCTGGCCCCGCTCCTGCCCGGTTTAGAGAAGGGGAAAAAAGTCCCGATACGTCACATGACACTGCTATGACGACATGAGTTTGACACTCCTGATCTACAATATTTTTGTTTTGAAAAACTTCCTTATGCTGGGGAGAACACCAAGGGCTCTTCCCTCCCTTCAAGATAGAAAGAAAGTAGAAAACAGCTGCTATCCCAATGGTTCTGCCTTGTCTTGCCTTGAAAACAAGGCTGTACAAGCTGTTGCAAGGGACAAGTTTCCTCTGTTGTGCTGGGGAAGTAAGATGCAAGAAATGGGTGAAACATTTCCCTTTTCCGCTGCCTGCCTCTTTCCCTAATTCTTCAAGTGTGAATACCATGCCTTTGCTCACCATAGCAATCCCTGCACTTGCAGTCCTCCAGTCACCATTGTGGAAGATGACAGACGTTACCAGTGGGAAACAAATTTGTGGTATAGCTAGTCCTCAACTTACAACCACAATTGAGCCCAAAATTTATGTTGCTAAGTGAGTTTTGTCCCATTTTACAACTTTTCCCACCACACTTGTTAAGTGAATCACTACAGTTCTTAAATTAGTACCATGGTTGTTAAGTGAATCTGGTTCCCCATTGACTTTGCTTGTCAGGTTGCAAAAGGGATCACATGACTCCGGGACACTGCAACCATCATAAATATGAGTCAGTTGCCAAACATCTGAATTTTGATCACATGGAATCAAAACGGCCATAATTCACTTTTTTTCCAATGCCATTGTAACTCTGAATGGCCACTAAATGAACTGTTGTAAGTCAAGGACTACCTGTACACCTTCAATGAGTTGAGAAAAGAATTGGTTAACTGCCCAATAAGTCTCTTTGCTCTCCAGCAACCAAAAGAAATGGCCACAGAAGTAACAATTCCTGTGGCTGGATGCAGAGTGCTTAGTCCTGCATTAGAGCAGCTAAATTCCTGCAGTGCTGACCCATCTCCAGCTCTGCGTCAATGCTAATCAGAAGTTTAATATGGGAAAGAGTTATATTTTTGCACTAGCAAACACTATTTTCCTACTCAATCTCTTTGATCTAGGTTCTTGAGTGAGAACATGTCCTTGGCAGCCATCCTAGAGCTAAGGTGGCTGTATTCCAAGTTTCTCCCTCAGAGTTGCATGCAAATCTTACTTGTAATTAAATCTCATTGCATTCAGCAAAACCTTTAGCCCTATGGTGTGTTCCCATAGTTCATTCTGTTTAGTTTTAACCCCAGTATATGTGGGCATAATTTTAGCTTCAAGGATTATTAGGTGTTACATTTCAGTAATCCTTGGATATTCTGCAAACCACCTGAACGTAGGACAAGAAGCAGCAATGGATAGAAACTAATCAAGGAGAGAAGCAACCTAGAACTAAGGAAATATTTCCTGACAGTGAGAACTATTAATCAGGGGGACAACTTGCCTCCAGAAGTTGTGAATGCTCCAACACTGGAAGTTTTTAAGAAAAGATTGGACAACCATTTATCTGAAATGGTATATAGGGTTTCCTGCCTGAGCAGTGGCTTGGACTAGATCTCCAAGCTCCTTTCCAACTCTGTAATTCTGTTAACTATGATCTTGACCTTTGGACAATACCCGCATCGAAGTGAATGGCTTTTCCATCCAAGAGAGAGGGATAATGGCGCACGTTACCTCAGCAGGTTTCTTCCCCTTAGGAAGCAGCAGCCCCATTCCAAATCCCTCACGCCTTTGAGAGCTACAGTCGCCGCCACTGATTTCATCCCTTGTTGGCGGTTCTTCCCTTCCTCCTCCTGTATCATTCCTATGAGTTCCGCACTTTCATAACAACTAACCGCCCTGCTTTTCCTTAATTTTATTTAAACAAATACTATTTTAATATCTTTCGGGGCCAGAAAACCATTCCTACACTTGTTTGGCCAGCAAACTCAGATTTGTTTCTGGCGAATCTGTGACAGGGAAACAAAAATACCGGCAGGGGTATTGGTTGTCGAATGTGCGAATTCTTGTGCTATTTTTGGGGTGGGAAGCATCGTGGCGATACAAAGGAATAATAATCCATCTTTGGTCCAAAGTTTTTATTGGGCATGAAAAAATGGGGCGACGGGATTTTAAATATTCGGGATGTGGGGGTCGGGTTGGAGCTCGCTACATGACCGGACAGAGTTGAGTTTGGAAAGTGCCGGAAGCCAAACGGAAGAGTGGCTAGAGTCACGCCCGTTTTTTGGTGCTCTGGCGGGCAGGGAGGGGAAGAACGATGGCGGTGACTGGCGGCCTGCCGGCTCTTTTGCCTTGGCAGAGCCAGTTGGATTACGCGCTGGAGGATGCCACCACGCTTCAAGAGAAGGAAAACTTGGTGTATCAGCACGTGAAAAAGGTGGACGGATGGGAGCGGGATTTGAAAGTCCCCGAGTTTGGAGCAGGTGAGCAGAGCCTGTCCACCGGCTCAGCTACCCTAAGTAGTTGGGCGTCCACGGGTGTCCGATCTCTTTGCAGGAGCCGTCCAAACTTTTCCAGTCTCCAGATTTCTCCTGGTTGTCAACTTATAGCTTTGCTCTTCTCCTGAGCGACTTTGTTAGGATTTTAAAAAGCATCATATGATCCCTGATCTTCTCTGAATCGTTTTTTAAAGAATCGTGTTTGACAAAGGAGAACATTTGTAGCTTGGGTTGAAATTAGGGGTACTTGGTGCTCTCTGAACTACAGAAGTAGTTTCCAAATTGTGGTAAATAATACCACAAATAATAAATAATACCATAAATAATAAATTTATGTTGCTCCTTAGGGATAATTCTGAAAGATGATTGGTATTCCCTGAACTCGCTTGTTTTCTTGTAGATGTTTCATTACCTAAACTAGGTAACATCTGTGCTAGTAAGGAATGGTCCCAACAGTCAAGAAGCAAACAGTACCTTAGCTAACAGTAAACAGCCCAACCAAAGCCCAACAGTACCTTAGCTAACAGTAAACAGCCCAACAGTAAGACCACCACTACCAACACAGACAGGGCAAGCCACTGACTAGAATATAAATTGAGAGCAAACCCCATTCCTTACTAGCACTGATGATGTTACCTAGTTTGAGTAATGAAACATCTACAAGAAAACAACCAACTCAGAGAGTACCAAGCATCCGTCAGAATTATGTTTAGTAAACACCACAATTTGGAAACTACTTTTCTCTATTAATTTACATTCAATTATTTTTAAGCCTATTTTAGCAGCCTATCAATACTGCTATTGAGTATCATTTTTTCTTCTGCAGAATTAGTGGTCTTACACTATTTGTATTATAAGCAGTCTCTCAGTCTCAGCATTCAAATGATAAATAAAATGTTTTATATATTTATTGTTTTATCATAAAAAGTAAAATGCAAAACAGAAAAAACCAAAATGAAACAAAAGCATACATTCAACATTAACAATAACAAAAAGAAAAAAACAGTGCATAAAAAAGAGAAAAAAGTGATCAAATAAATTTAACATTAACATATATATACATACATACATATACACACACATCAGCATATTAATAAAACATTGAAAAGTTTGAGATGAAGGACTGAAATTTATAGC
Organism: Naja naja; assembly: GCA_009733165.1. NCBI lineage: Eukaryota > Metazoa > Chordata > Lepidosauria > Squamata > Elapidae > Naja > Naja naja. The sequence goes on along the minus strand of CM019151.1, from coordinate 130,415,644 downwards.
ATTCTGCTTATTTCTTCAGTTAAATGGAAAAACATTGATAAGCATTTTTGTATGATTTTGAGCCCTCTATTTTACTTGTCATATTATCTATCCTAGTGATTCTCAACCTTTTCTTTACCATGGATCCAACACTTAACTCAAGATTTAAATCATAACATTTCTTCAAGCCTTCGCAGACCTCATGTGATGACATTATGACCCCCCCCACCAAGGAGTCTGGGAACCACAAGTTGAGACCTTCTGATTTATCCCATAGATAGATGATTTGACAATTCTTATGGGCTGGAAAAAGACAAGACTACTTAGTTTTACACCTTTGTTTTTGTTGCCTCCTAACCATTCCCCTATGCTTTGGAATATTGAGTACCTGTTTAGTGTCTTGTACACATAAAAAGCAATTTGATCAAGCCAGCAGCTTGGGCTGAGAGCTAGGGGCTTGCTACATGGACAGCTTCTTCTTTTGATATCCCTCTCTTTTTAATTTCTAAGTTCTGCCGGTAAGGAGGAAGCAAGTGATTTATTCACTGCTTTCAGCATGTATATGAGCAAACAACATTCTTGCAATCTCTTCCTCTCCAATCTTTCTGCTCTTTTCTTGGGTAGGGAAAAGGTCAGTCAAAGGAGAGATTGCTTACTGAAATCACTTTTGAAGCCTGCCCACTGCAGAGCTGAGATTGGAGAAAAAGAGATTTCAAGAGAATAAACTGTTTGCTCTTATGCATAGTGAAATCAATGTAGCCACATCATCACTCTGAGAACCACAGGTGCATTATGCAAACAGATTATAATATTCCTTTGAAATCTCTTTAATCTCCTCACTCTGCAAGAAGAGGGCAGAAACAAAGCAATTTCTGTAAAAAAAACCTCCTTTGCTTGACGCATCCTCCTCCCCTCCCCCAGAATGAAGAGATTAGAGAGGAAGAAATTTCAAGAGAGTACAAGTATTCCTCAAGTTATGAACATTTATTGAATGACTGTTTGAAATGATATTGAATGTGGACTCTTATGAGCGGTCCTCAAAGTTCCAGCTGTGTCAGCATCCCTGCAGTCGTGAACAAAATTTGGGGGTTAGTAAGCGGCATGCACATTTGGTTGCAGCATCCCACAGTCATGTGACTGCTGACCTTCTCTTCTGATTTCCCACAAGCAAAGTCAGTGGGTAAGCCAGCAGAGAAGGTAACAAATCCCTTGGATAAGTCTTCACACACACCCCAGCCATTCTTTGCTAGTTTGTACCCACTAGTACCCTCCTTCCCTGACCTCCCTGCACTTACATGTATGCTCAACTTCCACATCTTGTTTCTCTAATCGCTCTGCCTTGAGCTCATACTTTCATGAACTCCACACCCTCTTTCCCAGCCTTCCTGAGCTCTCCTCCCCAACCTTTACATAGCCTGCACTGTGTCTCCCCGCTCCTGTACCATATAGCACTCTTATACTCCTTCTCTGGAACATTCTTTACTTCTCGCTTAATGACCCACATGTTTTGGTGTTATGATGAGAACTGCCACTGCCAAGATTGCGATCACTAAGGAAAGTGGCGCAGTGGTTAGGATACAGTACTGCAGGCTACTTCTGTCGGCTGCCAGCAGTTTTGCAGTTTGAATCTCACCAGGCTCACGGTGAGATTCAGGGTCAGAAATCAAGGTTGGTTCAGCTTTCCATCCTTCCAGAATGGGTAAAATGAGAACCCAGATTGTTGGAGGCAATATGTTGACTCTACCACTTAGAGACGGCTGTTCTAAGAGCTACTGCTATTTTTGATCTGATCACTTAGCAAAGACAATCACAGTGGCTGTCATAAATTAAGAATTACCTCTAAAATGTTTGATTTTCTGTACATCAAGAGGAGTGTAATTGTCCTGGCAGCAAGAAAGGGACAGGTAAAGGAGAGATTGCCTACAGAAATTGCTTTTTTTCTCTCCCTTCCCCATCACAGGATGGAGAGATTGGAGAGAAAGGAGATTTCAAGAGAGTAAGCTGTTTGCTCTTCTATACATACAGAGCAAAGCAATAGTTTCAGCAACAAGAATTTATTATTTGCATAAAAATTTCTACTCACAGGCTGTCCTTGCTTCTGCCTTATTGATTTACCCATTACCTGTGCTTTAAATTTTTCTGGTATCTTTCTCTAAATAATGCATCAACTCCATCAAGCCACTTCCTTTTTAAATCTCTCAGTTCATCTCAATCATTCACTCTTCTTTCATACACTGTTTTATAATTCAGTCATACTTTTTCCCTAAAAGTTGAAATCATTTCAGTGTATTTCTTTTGTGTTAGAAATTATATTGCATAGACCTTATTGCATGTATTTCAAAAAAATTGTTTTTGAAAACGCTTGAGACTTCTTTTGTTGTTTCATCAAAGGTACTAATGATGGTTCTGTGCCTAATCTCATTATATTGAACTACATTTGATGAAAACAAAACATTGATATTGTTGTAACATATGTCATCTGTGCTATGCTTTATAATTAGAAACTGTGTAATTAGAAACTTTGTAAATGGATTCTTGTTTATCTTCAAATAATTACATTATTTTAACATTAACTTGAATAGTTTTATTTTATCCTTTGTTATCTATTAAATAGAATGATAAAAAGTATATTTTTAGATTAATTGTGAGCTATGAAGAATTACAGATTTTGAATATTAAGAATATTTTTATGTTAGAAATTCATGAATGGGTTTTTTAAAAAAATACGATCACTAGTTGTTATTTCAGAATACTCTTAGTTCTTTTAATGTCTTAAAATAAAGTACTAATTAGAGCTTTGATTTCAGATTTACAGTGGCTGAACACTGAAGGTTCACTTTCTTTATATGAACATCTTTGTGGAAAAGTAGTGGTATTAGATTTCTTCACCTACTGCTGCATCAATTGCATCCATATTTTGCCTGATCTTCATGATTTAGAGGAGAAGTACTCTGATAAAGGTATTAAACCAGTTAATACTTTGTTCAAAGATAGATAACAGACTTCAAGAGGGCTTGGACTTTGACTGCTTGTGGGAACATAACAACTCCAGGCTTGGAGGCTTCTTGGCTCTGCCTCTCCGTTTACTACACTCTTCACATTCATGAACTTGCTTGATGCCTGAGCCTTAAAACTTTGGCCTTCCTTCCTTAGCTGTTCCTTCCTTTCTAAATCCTTTAACAATGAAGATAGGAACTATACATAAATATAATTGTATTCTCAGTTGCAAAAAAAATGTTCCTTTTAAAGATGAAAATGTAGGCAGTACCTGGAGATTTGATGGGGTGGTGTGTGCCTTTTCCAAAAATCCTATTATTATCTTGTAGTTTGTGATTGCAGAAAGTTGAAAAATGTCTAAGAGTACAAGTACAAATTGCTATGCCCTGAAATATACATTTTACAAAATGCCACATTATTCCTCAGATGTAGTTGTTTCAAATCCAATGCCAATATGCTTAAATAAAGAGAATTGTTTCATGACATTGTCAATATTAGTGCATACCTCTAACTATTATGCCATACCTAAAAATTGCAGGTTTCTATTGATACATGCATGAATTAATGCCAACTAACATTTGTTTAATGCTTTCCTGTCTTATCCTTGCTAGGACTATTTCTGAGTTCATAATGGTATTCACAAGGTTATTTTAAACCCTAATGCACATTCTTATCACATCAACAGTCTGGAAATGACCTGTTGGACTGCTGTATGAGGAAATGCTTCTTGACAGAAATATTTTGGGATAGAGCCAGTTCTTTTTCAATGCAGTTTTAAATCTAGCCTGATCCTAGAATTTTACTGTGCAATATGTTATTCTTTTTGCTCTGTTGTCAATGAAATTGTCTTAAAATATATTACTTTTCTTTTAAACAGAAAACATATTATTCTAATCAAATTGATTTGCCTAAATACAAATTGCTAGTGGATTATTGCTTTGATCTATACAAAATCAGAATACACAACAGGTTGTGTTCTATGATTTTTCATTCATTCTCTTTTTGTCTACTGCTTCACTGTGCATTGAAGCAATTGTGAAGGTTTGCTTATCTTTTAGATGAAATTACGATTGTGAGAAATAGGGATAGAACTGGCAGATCCCATTTCAATAGCAAAATTATATTTGTATAGCAGCAGTTTAAAACAGAATGCATTGCATATTCATTAATTATGTACTATATTTTCTGTTGTATTTTTACTTATAGAGATGACGAAATTTGGTATTTTATGATAGATATATTTAATAGGTATATTTAGTGTCATTGTTATTATGTTATGATGGTACAGTAGTTACGATGCAATGTTGCAGGCTAACTCTGCCAACTGCCAGCAGTTTGATCCTGACCAGCTCAAGGTTGACTCATCCTTCCAAAGTCAGTAAAATGAGGACCCAGATTGTAGGGGGCAATATACTAATTCTGTACAGAGCTTAGAGAGGGATGTATAGCACAGTGAAGCAATATATAAGTGCTATTGCTATTGCAATAGCATATGTACTCATAACCCAATAGCACTCACTTTTGGCTATTTAGTGAAAGGAAACAATAATAATAACAACTCCCACTTGTGGAGTAAGATTAAATTCTACTTTGTACAGATGGTAGCAGCTCTAGAAGCCCAGTCTCTGCATTAATTCTGCTGCTTATCTTCAATTCTTAAAATAGGAAGAGGAAGGAAGAATAATTTATAAACTCTTGCAGACTTCTGCATGTTTTCAAAATGATAAGCAGAGTGCAGCATTATCCTTATTCCTATTAAATCCTTGTATCACTTTCTGAACTCTTATTCTAAACTTAAATGAAAAGATAGTGCATGAAATTTTTATTATTTATTGCAGTACCCTTGATACTCTCTTTTATCAGGTAGTTTTTACAACAGAAAAAATAAAATTGAATTCTAACCAAAAAAACTATTAAAAGCATTTGTTCTACTTGGTAATAAATTAAATTAAATACAATATAAAAGTCACTTAAGCATGTGGGAAAGGATACTGAAATCAGACCTATCGTTTCCTCAGTTCTTTTGATCTAGGATTCTGTCTCTTTACAGAGCACAAGGTTATTTACAGTGATATTGTGTCAACTCTGCATAATAGAAAAATGAACAAGATTTCTGGGACTTCTTTTTCTCAAAAGGGCATTAGAACAGTTCCTCTCTGTATCTGTCTCATCCTGACTTGTAAAATGACCTGCGGGAATAACCTTGGAGATAGGACAAAGAACCATAGCCTCAGACATCCCGCTGAACTGTCCAGAGTTGTTATCTAGTCTTCTGGTTTGTAAAGTTTCATTTAAAAAAGTACTGTAGGTGTCATTTTGAAGTTGCTTATATAAGCTGTCCAGTATGTTAACCACCATAAAGGTGTGTTATAGAATGTTCAGTGTTTAAGCAAGACTCCAAGTTTTATTTGTCTTTGTCTTGATTCAGGCTATTCCCTTTCTTATCTTAAATCTTGATGCTGAGGTGTAGCTTTGGTCTTTCTTATTTTAATGCTTTATTATGAATTTTAGAAATCTGTTTTGACAATCCTTGATCTCTTCTGTGTTACCCCAGAATATACACTAGCAAGGGGCAATCTGAACCCAAGTGCTGTTACAAATTTAAAGAAAAAACAGGAAAATACACATTTTTTTATTAGATGTACATCCAGGTTTTCTTTTGAAATTGCTCTAAGCAGGTAGCAATAATAAAAATAAAGATTAAAAAAACCCAAAATTATAATTAAATAGATCTAAAACAACTATAGGATCCAAATCTTGGCTAAGTGTATCAATTTGTCTTCAGTCTCTATTGCAAAAGACTGCCTCTAGATTTCATTGTTAGTCTCACAGAACCGTCACTACAGTACTGTTTCTGTGATGAAGGAAAAAGTGATAGCTCAGTAGCAGACAAGGGCTTTGAGAGGCAGGGTGGGGAAAGATGGCAGCTAAAGCATTATGGTCACAGCCCTATTCCTTGGTGTGTACAACATGAACACATACAACAAAGCCGTCATTTTAAACAGAATGCTTTCATCTTGCTCTTTTGACATCACCAACCTCTGGGAATACCATTGGTAAGCCCTTTGTTTTACAGGCAAAAAGGCCATGATTAATTCCTGATTGAGTAGAAAAAAATTTGTGTATAAAACTTAAAAGTTTTTATTGCCATCAAGATAGGCAGCATTGAGCTAGATCACATGGTGTTGTAAATCAATTTAACTCAATATAAAGAAATTTATTCTTACTATTTACAAATGTAGGTGCACACAATCCCCATCCCCACATGGGCAAATGCGCTTAGCTACAGGGATTTTACTGTACCTTGCTTATAGAAATGCAGATGGAAATATGTTGAGTCTAGCTTTAAATTCTATTATGTTGGAATAGCCTATTAACTTTCATCTGGAATTACATGCCTTGATCTTATTCTTTAAATATTTAATTGCTTACTTTGATCATAACATATTAAGAATACTGTAATAGAGATAACCCATATGAAGTCAGCTTATGCTATATTGTCTGCTTCGAGGGTAAGGAAAAGTTATCTATTAGAATTAGAGGGGTTAGCCAACAGGGAAGAGCTGCGTTTTGATCCAATAAGAGCAATAAATCTCTACCACATTTTATAACAGTGGTAGTAGAGACCCATATATTTTTACAATAAAGTTCTCTATATGTTCGCTCTTGCTGAAAACCACATACATAATATAACTATCTAGCTTATCCCATACATCCCAGCAACAGAACAGCATTCCAACTAGGTTTAAATCTCATTATTTGTTTCTTATCTATGCTTTCAGATGGTGTCCTTGTTATTGGTGTTCACTCAGCAAAATTTCCAAATGAAAAAGTTTTGGATAACATCAAAAGTGCTGTTCTTAGATATAACATCACTCATCCTGTGGTAAATGATGTTAATGCAACCCTCTGGCATGAGCTAGAAGTGTCCTGCTGGCCAACCTTGGTAATTGTTGGACCTCGTGGCAATATCTTGTTCAGTCTGATTGGCGAAGGGCACAAGGACAAACTATTTCTATTTACATCTATAGCTTTAAAATACTACAAGGAACAAAGGCAAATTAATAGTAATAGAATTAGAACACAGCTATATAGAGACTCTTTGTCATCTTCACCTTTGCTGTTCCCTGGAAAAATTGCAGTAGATAGTTCGGAAAACACCTTGGTAATAGCAGATACTGGACATCATAGGATTTTGGTTGTGAAAAAAAATGGTCACATTCTGCACATCATTGGAGGTAAGGGTAATCTAAATATATTTAAAGATCTTATACTGTATTGTTTTGTTTTGTTGATCAATGATTGAAATAAAATAATTATTTTAAAACCTTGCATTTTATCTTGACAACTCTCATGGCAAATCCTGAATTCTATCTGTCTTCTACAATTCTTCAATATTGCATAGAAAACTATATTAAAATTAGTTTCCAGTCCTACAAAATGCTTCTTTGAGTGTATATGGAGCTGCAAATAAATAATTATCTAATTCTGAGCTCTAATAACCATACAAAATTTAGTAAGTCATGAAAACGATACCACATTTTTCAGACTTGAAACTGGTATTCTAAAAATAACATGAGCAGTAGATTCTATGAAATTCAATTACTGGTTGTTTATTGTAGCACGTAGCTGACTGCATGTTTTCTTGGCATTGTGTTCCATTTTGTATTGTATTATACAATTCCTTATGTATGAAAGCTGAATCTTTAAAGGAAATTATTGTAAATTCAATAAATATGTGATAATGTTTAAAGATTAATAGATTATATTGCAAGGCATTCTACAAGTTTAAAAATTCTGCTTTTGAAAAAAAATACACTTTTTTGTGGAAGAATATTAAACATATCGACTAATATTGATTTGATTAGATCCACTTCTGTATTGCTATTCTGATTAATGTAAAATAAAATTCTTTGTGACCTAAATCTGACATGACTGTGTATCCATTGTTGACCTCTAGAAAAAGTTATACTCTTGTTTTATGTTATTTTTGTTCAAGGACCAGACAGAGGAAGAAATGATGGAAATTTTTCAGAAGCATCATTCAGTTCTCCACAAGGAGTTGCTATAAAGAACAGTATTATTTATGTAGCAGATACAGAAAACCATCTAATTAGAAAGGTAAATTGATTGATTATGTTCTATCACGTCAGTACCAATTTAGCAACAACATAGACAATGTGTCCCTAACCTGGTCCTTACCTTGAATTTTTTATGGATAAAAAACAATGCCAACGTTCAAGGGCTATGCAATAGTATTTCTAAATATATTTTTATTCCACATAGGTAGAAAAAAGTATTATTTTTATTTTTGTATTAAGCTTTTAAAGCAATTTACCAAATGTAAGTAATTCTCATTTAGCAACTGCAGTTGGGATTAACTACCTTGTCATTACGTGGTCGCTAAATGAAAAATCACATGACTGCAACTATGGTTATGATTTTACTTCAACTTTCCTTTGCTTTATGGCATCAGAGGGATATGCTCCAAACAGTGGAGCAAGTCCCCACAGTGAAGAATGTTCACATACAGGGAAGCTGAGTAAAAGGGCAAATCTAATAGTCTTTTTCCCCACTCTCCCACCTTTTAGAATGCGCTCCCAAAATGCTAGGATAATTAGCAAGAAGGAAATTAATGTTTGCATTTACATTCAGTGGAGAGGAAAAAATTATTAGTAAGTACCCACTGCACACTTACAGCTGTGAGCCACTTAGGAGCCAAAAAGCCTTCATTGTGAAATTGATTACATTCTTGTCAGCGTCAGGCAGCAGGAGGGTTCTAATCAACTAATTAAAGTCACAGATCTGAGTTTGTTAACTTGCAGTTAGCACCTTTCATGAAAGAGCTGCACTGCAGACAAAAGCAACTCGGGAAGAAGGAGCATGTTCAGGCAAGCTCTTCACTCTGCAAAGAGGTGGGATGGGGAAAGAAAACAGGTCACGCATAGGACAACACATATGAGCTGATTTTAATACACTTGACCAAGAGATGCTGCAAAATCTCTTTTTCATATATTTTTATTCATAAATGAAGACACTGGTCTCAAAAGCTATTTTTTTATCACTGTTAACATAACTGCGGACAATCACTGTCTGAAGCAGTTGCTAAACAAGAGCACAGACCATTAGAAACCAGTTGTTCTCTGCACAGAACAATGTGTGCATATGTCCATTGTATCTCATTCATATTCTTTCCATGGAAACCATTTTGTAACTTTAATATGTTCCATATCAAACCTTATTTTCATTGGCATCGCAAAATTTCAGTTTCTTGGTGCTGATAATCATCTCCAACCAATTTAGATCCTGCATATATGAAATCATAATCATATCTATATATAACTATAAAGCAGGGCACAAACTAACTCCCTTCTTGCACAAGTATAGTATATTCCAATAAATATTACAGTATTAAAGATATTTTGCTAAAATGATTAACAGTATAAAAAGATGTGCCATTTTAAAAGTTTACTAAAAAATAAATTGATGTGAATTCTTTGTGCTCTTTGAGTTTGTTTGTTTGTAATTAGTAAGAAGCTCAGAAAAATGCCGGGAATTCCACAGATCAACCCTGAGTTACACATATTCTCTTTTATTAAAATAAATCAATAATTGATTCTAGATTGACCTGCGGTTGGAGTTGGTGAGCACTGTTGCAGGAGTTGGAATACAAGGCACTGATAAGGAAGGAGGAGCCAAAGGAGATGAGCAGCCTATTAGTTCACCATGGGATATAACTTTGGGCAGCTTAGGTATTTTTTATGATGTTTATATTTTATACTTATTATGCTTTTTTCAAAGATTGTAGTCTTAATACCATTAATACCATTGCCAGTAGATTACCATCTAATTTTTTCCTTCTACTTACCCCTTCCCTTATCTCATGAGCACAGAAGATTATGAGTCATCAGTATTTACAATAATTTCTATGTGTTGAAGGCAATCACATTTTTTTACTCATGTGCTCAGTTATATGCCCAGATACATATAACCTGTATATTAAATATATAATTGTGTATCTTGTAGCAAAATAACTTTGCAAATGAAGGCAAATATACATGTCCCAGGATAATGTTGCAGGATCCAATCTGAGTTGGCCATCCAGACAGAATGTTTGTTCTTCAAAGCTTTTGGACTCATACTGGAAGCCCATCTTCAGGGAATCTCCAGGATATACAGGTGAAACTTGAAAAATTAGAATATCATGCAAAAATTCATTTATTTCCGTAATGCAACTTAAAAGGTGAAACTAATATATGAGATAGACTCATTACATGCAAAGCAAGGTAATTCAAGCCGTAATTTGCCATAATTGTGATGATTATGGCTTACAGCTCATGAAAACCCCAAATCCCCAATCTCAGAAAATTAGAATATTGTGAAAAGGTGCAATATTCTAGGCTCAAAGTGTCCCACTCTAATCAGCTAATTAAGCCATAACACCTGCAAAGAGTTCCTGAGCCTTTAAATGGTCTCTCAGTCTGGTTCAGTAGGAATCACAATCATGGGAAAGACTGCTGACCTGACAGTTGTGCAGAACACCATCATTGACACCCTCCATAAGGAGGGAAAGCCTCCAAAAGTAATTGCAAAAGAAGTTTGATGTTCCCAAAGTGCTGTATCAAAGCACATTAATAGAAAGTTATGTGGAAGGGAAAAGTGTGAAGAAAAAGGTGCACAAACAGCAGGGATGACCGCAGCCTGGAGAGGATTGACAGGAAAAGGCCATTCAAAAGTGTTGGGGACTTTCACAAGGAGTGGACTGAGGCTGGAGTCAGGGCATCAAGAGCCACCACACACAGACAGATCCTGGACATGGGCTTCAAATGTTGTATTCCTCTTGTCAAGCCACTCCTAAACAACAAACAATGTCAGAAGTGTCTTACCTGGGCTAAAGAAAAACAGACCTGGTCTGTTGCTCAGTAATCCAGAGTCCTCTTTTCTGAGGAGAGCAACTTTTACATCTCATTTGGAAACCAAGGACCCAGAGTATGGAGGAAGAATGCAGAGGCACACACTGCAAGATGCTTGAAGTCCAGTGTGAAGTTTCCACAGTCTGTGTTGATTTGGGGAGCCATGTCATCTGCTGGTGTTGGTCCACTGTGCTTCATTAAGGCCAGGGTCAACGCAGCTGTCTACCAGGAGATTTTGGAGCACTTCATGCTTCCTTCCGCAGACGAGCTTTATGGGGATGCTGACTTCATTTGGCACCTGCCCACACTGCCAAAAGCACCAAAACCTGGTTCAGTGACCGTGAGATTACTGTGCTTGATTGGCCAGCAAACTCGCCTGACCTGAACCCCATAGAGAATCTATGGGGCATTGCCAAGAGAAAGATGAGAGACATGAGACCAAACAGTGCAGAAGAGCTGAAGGCTGCTAATGAAGCATCCTGGTCTTCCATAACACCTCAGCAGTGCCACAGGCTGATAGCTTCCATGCCACGCCGCATTGAGGCAGTAATTGCTGCAAAAGGGGCCAAAACCAAGTACTGAGTACATATGCATGCTTATACTTTTCAGAGGTCCGATATTGTTCTATGTACAATCCTTGTTTTATTGATTGCATGTAATATTCTAATTTTCTGAGATTGTGGATTTGAGGTTTTCATGAGCTGTAAGCCATAATCATCACAATTATGACAAATCACGGCTTGAACTATCTTGCTTTGCATGTAATGAGTCTATCTCATATATTTGTTTCACCTTTTAAGTTGCATTACTGAAATAAATGAACTTTTGCACGATATTCTAATTTTTCGAGTTTCACCTGTATGCTCTGAGCTGTTCTATGCATAGTATTTAAATGGTGCTTGGCTGTTTATGGCTTTTAGTTGTTGATTGGGGTGATGATGGCCAGTATTAAGTCATTGATTGTTGTTTCTTTTGCTGCTGGGGTCTTGGTTTCTACATACCTGGTAAGATGGTGGTAAATCAACACTCCTGTTGACTGTCAAGAGGCCCGTTCCCCAGGTTTCAATCATTTCTTTCACTATTTTTATCCCTGCTCAGCCAACAATTTTAGTAGCTGTGAAATTGAATGCATGTCCTTATTCATTGCAATGTAAGACTACCAGTGAATTCAGGTCTTCGTCTAATCGCTCATTCGTATTCTTGTGATCTGGTAGTTAACTTCCTCTCCGTCTGTGCTACATAGTGACAGGGACAGTCCATGCAGGGAATCTGGTAAATTACATTAGAAGTTTCTCCTACCTCCAAATGATCTTTGTATCACACAGATTTTAAAGCCAATATCAACAACCCACTCAACAACTAACAGCCACATACAATCAGGCACCACATAAATACTATGCATAGAACAGCTCAATACACACATCCTGGAGACTGAGAAGTTTGCTGGGAATAGGTTTAAGTATGAGTCCAAAAGCTTGGAAGAACAAACATTTAGTCCCAATGACCAATTCAGATTGGATTCTAAAATAATTTTGCTACATTTATTATAAAGTTTAAAATGTAGAATATTGTTCATGTTTTAATATTAAATACAGTTTATTCATGAGAGTTCTTGTTTAAGACTAATGTTCTAAAATGGTTTGCTACTCATTTTATTCATGTATATTAATGCAAATATTTTGTTCCCAGATATGTAAGTGAAAGGGGAAAAATGTTTGAGAAAGGTTACAGACCCATTTTAATTAATGGAGTTTAATCCTAAAGAGTAAAATGCTCTTTTCAATAGCAAATACGTAAAACCTGAATGCAGAATTGGAATCAGTCAAATGTATATTTACATTGCTTTTTTCAGTAAGATTAAACAAAATGGTAGTACAAAATATAAATTACATGGTCATAAGGACAAAAGCCTGGCTCTAATTATATTACATGATGATAACATGTGTATAATCATTCAAGAGATCAAGACAAGCAATTTTTTTAGGAACATGCATTCATTTTGTAACAACGAAGACAATTAAATGTATATAGTTCAATCTTTTTCTGAGTTTAATAGAAATACTTATATTTTAACTTTTAAAATAATAAATTTTCCAGCTCTAGTGCTTTTGAATAACATTGGCATCTTATTACTTTATTACTGGCCATGTGCTTTTCAACATGTACATGCAGAGGATGTTCTTTCCATTCTCATCTATTTTTATTCAGTGCTATTGAAATCAAGCAGTGCTAAACGCATTTTTGGTTGAAGTGTGAAGTGTTCTTGATAGCTGCATTCTTTCTGAAAGACACAGATCTAAGACCTTAGTGTTATGATCTATAAGTGTAGCTATGATTCACACTTTGGTGTGTATAGCTAGCAAAAGTCACTATAGTGCCCTATAAAATAAGAATTTTAAATAAACAATTTTGAAATATTGCAGCATATATGCATCTATGAGAAAAAGTCCTAGTGAAGGGCAAGTGTATATAATACTCCACAACATATGACAGTATTTAAGTGTTTTGTAAAAAAAAATGACAATTGTTTTTAATGTATAGTCCTATTTAAAAGACAGTTTGTGATTAAAACATCACTCTTCACATTAATGGACTTAGATGCATAACATGCCTGATTCTGCAACTCAACTCAACTCAATTGATTTTTTTTCTTATTTTCCAAAAATAAATAGATATTATTGCAGAATCTTCTACAATTACTTCTAACAATGGTTTATTGACAAGAGTTGTTCAGATGTTCCATAGCAGAAACTATCAGATACAGTATAAATCATTAAGGAGTTTAATATAGATATATCTTGGGTCAATGTTTGTCAACTTTATTGATATTATTTTAAAAAGAAAAATTTCTAGCAACCAACATTGGCCAATGGACCAATATATTCCACATTTTTCCTGTTCAGTAATATTCAGTTCTTGCTGTCTGTTCTTGGCAAGGTTTTTCAGAAGTGGTTTGCTTCTTCTTAGGACTGAGAGAAAGTGATTGGCCCAAGTCACACAACTGGTTTTGTGCCTAAACTTATAGTCTCCCAGATTCTAACCAATGCCTTAACCACAGGTAATGCGGTAATATTATTGCAGGTAGTAGTGGTTTTAGAATGGCCATTGGCCCATTTCTTTAAGGAAAGCTCATTACAGGTTAGCTATGGTAATACATTTTGTGTATTATCATAAAGGATTTTTAAAAATACAGCAGGTTCCTACTTCCTTTATTGTGCAGTAATATTTATGAAAGGGACATACTTACATTGCCAATTTCTTTGAACACCCTGAGGAATTCAGTAGCATTATTTCTTTTTTCTTCTCTGACGGTACCATTTTATTCTATTTGCATTTGAACTTTTCTAAACAAAGACTGTGGCATAGCTACTAAAGGTAATTCTCAGGTTATAATGGCAATTGGGAGTCTAATTTCTATTGCTAAGCGACACATTCGTAAAATGTGACATCATATGACCACATTAATTAGCGATTGCAATCCCAGCGATCCTATTTGCTGTTGTAACCTCAGGACCATATGATTGTTAATTGAGGACTTCACATGATCTCTCAATTGGCTTCTGAATGCAATTCAAGATACTATATATCATCTTTAAAGCCCTACATGGCACACAATTGGGTTATTACAGCAGGGGTTGCCAACCTTTTGGACCTCAGGGACCACCAAACTCATAATTTTAAATTCCAGGAACCACTAATATGACTTTTGACTGACGGTGGCTTGCTGATGTTGGTGGAAAGAGAGAGAGACAGAACTGATCTAACCTCCCTCCCTCCCTCCCTCTCTCTCTCTCTCTCTCACACACACACACACACACACATACACACAAACACACAGAGGCAGGGGTGGGATTCAAATTTCTTAACAACCGGTTCTGTGGGCGTGGTCTAATTTGTGGGTGTGGCTTGGTGGTAATGTGACTGGCTGTGCATGGCTTGTATGTAAATATTATAAATATTTATACAAATATTGAATTTTTTATTAAAAAAGAGCAACTTTTACCCAAAATCAGGCCAAGCAGGCAGGCAGATTGAGTTGCTCACAGAATCACAGATTCATTCAGAGATCTGTGAGATTGGCTACCTGAGCCTGTCACATAAAATTTGCTTGCAAGCAAACTCATAAAATTTGCTAGAAAGCAAACTCACAACATTAACTCACAACACACCATGTATGTAAATATTGAATTTTTTATTAAAAAAAAAGAGCAACTCTTATTCAAAATCAGGCAGAGCAGGCAGGCAGATTGAATCACAGATTCACTTAGAGATCTGTGTTTCTGCCATTGGCTAGCTGAGTCTGCACTGCTTCGGTCTTAAGGAAGGTTTGGCTCTGCTTAAGCCGAAGATCTAAAGATTAGCTAGAAAGCAAGAAATCCAATGATTTCCTGCTTTCTAGATAATCTAAATCTCCCGTCACAGCGAAAAGCTGATGGCCGGAAAAAGGAAAAATAGCAATTTAGCAGGCAAGTTTGCCAGGTAAGAAGTGGGTGGGTGGGAAGCGTGGGCCATGTGGGTGGCTCAGCCTTGTGTTCCTGTGCAGCCTGGATTAATTGCTTTGGGGGGTGTTCTGTGGGTGACATTGCTCTGCAAACCACCAGTGGGCCATGGACCACTGGTTGGCGACTGCTGACTTACAGATTGCCTTCTCCCTATGGTATCTGCCTGTCCACAAAATCTGACAGGATAGGTGTGTTCCAGATCTTTCCAGGAGGAATGCCTTTTCAATGCTAGATCTTATCAACAACTTTGTTCTTGCCACAAAGTTGGTCCTGTCCTTTCTGATAGGTTTCAGAAAGTCTGTCAGGATTTGGTTCTTTCCTTGGGCTTTGGGTCATGATATGTGGTGTTTTAGAGGGTCGATTGGATGATAATGGCATTTCTGTTTAAATCACCTTGTTATTATTTCTTTATTGATTAGTTCATGTATTTTGTTTTGTTTTATTTTTAAGGAATGACAAATGACATTTTGTTCATGACAAAAATTCACAAGGGATAACTTGGAAATCCCCAATATTTGTATCATAATAAGAACTTTTTGTTATAATATTTGGTTATAAGACCAAGTACCAGTTCGTAATAGTGTCCACCAGAATGTGCTCTACTTTTATACTGTTCACTTATTATATCTATTAAATGTATTAAAATATTTTCCCAGAAAAAGAATTATTATTTTTCAGGAAATGATGAATCCCTTGGGAAGCACTGAGGTCACAAAGGTTTCTCAGAGCTATTAATTGTACAGTGTAAATAAATTCCAAAAGGAAATTTAGAAGCTCATATGTGTGGTGTTATATAATTAATACATATTTTCCTCTAATAATTTAGGACGAACAAGGGAAACCCATCAGCTCTTAAAAGATTCAAGTCACGCACACAATGGTATTGCGTCAATACAGTATCATTTTCCATCCATACCCCTGATCTTGTTGCTTTTATTGGACAACACACCCTTTGGAAATTAAGGCTACTTCCACAAAAGAAATTAAAATGATTTCTTTCCTTTCCTTTGCCTGGACTCATCACATGGGAAAAGCAAATAGGAAATTATATTTCTAAGAAATAGCTTTCTGCTTAGAAATATACTTCATTCTGATTTTAAGATCACAAACTTGGCCACCTTAATAGAGTATGCCATTTCTGATCAAAGCTGATTTTTATCTTGTTAGAATTCTTAAATTGATAAGATATAATCAGATATTTAAGTTGCTGCACGACCACAAAGATTTCTGCATCAAAACAAAGACCTAGAATTATAGAAATCCTCAAGATAGCAACTATGCTCAGTAATCATTTGTTTAATGATATTCAAAGTTACAACAGTGTTGAAAAAGATGACTGGTCTTTACAATAACTATCACAGTATTGTCTGGAGTCACATGATCAAATTTCTGGCATTTGGCAACAGTGACCATCCAACAAGCAAGTCAGTGGGAGAAGCCAGGTTCACTTAACTATGTGATTCAAGTAATGACCATGGTTAATCACTTAATGACTATGGCAAAAAGGTAAAATTAAGAATGACTCACGTAACAACTGCATTGTTTAGCTATAGAAGTTCTGGTCCCAATTATGGCCATAAATTGAGAACTATTTGTAGTAGTTAAAAGCATGATGGAATTGTGTTTTAACAGCTTTATAAAATGCCTAGAGGGAAGAGCCTTTAAAAACCTCTGGTGGCAAAGTGTTCTGAAATACAGGAGAAACAGCAGAGAAGGACTGTTGATCTTTAGCTCTGATTTCAAGTGTGGGAAGTCTAAATAGGCCTTCTCATGACCTTCTTACTGGATTGAGTTAATGCAAGAAAGTGTATGGTATAATCTAATACACAATATATGCCTTTGTAAAACATCACTAGCTCTTTGATTTGGGTAACCTTTGCAATGACATTAGTATTGGCATTAGACTACTATGTTAAATCAATGTTTTCTAATTTTTAAATTCTTTTCTATCTCCTTTGCTAACTCTTGTATTATTATTTTTAAAGATTTAATCTTCAATTCAATTTCTAGTCTGGAACTGGTAAAAAGTTCTAACCAGGGACCTAAGACCTATCAAGGTAGTGTCTGAGTATATAGCAATTCCGTGTAGGATGGTTTTTTGCAAAGTCAGAATATTCAGGCCTAATAAGTTCAAAATTACCATCTATCTAGACAGCCCTTTGGGTATTGCTCCAAGTGCTCCTATTACTGTTGGAACAACCATTCATTTCTTTCTCCATAATCACTCAATTTCAATTTGCAAATCATGATATTTTGTTACTTTTTTTTAGCTATTTCTCTTTAATTCGTGCATCATATGGCATTGCATTGAATCAGACTTTTTTCTTTTCCACAATAGTGATGTCAGGGTATTGTGGGCCAGATGTTTGGATCTGACAGTCCCATAAGATCTTGACTTTGTCAATTTGGTGTTTCCAGTCATTTTTGCTACATTCAACCCACAGCTTCTAATGTATAATTTTGACAGCTCTATCATGACTATGTAGATAATCAGGCTGCAAGACTTTGCTACAGCCATTGATAAGGTGATCCACTATTTCACCTTTCTCATTGCATAAGTAACATTTGCTGCTGTTGCTGACATTTTGAATTTTTACTTTCATGGAATTGATCTGCAAGTTATGTTCTTGGGCAGCCAAAATGAAGCCTTCAGTTTCTTTCTTCAGCACTCCTAATCTCAAGCTCCATCTTAGCTTTCTATCTACCTTTCCTTCAATGACGTTCAGGTATTGACTGTGCATAGACTTCTTTCCAGTTAAAACCCGATGCTCAATTATTTCCTTCGATATTCTGCTTTCAGTCTTGTTTCAAGAGGTTTCCCTTGTTCATCTCTTTCAGCAGAGGTTCTTTTTCTTTTTAATGTTGTCATTTAAACCTCTTCCTCTTCCACAGTTTCTTTTTACCTGTAAGAGAGCTCTGCCACCTTGAGATCTTGGCAAGTACAATTGATCAACATCACTTTTGGGTGCAGAGCGTGGTGCATTGTCATTAGTTTTCTTGTCTTTCGATCCAGGTTATCAAGTTCTTGCTGAGTCCAATCAATTATCCCAGCTGAGTATTATATTATAGGCACTGCCCAAGTGTTAATTGCCTTTATGTTGTTGTTCTTTGTTATACATTCAGCCAGATGTTTAGACTGGATTTCACATTTTTATCTATCTAGTAAGTCAGGACCTGGCAGATGTTGATGTTTAATGATGGTGATGATTTGTATTGAATTTATTTGCTGTTCATCTCAAGGTTCAAAGCGACTCTTTTTCTGAGATTACCACAGAATTCTGAATCAAAAGGTAGAAATTACCAAAAATATTTTTAATATTGTAGTACAGAAGCCTTTGCTGAATTAGAGTCTTAGAACAACAATAAGCACAATTAGATATTACTGTTAACTGCTACTGTGTTAAGCAGTCCAGTGCCACAAAATATTTCTATTCATAGTTAGAATTAAATTAGTCCTTTTCATATCAGTTGAAATTGTTAACGAGCTTCCATCCCACTCTACTCACTACTGATGTATCATTAGTTGCATGATTACAAACATTTCCCATTTTAGAAATGGTAAATGTTTAATGGCATTTCTTGTTCTGGATTTTATTTTTTATACTTAGAATTCACCTGTTTCA